>OY757928.1:59685072-59890072 GCA_963585895.1 Sepioteuthis lessoniana | reverse complement strand
ATTGGAATTGGAATAAACGGCCCAGGTTTATGTCCTTCTAAATGTCCTTGGAAAAGGCATGAACCCATCAGTTCTATTTCCATTTAGAAATAGAGAATAGTATGTCCCTTTAGCTTTAGTAAGGCCACTATTTGAGACGAAGGAAATGTTTTTATTCAAACCAGTTGTACACATCATACCCGTTGCAAAGAATTTTCGGTTTTCAGTTTAGCACATAAAGCTAAAGATTTATATTTACTGCTGACACGAGGATTAAAATAACGATACACGTATATGACACGTCGTAAAGATCCAATACATAACAGTAAAAACCTAAATTCAGACCCATTTTACTGGTTTCATTCAAGTTTCTTTGACATCTTGCTCGTTCTGGAGGACTTGAGCAACCATACACACACACACGCATATATGATACAGAGACAGACAGGCATCGTTTTAAACTTTAATCTTTCATAAATAAATCCAAAAAAGTAGCTCAATACAGGACTTTATAACAGGAAAAAAGCTTGACGGATTATTGTTTTTCTTTTTTTTCAAAAGTACATGGAAGAAATGAACAATCATTAGATGATGGTAATTTCATTGGTAGCAACGAGAATGCCATTAAAGGGTAAGTAAATACTCGTTCATTTTAGTTTAGTGAGTAAGAGAGAAAGACATGGACACATTATACCATAAAAGTACCAATAGACATTTATAACACAGACGTCTACGCATAGCCATTTGTACAACCACATGCGAACGTGTTTATGCGTGTATTCCTACGCCTTATGTATTAGTCCGACCATGTTGTAACCTCAAAGTAGGAAAAGTTTACAAACACAAGGAATTCTATCGTGGTGTAATGGTTATCATCGCAGGATATGGACACGGTGACACGAGTTCAAATCCTGGACCTGACTGATTGCATTTCACATAGCACTAATACCCTTGGGAAAGGTATGAATGCAAATATTCTCCCTCCAGCTATGGGTAAATACTAGGGCAGACTAGGTTCTTCAGCCTTGGTGAGGCAACTAGTCTAGGAGAAGGAAAACTCTGAATTCAAACCTGTTAAACTCCGCTTTAAAAAAATTGACCTTGTGTCATATCCTGCCCGAGCGGAGGGGTTGGTAAATATGATCTTAGTTCACGAATACAAAATTGTTTTCGCTACTACATTTTTCAACTATGAAAGCTGAGTCGATCACGTTAGCTTGACAAAGCGAACAACGTATCATTGAAAGAAAGAGACAGCATACACAGACCTTGAATTTTCTTTCTGTTCTTTCATGTTCTAACGTGCTAGTTTGCTGGTTTTGTTTCATATGTTCTCGTCTGGAATTAACCCTTTTTCCGAGCTTACCCCAAATGGAGGCCGTAATTTTTACATTTTCATGGCTGATGCTCATCTGCCGTCTTTACCTCTGTCCGTTCGTCTGCTAAGTAACTTTCAAATCCGTGCTGTAACCTTACTTCCACGAGGGAAGGAAAGAGGACCGTATCCGTTTCCTTTAATCCATTTACATACATAAATGGAAGGCAGGAGGCCTTGAAGTTTTGGCGAGGAGGGGAAGAGCGCGGTCTTGCCTTGTGTATGTATTCTATGGGAACCTAGCTAACCACATTCGCCGTTTGTTTGTCGCTGCCTCCCACCAGACACGACTTGACACAAGGTCAAAAGTCCGAAGGCCAATTAAAGTGGGGATAAAGGGGAGGGGAGGTCGGGAACGAGTCGAGACTCGAACCCTGCTTGTCTGTGCTGCTCATCGGCTCACTTAGTGCAATGTGAGCCTGATGAGGCAAGCAGTTTCACGAACCCAAATGTGGGTCCGGGCACGTATGCCAGTTTGCGGCTTAAACTAGACGCATGGTCTAGTGCCGTACAAGGGGGACAAAGGAGACAAAAATGCAGCTCGCCCTTCCGAAGGTAGCCTAGTCGAAACTAGGTGCCTAATTAAAGGCCCCAAGTCTGCCATTGTTCCTTTTCCAGGGCCACGCTCCGGACCGAAGTCCTGAACAGGCCCCGTGGCGCTCGCCAGCGCCGACCCATTCAGCAGTACAATATATAACCATCCATCTATCGCCATGCACGCTGCAACCAGCAAAATACCACATTTGCTCTATGAAAAAGACCTACTTAAAACCCCGAAAGTAATGAAGGATTTCATTTACAAATAATGATTTATTTACAATGAGTGTATATGATGGGAATGGGAGAAAAAACAGAGTTAAACGAAAAACAAGGAAAAAATTCCCCGTTTATTTGCCCTCCTAGCCCCCCGTCTATAAAATTGGAGGCCGACTGTTTTTCCGGGGCGAAAAAACTGGAAACAAGCCGGACCTACCCTAGATGGGACGAGAATCCTAATCTACAGGGGTAAAAGAAATAAAGGGTCTGGCGCGGAATGGGTCGATAGAAGCAGGTAATATGATTTTTATACATATGAATGTTCAAGATCTTCAATAAAAGCGGACTGGGATACGGGTTGAGGTACAAAAATAATGGGGATGGGGAAGATCTTGAGAACTAACGATTACATGACGGGGACAATGACTCATAACATACTGCTAACTAGGTTTCAAGGGGAAAAACAATTCTACTTACCAGGGATGGGGTCCCTAAGGACCCGTACCGTAGACGCCATGGGCCGGCAGAGGAGGGAAGGATGACTCCAGAATTGCCCCCTTCTTACGACCAGGCTCGTTGCATTCACCCACATTTTGCTGAATCTTATGCGATTCAAGCGTTTTCTATCGCATCTGACCGTATCTGTTTCCGACGGTCTGCTTCTGTCAGAAGATTTATCATCACCGGTTTTTCTTGTCATTTCTAATTACCGTTGTCATTCCGCTGTAACTGGCTGGCCAATAACAAGTGCTCTCGGCAGAGTAATTAAGAGTCAACTGGCCGTTCATTTAGACTCTCTGTCTGCTTTTTTTTTCTTATTTTCCTCTCTCTCTTTCTCCAGAAATTAGTCTCCCGTTCGCTTTATAACTGGAACCAACCATACCACGTTAGTATATATATATATATATATACACTTGGACCAGTCAAACCTTTGCAATATTTTTTACGTTCTAGTTTGTGGTGAGAATATCATGTGAGCGAAAGTGTTCAAACTGATCGAGGTATCTGGTGGTTAGTATCCTGGTAGCTAGTGCCCTGTGACATTTGTATTATTTCCATACGTGTGTGATTTGAAAACCAGACAGATGAGCGTGCAAAGTAGTCTACATTGGGAACTTATGCAAACCGGACCATAACGCTGAAACAACATAAAGAGTTTCCTGTGCAAAGGGTGATAGCTAATTTGGTCTCAATACATTAATCAAATAGTTCAAGAAAGCTTCATAAATGGCAAGATCTTCAGGGTTTTAGCCTAATTCGGTGATTTCCAAGGTCACACTAAATGGCAGAGGCAAAAAAATACTCGGAGATATCAGGCCCGCTGAACATCTCAGTCCAGTAATGTCTATCACATTCATTACCTCAGCAAATGTGTCCTAATCTAATCTCACGTTACCAAAATTTAGAAAAAAACTTTAACACATGGTACTATTTCGAAATAATATATATATATATATATATATATATATATATATATATATATATATATATATGGATACAAGTATCTGATGCGTCAGCTGAAATCTACCAAGGTTTCACCTTTTCAGATCATCAGGATGAAGCTAGAAAAATAGGAATTAACCTTATATATATATATATTTATATATATATATATGTGTGTGTGTGTGTGTGTGTGTGTGTGTGTGTGTGTGAAATTAACCACTCCTTTCCTCCTGAAATAACTTTCCCGACTAGATAACTTAATTGACGTGGGTACCCTTCATGTGGTGTACTAAGATACATATTTTTTTTCATAGTCGTTTAAAGAAAAAGAAAACATGTGTGATTTAAACACGTGATTGGGAATACATTTTTATTATTCATGTACAATCTTTTATTTTTTAATGATTGATCTTTATTAAGTTTTTCACGATAATCACTACATGCAGTAAGTATTATTGTAGATAGCTGGACTACCTTGAGGACTGTAAAACTAGCGTTACTTTAAATTGAACCCTCGACCTTAAAATTTAAGTATGAGGTTCATTCAACGACTTAGGCGAATTTTGTCTAAGCAGTTTGCATTTGGAAGCACTGTTCACCGATGCAACATTTTAAAACAAATAAGTGAAGAGTCCTTTCGTATCCCTGAAGACGATCAGCATAAACTTGCCTATTCGACTGGGGTTATATAATACACCGACAGCATCTCTGCAGAATAGAAAGACTCCCCCAAAGAGTGTTCTGGATATAACACTAAACAATTTTATGGTGATGCCTCAATAAAGCTGGAGAATTTGGGAATTCCAAATACCCATTTATTGCCATCGTTCCCATGTCCACTCAGGACCGGAGTTTTTGCACCTGATAATGTCCTATCTATGAGTCAAACAGATCTTAACTGAGTAATTACGCTAAAGTGAATTGCTTAAATTAATTGTTTTTACATGTTACTGTGTATAAACAAAAATGTACTTATGCGAAACTGAATTGTTTGAAATAGAACTGTTTTGACATTTAACTGAGTAAACAAAAACTATACTTATACTAAACTGAATTGTTGAAACCTTTATCAAAATGACCTACCTCGCCGTTAAATAACCCGAAAAAGGTCAATACACAGTAAAACACAATAACTTACCAATCAATCAGCATGACCTTATTTACTAAATATTACACCCTGAACGTGCATTGCCGAAGAGTTTGTGTTTCCTCTCTAAGGACTGTCTTTTGGATGAAACTTATGTTTATCCCACTCAAATATTTTTGACCAATCGTTCTTTTATGTACACACCATATGTTCTTCCGTAAATTTTTCTGTATTTGCTGTTCTCAGCCAGCAAAAAAATCATTGAAAGTCTATTGCTCTCTTTTTTATTTGTATCCATTTTTAATTGACTAAAAAATTTTTGCGAGATCAAAATAATTTTTAATTTGAAGCAATTGCAAACAATGCAGGTTTTACCTTTTATAAAAAAAAATATAGCTCTCTTCACCAAAACATCCTCCTATTGAATGTATATAGCCAACAAATTGGGGCTACTTCATTCATAAAACGGAATGTTTTTTCCGTTCAAAGTTTCGTTTGTGTGATTATATCCAATAAAGAAGAAGAAGGCCTTGTTAATTCATCAAAATTGGAACAGAAATCGGCAACGTCTTATTTCATGATAATATTTATATTTTATAATTCTTGCAGTCTCTACATTTTTCACTGTCAGAGCAGATGTATTAATTTAAATATATATAATGCAATGATATGATTCACAATGCACTTTATCCTTTTACTGCAATACATAGTTACCAAGAGCCACCTAAATTGCTAGCATTCGATTGTTAAAACTGTAATATAGCCATACATGAATATATGAAACATACATGGAATGTTCATATATATATATATATATATATATATATATATATATATATATATATATATATAACATGGAACATAGGAATCTCGAAACACGAAAAACACTTACGACTTACGAAACTTTTTATTACCTTTGAGTTTAAAGGTTCTTCGACATAAAGAGATAGATACACATTCTTTCTATTCTGGCTTTTCTATCTGCCCTGCTCCACCCACCCCATCTCGTGCGACAACTGCCCAAGGCCTCGGCGAGCAAGCGAAAGTCACCTTTCTTCTTCGGACGGCAGGACTCAACTCAACTAACTGACTTTTTCAAAATCCCCAAAATCCGCTGCGCGCGCGCTTCTGGTACATGACGTCATTCACGTCCACTGGTCGACCTTTCTATCGGATTTTTATTTTGACATCTATGAAGGACACATCCTCCCTGCGCGCGCGTTAACGACCACACTCAAGTTTGCACCGAACTAACCCATGTGCTGAGCCGAAAGATTATGAGCCTAACTAAACCCAAAGGCATAAAACGAAATCCCTCGGCCATTATATTACATAACGAACCATGTATATTAATATAGAAACTTTATTTTTTCCAGGAAAGTAATACCCTATTTCAAATGTGATTTAATAATTTTTTTTTTTTTTTAGGTTGATTAGTAAGAAAATACCATAATATTTCTATTTAACTGACAGAAAATTAAAGTTCATTGATCATTTCATAGAATTCGACTGTTATAAACTCAATATTTTATTTAATAGTCATTAAGCCAAGCTTTACGTCTTCTTTGATGGTAGCTAATTAATTATTTAAAGAAATGCGTGTATGGCTTCCGTAATAAAAGATTTTATTAATTTATTTAAAAGTAGAAAAAGAGTATTACTAGACTTATTCATTTATTTAATTATTTATTTATTATTATATATATATATATTTTTTTTTTGCTGTGCAGAGTAGGGGGTGTGATAGTTCACTTGAATCGAAGATTTGAAAAAGTGTATCTTTGAAAGCGATGCAATTCTATAAGTAAAATAGTTTATCAAATATATTATGTTTGGTGGCATTAAATGTTATCGGCCAAATGTGTATAGGAGTACATCACTTATGAGCTCGTCCCTGCTTCTCCAGCAGTGTCCTGCGTGTCTGGTTTGTCTAATTTGGATAGTTTACGTGATAGGAGACAGGTGGCCGTATAGTGTTATCATTTGACCTTCGACCCGGCCCAAAAATACTATTCCAAGGCAATACACCGGAAGGAAGTGACACATTCCAACGGCCAGTAATCGAAAGAGATCGCGTGGGCGGATTAAGGCTTATGATATGGGACAAGATGAAGGTCCCATTGTGCCATTGCAGTCATGCACCTGAAGAGAGTAACCTCTGAACTGCATGACAGTTATTTCCGCTTGATGACGATTAAACATTCGATTTCAAAGATCCAGTAGGCGATCGTGTGGGCGTTGAGTTATTATTTAACGCAGTTGAGCAGAATTCCAGACAGCCAGAGACCAGATGTGGTAGGGAAGGCCACACCCGACTGAGGGGGCCCTCGGAAAAGCCCCGATGGAGTGGACCCCAAGACCTCTGGTTGAGCATCTAAGAGAACAAGAAAGACACAACGTGACGGTCATAACAGTGGAGTCAAAATATGAAGTTTATGTTCGGTCTCCAGCATCCTCTCACATACTAACCTTTCGAACCCTTGCAATAAAGTGAGAGATGAATATTTTTCTAAAGAAGTCTTCATGCGTTTTCCTTCCTGCGTCTTTATCGTTGTGTCGCTGTGGATGATTATATAACAATAGTTGGAGCTTTGTGGGGTGTTACCGCCAGGACTTATTCAATATTGCACGCAACATTCTTGTGTAATTGCCGTCAAGCTTCTTCTCCAGCCGTTTTGTTAGCGTCCAAGTGGTGCATCCATACAGCAGTATCGACACGACCGCTTCCTGGAAGAAACTGTGTTTCATTTTATCGGTCACTGGTTAATCATTTAACTGGATGCAAACAAATGACTGATGTTTAATAGAATTCTAAGTAATTCATAGCAATACGTGGAATTATTTAACCTTGTTGATTTATGCTTAACTGGATTTGTTGAAATACAAATGTTTCATCAACTAACTGTGTAAACAAAACAATGATGTGTAATTGAATTGGTAAATAACTATACCTGAAAACATTTAACTGAGTGCAAACAAATGATTAATATCAAATCGAATTATTTGTATTAGATCGAAATAAATGAGACCATTAAGCAGGGTGCAAAAAATGAGCTCAGGCTCGTTTAGAAATCATACATTTAATATATAAGTAAATAAAGTTGGCGACGATAGTCGAGGGTTACCTGACGGCTCCCTTTTTAATAGCTACTACACCGAGATGTAGAGGAGGGCGCTACACTTTTCCCTGGATTACTCCACTTGCCTCTAGATGCATACCTTATATTGCTGAGTGTTACGCAAGGAGGTATCGAGTACCATTTTTAAAGTGTTTGGTATGACGCGACCTGTGATTGAACCCAGGTCTCCCGGACCATTGGCGAACACACTACCCACAAGACCAATGAGTTGGTATATACCAATGAGAAAAATAATTTGGCATTAAATAACTTACAATGATTGATATGCGATAAAAACAAACCAAACTAAACCAATTCATCGTATCAGTCATTTTTTTATTAGTATATACCAAAAATTTACGGTCCTTTTGAATTCCTATTTTATTTTTTACAAAGTGAAAGTTTTAGGTTAAACGTTATTTTGAAACAGAAGATATTACCCTTCTACTTCAAAAATATTGCTTAAGTTTAAATTTTAAAAGCAATTGTGATTATTTCTTTCAGTGTAAGGAAAAAGGTATAAGGCGGAAGAAATATCTGACAGCGGAAAATATGTATGAAACACTCAAAGAGATATTGCCTGTCTTTTAATCGGCAGAAATAAAATGATAGCAGATGCTATTCGTGAATTATACAAAAGAAAAACAGCAGTAAGTTGACATGTAGCACCTGTGTATACATGCTCAGGTATTTCAGATAGGCAGACCTACGTTAAGGTAAATTTCTACCGTGACACATTGCATAATCCACCCCCGTAAGTTTAAATTACAATTCACGATTATTTTAAAATGACTGTTTATCTTAGAGAACTTCGTAAATAATACAATAAATTTCTAGACAATGGATGTTGGTGGGCAGCCCAGTCGATTGCGGCTGTTGAATACACTGATTGCATACATGAAAAGGGGTAAGACCCCTCCAATGAGGGTCTGATGACAAGGCTCCAGGAAACCTGGTATTTTGGGGAGTGCAGAGTAACCCTTTTTCATCGTTCCCAGGTCCACTCAAGCCTAGAGTGTTAGCACCTGATATTGTCCTTTCTATGAGTCAAATAAATCAGTTTGACAGTGAAACTGAGCGCAAAAAAATGACTTATACAAAATTGAATTGATTTGAATAGAACTGTTTAATTATTTAACTATGAGTAAACAAATTACATGCGTTTAATTGATCTACTCGTGATACACAACAATACTTGGAACAATTTAACAATGTTTAATCAAATAAGATATATTAGATAGAATAATGAATGCTAAATCTCAATATTTGTAACCACTTTTCCTAGCAGACAAATAATTAATATTGAATAGAATTATAGTTGTTAAATAGCAATAATTGAAACTATTTAACTGTGTGCCCAAAAATGATTAATAGTTAATAGAAATATTCGAGTGAGATAGAAATGACTGAGATCATTTAACTGTATGTACAAATAATGAGGCCAGGCTCGTTTAAAAATCTATCAAGAAGATGAGTTTACAATCATATTAGCAGAATATATATATATATATATCATCATCATCATCATATCGTGCTGGCAGCACGGATACCCCTGACCCTCTCTCGCCACTCCTCCCTATCGTTCATCGCCCTAGGCAGGTCTTCAGGACAACAACCTGTATCCTCAAATAGCTGCTGAATGTACGTTCGTGCTGGTCGTCCTGCTTTTGCGCGGCCGTGTGTGGGGATCCATAAGAGTACATCTCTTATGAGTTCATCTCTGCTTCTCCAGCAATGTCCTGCATGTCTGGTTCGCCTAACTTGAATAGTTTTCGTGATAGGGGGCAGGTGGCCGTACAGTTGGTGTCTTGTGGGGTGTTGCTGCCAGGACTTGTTGAGGATTGCACGCAGCATTCTTGTGTAATTGCCATCTAGTTTCTTCTCCAGCCGTTTTGTTAGCGTCCATGTAGTGCATCCATATAGCAGTATCGATGTGACCGCTGCCTGGAAGAAACTGCGTTTCATTTTATCGGTTAGGTCTGATTTCCATATAGTCGATAGCCTATTGATAGCTGTCCATGCTTTCGTTAACCTCGTTTCGATGTCCTTTTCGGTTGATTCGACGCTGCTTCCTAGGTACGTGAATTTGTCTACTAGTTTAAGAGGGGTTCCTTCTAGAGTGGAGATGTCCCCCGTTTGGTTATAGCACATATATTCCGTTTTGTGTGCATTAACATGGAGGCCTATGCTTGCTGCTGCTCGTTCCAAACTATGCAGAAGTGTTTCGGCTTGGTCAGGTGTATTTGCCAGTATCGCTATGTCATCGGCGTAGTCGGCGTCGGTAATTGTTGTTGCGGGGTATCTTCTGCTTCTTTTCTTCGTCAGTTCGAAGCCATTCTCTTTGATTTTGTCAATCGATGTTCTAAGTACGTAGTCTAGACAAATGATAAAGAGATACGGAGCCAGCGTGTCTCCTTGTAGTACTCCTGCTACTATGTCGAAGTATTCTGTGTCTCCATCTGGTGATCGTACTTTTACTTTAGTGTTTCTATAGAGAATCGTTATTGCCGCTACGGTTTCTTTAGGTATGCCGTACGCTAGTAGGATTTGTTCCATCTTTCCTCTGTGAATGGAGTCGAAAGCCTTGGTAAAGTCGACAAATATTAATGTCGCTTGTAGGTTCTTTGCCCGTACACCTTCAAGGATTCTGCGGATGGTTAATATTTGTGAGGTCGTGGATCTATTTCTTCGGAAGCCATTTTGGTTTTTTCTAAGTATGTTGTCGATTTTGGGTTCTATTCGGTTTCGTAGTAGGGCATTGTAGATTTTGGCAGCTATGGATGTAAGTGTTATGCCTCGGTAGTTTTTGGCTAATCCGAGGTCCCCCTTTTTAGGGAAGGGGAGTATGCATCCCTTCGTCCATCTATCTATCGGATTTTGATTGTATACTGCGTTGCAGTGTCGGAGCAGTATGTCGTCGAATTGTCTGGTCTTCCATACTTCCGGGGGAATTTCGTCCAGTCCTGCAGCTTTCCTATTTTTAATTTTTCTGAGAACCGAGTCGAGTTCTTCTTGTGTGAACGGTCCTAGTTTAATGTCTAATTGTTTGCTAATTATTCTGGTGATTGGTTCATGCGTTATTTTTGGTGGGTTTCCAAGTAAGTTTTCGAAGTGCTGTTTCCACAGTTTTATTCTTTCTTGTTGGTTTGCTGCTTTAAGTTTTGCTTTGGCTGTGTTCTTTCTTCTGCTCACTTCGTTTATTGTTTGCCAGGCTATTCTAGATTGTCTATCTTCCACCGAGTCTCTAATCTTATCTATCTGATTTTGAATGTATTCTGTCTGTTCCTTTGACATTAAGTAACCAACAATGGTTGATATGTTATAAAACCCAATCAAACCAAACATATGTGGGTTTGGCTGCCGTTAAAGCGTACTGATGTGATCTTCACTGGATCCCTGCGATAAATCAACATGTTAAAAAAAACCACAAAGCTTAATTTTTGATATTTAGGGTTATTTTATTTTGCACCGTTTCGAATGAGCATGACCTTCAGGGGGTCGGGGGATGATCAATTTTCTTCTTACTCTCATCTGTGGCTCAGCATAATGAAATCGTAATTTCATTTAAAAAATAATGTCAAGGTTCAATTTAGTATATAAAGCCTTTATTCCAATATTTCTTTTTAATTTCTAATTTATTTTGAAGGGAAACATTGTTTCCTGGCCTCTTTCTTTTACCGTTATCGATTCTGAATTTTCTCGAATTTTCTTTTTCATTTTCATCAATCAACGCATGCTTAGTACTGCAAAAGTGCATAACGAAAAGGTGAACTAAAAGTCGCGCCCTTTTGAATTTAATTGAAACAAAACTTGAAATGCGGTGATTATTTTCCTTGTTTTGCTCTTCTTCAATAAACCCGACAAAACCCATCAGTTTGGACAGGGAGGTGATAATTAACTTTTTAAAATAATTATAACGGATACCATATTTTATTCAGTTGGGTTGATTGGAAAGCTGAACCCAATGGAAAATTAGAGTGATTTGCAATTGAAATCAGATTATTTTTTTTTAATTATGCGTAAACATCTAAAGGAAATCAATCTTTCAAGTATTTGTGCAGTAATGATAACTTTTATTTTTCTAAGCTTTTATTTTTCTTTGTTTTTTTTTAATCATCTTCTGTGGTTTCCTCACTAAGGGTTTAAAGAAAATATTTCAGTTGGATTTTGATCCCATGCCCAAATAATTAAACGCGTCTGTACGTTCGAGATAAAAAAAAAAATTTTATAGGAGGAAATAAATCCGATTTAAAAGACCGTTGTTTTTTGAGGGGAATAAATTCTATTGAGGAGAAATGGAAGAGTAAAAAATGTATAAGAAAAATGAGATAACGTTAAAGAAGAAATACAACCCTCAGATCTTTAGAGATTGAAAACTAGTAAAAAGAATTTCAAACAAAATATATTTTTAAAAACTTAAAACGACATTCTTGTTTACAAACATGACAAAAAGAGTTGCAAGTTTTGAAGATGAAACTGGCTTTACTAGATAACTTATATATTGTATGTTACGAAGCTCTTTGCTTCAATGTTACACAGAGCCGAATTAACTGGGCACACATTGAGATCCAAACTCACTTGAGTAGGTTTGCTAGTCTTGCTTGTTAACCATTACACCACTAAAGGCGCATAAATAGTAATTTACGAAGCTCTTTGCTTTGACGTGGCACAAGGCCAAAAAATGAGGCACCCAATGAGAATGGAACTCACTCGTTAAGGTTTGTTAGTCTAACTTTCAAACCTGAGGCGCCCATCATTGTTATATTTTAAGCAAATGCTAGCAGAAAGCGTATAAATGAGATTTTTAAGTCAAAAGAACACAAGTAAATAAAATTCAACTCCTTGCTATATATATATATATATATATATATTCGTGTAAAAAAACAAATTTTTCTCCTCAAAGCAAGGGGTCGTTCATTACACGATATATGTTATTTTAAAATTTTGAACTAGTTTCTCATCATAACCTTGCATTCATGAGACCTACAATTTATGTTTAGAAATATATAGATAAAGAAACATTTGGAAAATCTGGAGAGAGGAATTGACAGCAGGTGGCAGAAGCTTAGCTGAAGCAAAGATCCAAAGAGGTACTTTTCAAGGGTATGCACTATCACTCTTACAATTATTAATTCCCTTGATGACACTTAATCATATACTCAGACAATGCACGAACGTAGTAGATCACAAGATAAGATTAATCACCTAATGTATATTGATGACATCAAACTATTTGCAAAAAATGAAAAAAGAACTGGAAACTCTAATACACGCAGTTAGAATATAAAGTCAGAACATAGGAATTAAATTTCGCATAGAAAAATGTGCCATGCTAGTAATGAAATGTGGCCAATGACATATGACTGATGGAATGGAACTACCAAATCATCAGAAGATTAGAACTCTCGCAGAAAACGAAACCTACAAATACTTGGGTATCTTGGAGGCTGACACCATCAAACAAGTGGAAATGAAAGACAAGATTCAAAAATAGTATCTCAGGATGAATAGAAACCTATTCGAGACAAAACTGTCTTGCAGAAACCTGATCAAAGGAATAAATGCCTGGGCTGTACTTCTCGTTAGATATTCAGGACCATTTTTGAAGTGAACCAGAGAAGAACTTAAGAAATTGGACCAAAGAACAAGAAAAATAATGACCATGAATAAAGCATTACATCCCAGAGACGACGTTGACAGACTATATGTATCATGAAAAGAGGGAGGAAGAGGACTTACCAGCATTGAAGACAACGATGACGTATCGGTAAAAGGACTCGAAGACTACATAGAAAAACACGAAGAAGGACTGATTACAGCCATCAGAAACGATAATGACAACACGATGGGCCACTCAATGACAATAGCTAGGAAAAAATGTAAAGAAAAACAGCACTACAGGCGTTTTAAATGACTAATAAACCACCTCTTACATGAGAAAATCTGGACATGGCTAAGAAAAGGAAGCTAAGAAAGAACCAGGATCCTTCCTAATAGCAATACAAAACAATGCCATGAGAACCAATCATATCAAGGCAAGGATAGACAAGATACAACAAAATAGCAAATGTAGGATATGTGGTGATAGAAACAAAACCATCAATCACATAATCAGCAAATGCAGCAAATTAGCACAAGAGGAGTATAAAAGTAGACATGACTGGATCGACAAAGTGATCCGCCGGAAATTGGTTTTGGACCATGCAAACAAATGGTATATGCACAACCAAGCATCTCTCCTAGAAGATAACATACATAAACTCTTATGGAACTTTGACATATAGATGGATCACCTAATCTCGGCCAGAAACCAGACCTAATAATAATCAACAAACAAAAAGAGAATTTGCAAAATTGTCGACTTTGCTGTCCCGGCTGACCACAGAATAAAACTAAAAGGATGTGAAAAGAAGGATGAGTGCCTCACTTTTTCTTGGTAATGGAAAAAACAATAGAACATGAAGGTGACAATTATACCAGCTGTAATTGGTGCTTTTGGTACAGAAACTAAAGGATTACTAAAGGGACTGGAGGACTTGGACGTGGGAGGACGATTGGAGAACATCCAAACTACAGCATTATTGAGAACAGCCAGAATAATGAGAAGAGTCCTGGATACTTGAGGAGATTTTATGTCACCCAAACTTCTGTGAAAAACCATCAGCTAAAACGAATAATAATAATAATAATAATAATAATAATAGGAATAAACACCTGGGCTGTACCACTCGTTAGATATTCTGGACCCTTTCTCAAGCGGACCAGAGACGAACTTAAACAAATGGATCAAAGAACAAGAAAACTAATGACAATGCATAAGGCTTTACATCCCAGAGACGGCGTTAACAGACTATATGTTTCATGAAAAGAGGGAGGAAGAGGACTTGCCAGCATTGAAGAGAGCGTTGACGCACCGATACAACGACTTGAAGTCTAAATACAAAAAAACGAAGGTGGACTCATTAAAGCCACCAGAAACGATAGTGAGAACACGATGACCAACAGAATGACAATAACTTGGAAACAAAAATGGGAAGGAAAACAACTCTATGGGCGGTTTAAACGACTAATAAATAATATCTCACGCGACAAAACCTGGATATGGCTTAGAAAAGGAAAATTTAAGAGAGAAACAGAATCTCTACTATAAGTAGCACAAGACAACGCTGTAAGAACCAATCATATATAAAGCGAGAATAGATAAGACTCAACAAAATAGCAAATGCAGGCTATGTGGTGACAGAGATGAAACCATCAATCATATAATAAGAGAATGCAGCAAATTAGCACAGAAGGAGTATAAGGCGAGACACGACCGGGTTGGCAAGGTGATCCACTGGGAAATGTGCAAGAAATGTAAATTTGACCATACTAACGAATGGTATATGCACAACCCAGCACCTGTCCTAGAAAATTCCACACATAAACTCTTATGGGACTTTAACATACAAACGGATGAACTTATCCCGGCCAGAAGACCAGACCTAATAATAATCAACAAAAAAAAAAAAAGAAGAGAACTTGCAAAATAGTCGGCTGACCACAGAATAAAACTGAAAGAATGTGAAAAGAAGGATAAGTACCTCGACCTTGCTAGGGCATTGAAAAAGCTGTGGAACATGCAGGTGACAATTATACCAATTGTAATTGGAGCGTTTGGAACAGTAACTAAAGGATTACTAAAGGGGACTGGAGGACTTGGAGGTTGGGGAACGGGTGGAGACCATCCAAACGACAGCATTATTGAGAACGGCCAGAATACTGAGAAGAGTCCAGGAGACTTGGGGAGACTTGCTGTCACTCAGACTCCAGTAAAAAAACATCGGCTAACGCTGATGTGAAAAGCTATAATGAGTGAATAATAATACAATCTGAAAAGAAACTGGCAGTAACTTGTTCTTTCGAAAAAGTCACTAGTTTTTAACAGCATAAAATATGTTAGCTAACGTGACAATACTTAGAACTAATTAATCGGCTGTAGGCAACAAACAATTATCAGTCATATATAACCACCCAAATAAAATGCTAGGCAATTAGCCATCAGGACAAAAGAAAATACTATGGTTTCGTATGCGACCTATATGACAAAATACTCAGCTTTTCTAAAAATTCAGACAATTATGTGATCCTTATAGAAAATTTAAAAATGTTGTGTAATATTTTATATGAATCTATATTTATATATTGTTAAACAAAACCTGTTGGTTCCATACAGTAACTTCTATTCCCACTGTCCCGCATAACTTTTAACTAAACAAAAAAGAAATTAGGTAAGATAAAGTTTTTAATTAAGATTATTTATGAGTGAAAACACCATTGGGAAATATTTACAATATTATAACTAACGAGCAAAGTTTTCGAAAAGCCTTCGTTTAAGCATTAGATTGGTTATGCAAAATCACCTTCGGTCGGACTAACTAGAAATTAGACTGAATCATGGTCTATGTTTTTTAAAAACTTAACCTCGGATTTTACACACTTAGTTATACCATTCTATAATATGTGCGACACAAGTTCAAATCCTGGACGAGACTGATTGCATTTCACATCGCACTAATCCCCATGGGAAAGGTACGAATCCAATTATTCTCCCTCCAGTTATGGGTAAATAGTAGTTCAGACTGAGTTCTTCAGCCTTGGTGAGACAACTAGTCTAGGAGAAGGAAAACTCTGAATTCAAACCTGTTAAACTCCGCTTAAAAACTGACCTTGTCATATCCTGCCCGAACGGAGGGGTTGGTAAATATATAAAATATGTGCAGATGTTATATTCCAGCCAAAAAATACTGCGTAGCCGATTGGATATGTTGGGAATATCCAACATCAAAGTCTTCATTGTATTGTTTACTTATGGTACTCCAGGGATATTCAGTGTTAGTTTTCAATACATGAATAAGTGTTTGAATTTTTTTTCCATACGTCATTAGATGTCGGTAAGATTTTTGTAATCTCGAAAAGCCAAAAGTTCAAGGGTCATTATTTCACGAATCATTTATTACCTGTGTATATAAGATATATACGGAATGTGTCCTTGTAAGCATTTCGTTCATTTTTTGGCAGAATTTTTACACAAGAAAAATAGTTTTCATACTAAATTCACATTATTTCTACTGAAAACTGTTCTTATTTCCTTATAATTTATCTTTTTTCATTCACAGTTCTATCTGCTATCTCTGACTAATTAACACCAAACACAAATGCATTCCATCAGATTAAGTCGATAGTAAAAGATTTTATCTTTTCAGCAGTTAATGACAAAGAATACGTCATTGTAGCACATAATGCACTAGCTTTTGTTCTGGCTGAAAACATAAAATCAACTTATCACATCAAAAGAATACAGCGTATTTTTTTAGCTGTCATCAAAAGTCGTATTACCCTTCTTAAATTAACATAAAATAAAAGTTATCTCTGCAGAAAAATAAAAACAAAAGGATGTCAAATTCAGCTTTTAAGGCTGAGTTTGCTGCTTAGTTTGATTCGGTTGTTTTTTTATGACATATCAACCCATGAGGGTTATTTGATGACAAATCTTGTTTTATAGATTTGGGCTCTAACACAAACAATTCTAATTCTATTACTTGTGGGTTTTATAAGGCCCAAAATATTCATGTAGAATACCATTGGTGAAAATATTTGACCCATATATTGAGGGATACTCGGATTCATACCTTTTGGCAGAAGGTCAATACAATGGTGAGACTAGAGTTTGAACTAAGTCACTTCAAAGTTGCAATCCTGTGTTTATCAATTACACTATGAGGATTCTCCTTTAAGATATCAAAATCCTTTTGAAAATCTGCCTGGTAAAAGTTGGTTGGTTGGGCTTTTTTGGTATATCAACCCTTGTAAGTCATTTAACGCCAAATTCTGTCTCTCTCTCTCTCTCTATATATATATATATATATATATTCAACCAAATATTTCTAAACGAATACTTACGTTGGTAAACTTTTCTATAAGCAGGATTTCATTTGTTTGCACAAGATTAACCAGTTTTATTTCGTCATATTTTTTGGTACAACTCTGTCTCTCTCAAGAACAGAACGTCATCTAATTTGATGTTCTGGAACAGATTGGGTAAACTATTTACTTTGAAAACTCGCTTTCTGATAACAGCGAGAGCTCTGAGTTCTATAGGGATGTATTTAACCGTGTAAGTTGTCTGACATGTTGTGGTGCCTTTTTCAGAATGAAAAAGTGAGTAAGCCTTGTATGACCAGTCCGCAATCGAGATATAACGACTTGTTCTCATCTTGATTTTCTCGATGCTGGTCTACGTTCTCCCAAGGTTGGCTGAATTTGGACGAGTTTATTGTGGATGTTATTGCTCCATCGTTGTTGCTATTTTGTGTAAAAGAGGGCTAAAAATTCTCTGACTGCATTACAACACTGTGGTATCGTGTGAATGACACTAAGCTGTATAAAGGTAATTTTAATATATAACATAGTGGGTGATGCTACAAAGATCTGAAGCGAGAGAAATCTTAGAATGGTTTTGATAGTAGAAACATAATCAGCATTGACTTCAGAGGAATGTCAAGGTGGAAAAGTAAGAAACATTGTTTAATTTTTGGCAGAGCAGACATGGAAATATGGAGAAAAGACAAAGTTAAATACATATTTGGAATTGTTCTGAAAGTGTCATTGAAAACAGCGAAGCTAAAATAATGACAATCTGGATGAGATGAGGTGAGATTATGGGGCCAATCGCAATACAGGAGATATGTTTTTTTCTTGTGAAAATTTCAACCCCTGAGATTGGACTCTTTGACCTGCGTGACGTGACGTTTTTCTCACGTGAAAGAAAAGTGCTGTCCACTGCAGGGAAAGGGCACAATAGCTGAAGTTCTTGCTCAAATGGCTGGTTGCACGGAACGCGTTGTCCCTTCTCGGTTTGAACTTCAAAGTGGGCCTGGCAGACATGTCCGATTGTGCTTGCTGCGGCAGTGGCTTGGAAGAAACGGCTGAGCACGTCTTCTACTACAGCGAGCGAGTTCATCACGTCGGGGAGTGGACAGCTCACTTCGAACCCAAGCAGCTCGTGCTGCTTGATGTTGATTACATCGTAGACGTTTTGCTTCCGTTTCAGGATGAGGAGCATGTGGCGTTTCTCGCGATCCTAGCTGTAGCTCGAATGGTGATTTGGACGACGCGAAAGAAGGGATTGTACGACGATGCAAGCTTTTCTCATCGTGATCTGGTTTTGTATTTTAGGCATCAGCTTAGGGTCAATATCAGATGCGATAGAAAACGCTTGGATCGCATAACATTCAACAGAAGGTGGGTGAATGCAACGAGCCTGGTCTTAAGAAAGGGGGCAATGTTGGAGTCATCCCTCCCTTCTCTGCCATCCCATGGCGTCTACGGTACGGTTCCTTTGGGACCCCTTCCCAGGTAAGTAGGCATTTTTCCCCCGTGAAGCATTGTTAGCAGTATGTTGTCAGTCATCGTCCCCGTAATCTAGTCATTAGTTCTCAAGATCTTCCCCATCCCCATTATTTGTGTACCTCAACCCGTACACCAGCCCGCTTTTGTCGAAGATCTTGAAAGTTCATATGTATATAATTCATACTCTCTGTAATCCGCAATCGAGATATAACGACTTGTTCTCATCTTGATTTTCTCGATGCTGGTCTACGTTCTCCCAAGGTTGGCTGAATTTGGACGAGTTTATTGTGGATGTTATTGCTCCATCGTTGTTGCCATTTTGTGTAAAAGAGGGCTAAAAATTCTCTGACTGTATTACAACACTGTGGTATCGTGTGAATGACACTAAGCTGTATAAAGGTAATTTTAATATATAACATAGTATAATTTTAATATATAACACAGGGTTGGGTGCAGTGTGGCTAGTTAACTAGCCACACTGCACCCAACCCTGTGTTGTGTTTTACCCCATTAGGCTAGCATCTCTCTCCCCACTAGGGTAGGTCCGGCTTGTTTTCGGTGTTTTCTGACACCGTAAAACAGTCGGCCGCCATTTTGTAGACCTGGGGATGGGAGGGCAACCAAACGGGTAAAATCTATTCCTTGGTTTCATCTTTTCGTTTTTTTTGTTTTTTTCTCCCATCCCCATTATATACATTCATTGTGAATAAATCATAAATTGTAAATAAAATCATACATCACATTCGGGGTTTTAAGTAGGCCTTTTTCATAGAGCAAATGTGGTATTTTGCTGGTTGCTGCGCGCATAGCGATAGATGAATGGTTACATATATTGTACTGTTGAATGGGTCGGCTAATGTGGCTAGCTAGGCTCCCTTAGAACATAAAGCTAAAGCATGACTGTTCCCTTCCCCTCCCCCACAAACACTTAAGAGCTTCGTGCTCTCCATTTGTCAACAGATGGAAATAAAGAGAGGGCACAATAGCTGACATGTGGAAGTGGAAGGAACTCGCGCTCCTTTTCAGTCGTGATCAAAGAGAGTCACCGACAGAAGTGACAGATAAGCTAAAATAGATGGAATTAATTACTGAAATCTAATTAAAAAGTAAACCATTGATAATAAATGCCCATTTGGAAATAGGGAAGAATAATTATTGAATGCGAGATTTTTCACGAAGCCAAACAGACGGCAGACAGACAGCAGTTGGCAGAGTGACTCCCTAACGCTCTGCATTTGAGCCTTAAACTATACCTTCTGAGACAGACAAGCCAGAACTACGAGTTTGTAACGGAACGCTGACGAAAGAGAATTGATAGCTATTTTGAGAACTGCAAAGAGACTTACAAGACTGACTACTGAGATGGAAGGGGTTAGGTCCCTGACTCCCATTACTCCACTCAACAGCAAAGGGGAACTGTATGTAACAACTTTCTTGTAAAAAGATACGGACTTGTTTATTTCTTCGTTGACTAGACTTTTATTAATTATTGTGCACCCCGTGTTTGTTTTGTCGCTGGCGTTACAACTTCAATTTCTTTTTCCCCCCAGAATGATAAGCCCCGGCTTATTTATTTGGTAATTTTGTTTGTCTGGATTTAAAGACACAACATGGGCCGATAGCCGGATGAGCCAAAATTTGGTCCTTCATTAGAGCAATGATTCATCGGTGGACGAGGTAGATGACTGGGTGATAACCACCCTTTCAGTATGGAACGGTAGATTACATCAACTGCACTTTTGGAAATTGGTAAAACCTCCCCAGCGTGGAAACGTGTTGGCCATGGGATACGACCTGTAATACTTGTGGAAGAATCATGGTGTCTGAGTCCTTGACCCGGTATGCAGTCAAATACCTTGCAACACTCTGCCTCGGATAATTTGTTATCAGTCGTTAGAGCTTATTTGTTTGGCCACAATTAAATGTTTTCCTGTTTTCCAGTCAGGTTTTTATGAATTTGCTTTATAGAGATCATTTACTAAGCTTTTTCATTAAATGTGACACAAGGCCAACATAGGATTCAATTTAACAATAATCATGTGTTTGCACACAGTTAAATAGTTTCAAGTATTGCTGTTTGAAATTTTTAATTCTATTCATAAAATATTCCTATCTAATCTGAAGAATTTACTGAAAACTGTATGGTTTCAAAGAATGATTGCAATATTCATAAAATGATCGAACAATTCAATTTTGGCCGTTGATGGTACCCTAACAGTTACTACCGTTCTGGGTCAGAGTGTACCCGAGAGTAAGAAAATAAAAAAAAATACTTCAGATTCCCCACAAGCGTCACCATAAGATGCTATTTGGAGGGGTATTAGCCTCTTTCAGAGTTACAGTCGACGTATTCTGACAAGGCGGAAATAGATATGAGGAACCGAAACAACAACAAAAATATCTACACTCACAAAGAGTCAAACGAACCAACTGAGAGATCCTGGTTAAGAAAATGATCGGAATAAGACTATTCCGAGAAAATAGGATTAGCCAGATTAGCTATAAGCTTAACTGTAATCTGCTTGAATCTTATGTTTTTTTAAATCAACTTTTTCTTTTAATCGTCGGTAATTTTTTGGCCGGTAATATAGAGATAAAAGAAAATTTTGACAAAGAAAAAAAAGGGTCATAAAAAAAGTTCACAATTAATTAGTGGCCACTTAACGTTTAATTTAGTAGAGAAATATATAAACAATTCTTGTGAGACGCATTAGATTCATCGAGTAAAAACTGGTTCGAAATTCGTTCCCCGCACCCACTTTTTTTTTTTTAAACTTTACCTAAATTTGGTAATCTAATTAAAAGTTAGACTAAATATTGCCCGAAGCGATGACTACAACGTTACAGAGAAGCAAACTAACAGTTACCCATATTTTCTGAAGTAAAAGACTTTGGAAGGGGGGAGCGAATTGTACTATATTCGTAATGTGTATTTGTCATTGCTTCGAGACCAACCCTGATTTAAATGTAATATTGCTTGAATAGAAAAAATGCATTGGATCTGCCTCAACAGACCAATTGCGATGGTAGTAAATACACTTGTTAGACATACGGTTAAGTTTCTTTTCCTCAAAATAACCTGTACATTGAGATATCAAATTGACATCAAGAATAGTCTTCAGGACAAAAATCTGGGACTCCACTTAACTGCAGATACTGTAAGCTGCGAAACACCTGTATGGAAACTAAGGCCATTTTTTTTAAAAGGAGTACAGCATTTTTTAATTCAGTGTTTTCCCTCTTCAAGATTCCTTAACTTACCAAGATGAAATAGTCTGTGCAACTATTTACCTCGAAGATTTAACAAATGGATTCTTGCTTTTTATCAAGGGAATTAACACAAAATGAAACAAACTGCTTCGATCAGGATTTGAACTCCAGTGATCGATTCCATTTCTCAGGACCATAACTGTTACCCCTCATATTTTTAGGCCAATATTTTAACGACAAACAAAAAAAATCCATGTGATACATATTTGCTTTTATAAAATTACACGTTCTTTAGACTTGTACTTAAAAGAAGAACGCTTGTAACTAGATTTAATTGTTACATATTTCTAATACGCTGCGAATAATACTTTTGCCTCCCAGTAAGCCTTAATATACGGTACTAATATCAATATTGGTCAGTCGTTCGACAATGAATATTGCAAAGGGAGATTAAAGATACATCTTTGGATTCTTTATCATGGATTTTAAAGATTCCTTCAAGTTTATTGGCCCAGTTTTTGATTCATAGTTGTGTGAGTCACGGCCCACAATGCTGGGAAGTAGCAGAAAGATATTCGATCTCCATCTAAGTTGTACTGATTACCATGGTTCCAGCATTCTTGCCAAGACATGGAAAAATTATCCATAAAGTTTTTTTTTTTTTTAAATCCAACCGAAACAAATTAAAAAAAAAAAATTCTACAGTAAATCTCATTTCGAGGAAAATAGTAAAAGTTATTTGGAACCATAAAGTTTATGGGTTGAGATTTCATTTTAATTTTCTTGCTTACATGGGGATAAATCTTCCAGCTTCATGAAGAGAAGAAAAAAATTGAAAGGCCATTTCAAATTAAAGATTTCGTTATCCATAACGCTGCAACACACAAAAATAAATGATAGCCACATACACACACATTATATATATTAGTAGAGGAAATCAGTAATTAAATTACCGGTAGAAAGTTACGGAAAATACTAAGAATACAACCCGACTGAAAGAGAAGAAAAAAAAAAGTCAACATGAAAAATAAAATACTGTTTACGTCGATATGCTGGTTTTTAAATAACCACCAAATCCGCTAATAAACTGATTTAGTTTAAGGAAAAATTAACGCACTTGCAAGTGAAAGTTTGTAAACGCATTTACAAACAAATACTCGGTCACATTTCTCGTTTGCCTTCAAGTACGAAGCGTAAACATGCATTTTTTAATGCTTGAGAAATCTGAATCATCATGCAACCTTTTATTCCAGCAAATAACGAAGCTTTATTGGAGTTGTTCTAAAAAGGTAAGTCAGTGTGGAAAAACCTTACACAGCACCTTCCAATTACGTTTAACGGTTTAGGATCAGTTGCAGATACTGTTGATGTAGCCTGAGTATAAGAAATCCACTCTTTCGGTTAGGCAATGAATGCACAATATTCCCTGATGAGTAACACCTAAGAGAAAAAAAAATCTAGAATAATGTATTACCTATTACACTCAAATACATCTGCTGTGAATAGTTCTTTGAAGTTCTGACATAAACGAAACCTTTGAATCATAGACTACAATTATTCAAATTGAAAGTGTTAAAATAATACAGTAACAATTTTATTAGAGAAAAACTTGAACATTAAAGGTTGAGGCTTTTTAAATAATAAAAATAAAATAAAAAAATCAGTGAACGTGCTATGTAAATAGCTTATATAGGAATATAGCTTAAACTTATGCTTAAAAACAACCGACTCAAATTTTATATTTTAAGGTTGCATTCGATTTGGTTTTCCAACTGTCCACATAAGATGTCTACTCATTGTGACCGCGGGATGTGTTCCTTTGATGAAACTCCTGGCCATCCAGAACAAAAATAGAATAATATGATCTTGTCTCCTTAACATTGAAAGAATTTTGAAGATTTTTGCCCAGTACTCATCAGATGACAAATCGCGCCAATAAAAAAAAGCACCTATAGCCAAGTCGTGAAGCTGTTCTACTTCACCTTTCCAAAGTAAGTTGTCTACATCTGGCTGTGTGAAGAGTAGCAATGCTATGAAGGTTATATCCGTACAGTTGAGAGTCTTCATTTCATCGGCCAGGTTTCGAATGCCTTGGTAAAGTTTGGTACTCATGCAAAACTTTCTCGACGTCTGGACGGTCATTTTGCCATAAGGTACGAAATAGAGGCCATTTTCGAGTTTACGGCTGAGAAATGCCATCCTCAGTATTGCTATTGAAGGATAGGTGCACTCGTAGAGATTAATAAAATCTGCTTTGGAAATTCTGTCAAGGAGAGGTACCGAGCTGAGCCAAATGTCGAGTATTCTAAACTCGGAGATGAACCATGCTTGAAGGGTTGTTTGGGATATGTCTTTCAACGGAAGAATTTCAGGGTCTGGGAAAAGATCAACAATATCGCATCGACAATTTAAGATTATCTCATCAAACGTGACTGAATCAAAACATTTTTGTTCATCTTGTTCGACACTGCTCACATGCGCCTTTTTCTCCATTGTGAGAAAGATATTATGAAAATATTTTTTTGCGAGAGTCTGGTTATTTATATTTTCTCTGGTTGTACGAAGTTTGAAGTAATTTAAACGGAAGAAAAGTCTACCTCATAGTCGTGTTAGGCACGTTAGCATTCTTACACATATAAGCATAAATTAATTATAATCGGCTAAATGTATGCGTTTTGTTTTCTTTTGTATTTCGATGGGTGGTGTTTTATCACTAAATTGTGTGATATTAGCGCAGAAAGTTTTAATTTATCTGTTTTTCGTTAGATTATTACTGGGGTGTAAAGCAGTTTTATTTATATCATTATACTCGCACAGTTGAGAGTATGATACAAGTCACAGATTATGGGCATATGACGTAGTGTAATAGTTTGCAAACCATTGTTACTAAGTTCGATTTTCACTGATTGCCCCATATATAAAAGGTGTTGTACTACAACGGAGAAAAATTCTATGTTTACCTCACATGTTGTAATGGTTACCAAACTAGATTAGCTTACCATTGTTAAGAGTTCAATTTTTACCGAGTGCCCCATAAATTTTCTATGATGCCACAGCAATAAAACTCAGTAAAAACTAAATCTCTAAATATACGGTTCTGCTTGCAAGAATGATACACCCTAAACATATTTTTGTAAAAGTTTAATCTTCGTCTGAACAAATATTCGTAGGATGTTATTATTTCTTGAATAAACTTTTCCACCAAAAAGGATATTCTCAGCTATTATTAATAAATAAACTGCATAGATTAATATGAACAAGCAACAAAATTCTTTCAATGTTAAGGAGACAAGATCATTTTTTTTATAAAAGTTAAATCTTCGTCTTAACAAATATTAGTAGGATGTTATTATTTCTTGAATATACTTTTCCACCAAAAAGGATTTATCAGCAATGATTTATTTAAAAAAAACTACATAGATTAATATGAAAAAGTAACAAAATTCAGTCTTGTCGCAGTCGGAAAACAACTCGGTCAAAAATAACTCATATAATTTAATGAGGGCTGGTCATACAATCCTCAAATTACCATTGTGAGCTTTGAGACCTCAGAAGGAAGAACATTTTACAGTATTTCTGCCATTTTTTTAAGAAATTTCTCACATTGAACGTAAACAGTTATTTATTTATTCCTTCATTTATTTTAACGGCATGTGAACCTGCCAGGGTTAATTTACGCCTCGTGGTAACTTCTCAGAATTTCTCTTTTTTCTTGCCTCATAGTTATGATATAAATTATTCCAATTTAAAGAAAACAATATTCTTACGTTTGTATGGTTTCAAGTATTCATATCTAATATTAATGATTACATGGTTTCAAGTGATCGTATCAGTATAATAAAATTTCATTTGTTGGCACAGAGTTGTACACTTTCAATTAATGTTATCTGATCCTTATAATTATATTAGTTCAAGTATGCACTGAAGAGAAAATCAAAAACCAAAAATAAGATTGAACAAATAAGAGATAATTTTGAACCAACATTTATGGTTACAGAAATCAATTTCTTGATGGGGGTGTCCTCGTGGTGTTAATGGTTAAAGGGATGAACTGCGGAATCGTAGTACGCGAGTTCGTACTCCAGTCGCGCTATTACGTTCACTTTCGGGAAAATACCCTTGGGAAAGATATGAACCTCCTTATCCTCCCAGGTATGGGTTAAATAGTACCACTACTGTTCTTCTAGGAGAATGGCTTTGGCATTAAATAACCTAAAAAGAGTTGATATGCCATTAAACAAAGAAACCAAACCAAACCAAACCAAATTCTTGATGGTAGGATCAACCGTATTCAGAACGTAGGTATATCGGCCATCTTTTCAAAACATATTAAGTAAACAAAACAGAAAATAAAAAGAAGAAAAAGATTTACCAGGAGTGTCCCCCAGGAAGTATGCCTCTTGCGGGGTTGGTATGAAAATTGCTTAATTCCAGTCGACATTTCTTCTCAGGTACGCCTCTAATGCCATGCGCAATCGTATATCTCACTTCTTTTAGACTAGGGAGCAAGTGCTAATGGAAAAAACAAAGACCCAACTTCAACTCAAGTCATTAAAGTTACAAAAACAAAAATACACCAAACGAAATCAGGGGACAACGTTGATTTTCTTTGGATTTATTTGGCTCTCAGTAATGTGAAAATGCGAACACAAGGTCGGTTCAGTGTCTTGCGGCACAGAATGTGAACTTACCGTAAGGAGGTTTTAAAACATTACTTAACATTCCATTGACATTCCTTCTCAGGGACACATAAAGCACAGGACAACCACCCCAGCTCTTACTCTTTTTAGACGAAAGGTAAATGTTGCCTTAAGAAAACATTACTGTTACTGCACAAAACCACTTGGCATGTCCGATATAGCACAAGGACGGATAAATGGGGCTCCCAATGAGAATAAAACTCACTCTTGCAGGTTTTCTAGTCAAACTTGCAAACCGTTATACTACATGAGGTGCACTAGCATTAAAAAAAACAATTAGCTGCGTTGATGCGCATATTTTTCTGGCTTCCCACCAAGCCGAAATATCATTTTATTTGGGAGGATGACCCACAAGTCGAGACTCACGCGTGGTGGTTTCAAAAGAAAATTAAAAGAGAAAAACGTGAGTCAATCGGTATTCCCTTTCATGGGGTGTATTAAGCGCAAGGTATTTAAACCCAGCTATCATACATTTTAGACGAAGAAGCTGGTGCTTCCGAGAAGAGGGACTTAGAAGAATAATATAAATAATTTTCATAGCAACATCGCACGAACGCTATGTGATTCATGATCAACCAGCAATGCGTGTTGTATGTTCTATCAAATAACGTTTACTACATTCATGGGTTATATGATTTGCGTAATAATTCTAAAAAGCAGGTTTACATAAATTAAAATCGGATGTTATCCATTCCTAATTTATATATATATATATACACATATATATATAACGTGGGAAGAAAATAGTTGCCATTAGCGTTAATGCCAGGCTCTTCCTATGAATCGAGTTCTCGGTAGCTGTTAGGCGAATATATGTAAACAAAAACAATTGTGATACATAAGCGTTTAAATTTCCTTCGCTTGCGCTAGTTTTCTCGTGGCTGAGTGGTAGAATCTTGGATTGGCGTTTGAGTCACATTGGGTTTCGATCCCAGCCTCGGGTATCTAGCCTGTCTAGCCACAATGAAGAGTTTTGATAGAACGAAACAGTTCTGTCTGTGGAGGACTATATTTGTAAGTAAATACGGAAATTAAATTATGAAGAAAAGTAAAAACAAAATAATCCATAATTTGATGAATTTAGTATGAAAGTCATCATTAAATGTTTACATTTTAATAAATGTCTTCAAGTCTTTAAATTCATGAAAAATGTTTATTTAAATACCGGTAGATGGTTGATGAAATAGCAGGACAAAAGAAAGTAAGTATGAAAAGAAAGATACATAACAGTATATTCAGCGTTTTTATTTTGAAAATATTAGAACGTAGTTGGCACTTTGGGATGAGGTTTGAATTTTTATTTTTGGTTTCTAAGGGATATAACAGAAGATGATAAAAACAATGATAGAATATTTTTTTTAAATGGAGGAAAAGAAGGAAAATGAATATGAACGTATTGTTCCTGAGCATACAATTTGATTTTTTTTTCATGAGTCCCTTCATCGTCAGAATATCTCTCAAACAACTGTCTCTATCAACTGAACATTTCGTGAAAGATTTTTCTTGTGATATGACAGTATGGTGCTGGTTTAAGATGTCACTAAATTGGGATACAAATCCTTAAGATCATGAGAGTGGAAATAGATTTTCAGTAAAGCAAATTTGCGAACGGCACAAGGTAATCACTGAGGTCCAATTTGGCTTTATGACAAACATCTAGAGTATGTGCCCAGCATTACACTGCATAAGCCCAGTTACTTATGATATGAAGGTTTGCCACATCCTCAGCATTCTTCTGATCTCTCAACAACCACTTTAGCTTCAGGACTCGTTTTTACGCCAAAAAACATACTGTTCCAAAAGGGAAGTAGACACTGCAAATAGAGATTTCATGGCATAAAAACCCGAAGAATTTTCACGTACGGGAAAAAGAAAATATTATTAATCGATGGCAGAAATACAGAAATAATCCGGGATAATATTTTGACTGATTTAAACACTGTTTAAATTATCATTTCAGGGATAAATTTTCACTTTAAAATGAGATGTTATTTTTCTAACAGTGTAACAAAATAAGTATTTATCAACAACTTGGACATTTATTAATGAAAACATCTGGTGAGCTTATATATATATATATATATATATATATATCAGGATTAATCTTTTGATGGCTGTTTTTATTCACATCTACAGAAGCCACACCTATACGCGGTGCTTTCAATAAGTTTCCAGACTTTTTTTTTTGTGCAGGCATTAAAAATGTTTGTAGACTTTTGAAAATTCAGAATGTCATTGCTATACATTTTATGAGATGACTAACTAATTTTTTATGATTTCAGGTTCAAATGAACAGCTACAACATGAATTCTAATACACCCTAATAAAGCCTGATTTTCATAGCTGGTGAACTCCAAAAATGCAATCTGGACTAAAGGACACTTTAGAAGAACGATATACAATAAAATCATGTTTTTAACCAGGAAAAATGCCACAGAAACCTATGGAATGCTCCCGATTGCTTTTGGACCATCTTACATGAATCAAGCATCAGGTTTTGAGTGGCATAAGAGATTCAAGGAAACCGGGAAGTCTGTGAGGGATGATGAGAGGAGTGGGAGGAGTAAGGAAGTGAATACACCAGAGTTAATTGGCCAAAGTGTTAGGGTTAGGGTTAGGGTTACTCTGGTGAGGTTTTAAGGGAGTTCAGGAAGAAGATTCCGTCGAAAGAGGCCAGCACTCTTCAAATCGGGTCAGTGGCATTTCCACCAGGACAATGCACCAGTCCCCAACTCCATCCTTGTCACAGACTATTTGACCAAAATGGGCATCAAGACAGTTCCTCACCCACCCTATAGCCCAGACCTTGCTCCCTGTGACTTTTGATTATTCCCTCAACTCAGACGCAGTCGTTATGAGACAATTGAGGAGATGACAGAGGCTGTGACGAAGGTCATTGACACGCTCACAAAAGAATGGGACTTTCCTGAAGTTGTTGGAACGGTACAAGTGCATTGTACCCGGAGGAGATTACTTCGAAAGGGACTAGATTTTCATGTGTTTACTATCAATAAAAGTGCCCGGACGAAAAAAGTCTGGAAATTTATTTAATGATCCTCGTAGATGAGCAGCAGTAGTTCACCGATCGAGCCAATCGATCCTGGCCGATGAACCACAGGGTTCATACGCCCACGACCAGATTAGGAATTGCGTTGAGCCGTCAAAGGGTTTATCCGCTTGCCTTTACATCCACCAAGCTACTTCCCATGACTTTAAGGAATATTTTGGTGGGGGTAGGGGCGTTTGCGGGGTTCCATCTTTAAGTATTAAATTTTAACTTAGTTCAAGTCCACGAGTATTTTATTTTATTTTTTCCCAAATTTACTAAAGTATCTTATTTTTTAAATTTTTTTAGCATCCTTATAGACATTCTATTTTACGTTTACTTAGGTTCTAAGGTTGTAATAGTGTTATTTTCTTTGACCAGGTTCAATAGTATTTGGATATACGGTAAAATTGTCTTGGCATTTAAGACACAGATAGGATACAGCGGTGATTTTACAAAGAAAATACAATTTTTCAATAAAATCGTTCATGAAATTTAAATAACAGTATAGTAAAGGACAATATATTACTAACCAGTTTTGGACTCTCGTCTTTGAGTGGACGTGCTTCTTCTTTACTAACTTGGTTTATCATGTTGAGTCCCGTCGTGTCATTTTATAGGCTTAAATAGTGGTTGGTAGGTGTAATGCTTGAAAGAGAGGAGAAAGGTCATTTTGATATTCGTTGCTACCTTATCTTTCTTTCTTTCCGTATACTTAATATGTATGTGAGTCTGTAAATAATTCTACCTAGTTATAAAAATAGAGTTTCACGTTCCAGTAGTGTTAGCTTCTTTGACCAGGTTCAATATTAATGTGGATCTACGTTAAAATTGTCTTTGCATTTAAGACACACATAGTATACAACGGTGATTTTACAAAGAAAATACAATTTTTCAAAGCTACCAACAAGAACGAATACACCTGTGGAAACAGCATTTCGAGAATTTATTTGGAAACCCTTCTGAAAGTTACACATGAACCAATCAAGAGAATTATAAGTAAACAATTAGATATCAAACTAGGACCATTTACTCAAGAAGGACTCGACTCAGTACCAAGAAAAATTGAAAATCAGCAGGATTCGATGAAATTCTCCCAGAAGTATAGGAGACTACACAATTAAAGGACATTGAGTTCCGACATTGTAATTCTGTATATAATCAAAACCCGATGTGTATGAAGGTGTCCTCGTGGTGTAATGGTTGAAGCGATGGACTGCAGAATCGTAGTAAGCGAGTTCGTTTTCCAGTCACGCTATTACGTTCACTTTCGGGCAAATACCCTTGGGAAAGGTATTAAATCCCCTTATCCTCCCAGCTATGGGTTAAATAGTACCACTACTGTTCTTCTAGGAGAATGGCTTTGGCATTAAATAACCTAAAAAGAGTTGATATGCCATTGAAGGAGATTACCGCTCAGCCATTTTACTTTTATATAGTTAAGAAACATCTGATGAAAAATGTACTGATTTATGAAAAAAAAAAAACACAAATTATCTCGGGAGACCTCTTTGACAGACAGAAATACCTCGTCTTCTAAAAGTTTTTTAATTTTTTATTTTACTTGGTAGCCCAGAAGAGGAATGCCAATTGAGATAAGAAATGTTACCGTTTCTTCTTATAGGACGCTTGCTTCCTCTAATTTAACCAACCATTTGGTACATTGCGGTACCGTGCGGGACTCTATAAATACTATGAAGCAGTAATTTCTACAATTCGGGTGTTTTTTTTACCCCGCTTATATGTCATAAAGTTAGAATAATTAGTATATATCATCACCCCCCACAGAGTGCTCCGTTGTATCACAGTTCATCAGTGTGGCGAGACAGGCAAGTTGCTTCAAGCTGGGATCGAAACACGGCTAACTTCACGTCAGCTTGATAACATAACTCCACAAACAGCAGCAGATCCAAGACAAGTTAGGGAATTTAAGGTATAGGACTTAACTTCTTTTCGTATGAAACCGAACAGCTCAATTTCTTGGAAGAGCTTTGCATTATGCGAACGACAAACGTTAATTCCTTCGCCAAATAATAATTCTATTTTATTTTTAACTAAAGATGTGTGTTTATATATAAGTGTGATCATATGGACACGTTTCTAGTGCCCTCTTCCCCCCTACTAATTCCATGTCACTTAGTAACTGTTAGTTTTTCATTTATGCGACAATCAGTCAAACTGAAACCAACATTCAACAAGCACTCTTTTTTCTGGGTCTATGCCATCCTAGATTAGATATATCTATCTAGTTGTTCGTGTGTGTGTGTGTGTGTGTGTGTGTGTGTGTGTGTGTGAAAGAATATAGAGACGGTGGTACGATTTCCAAACTTTGAAGTTGCTGTTTGTATTTGACATTACGATAACATACACGGCATGGTATTGGTCCGATTAGTATCCCTCTAGCTAAGGGTAAATAGGAGGGCAAAATAGGACCTTTAACATTGTTAATGTAACCGGTCGAAGAGGAGGAAAACATTGAATTCATATCTGCTAAACTTTGCTTTAAAATTGACATTGCTTTGCGTTTTGCTCGTTAGGAGAAACTGAGTATATATATATATATATATATATATATATATATATATATATATATTGACTTCTTTCTTTTAACTTTTCGCAGCTAGTTTTGAACGTGTTATATATGTATATATATAAATATGGAAGTAAGTGGTTTTATACTAACATCTGGGTTCCCCCCTCCCAAAATATTTCTCTATTCTAAATACTTCCTCTAACCTCCTTGAAATAAATCATACCTACTGGTGGTGCTGCGTATATTTGTTTCTGTTGTTTTACTCCCACTACTCGCTTCATTTACTTTTACTTTTTCTCTCATCTTTGTTCCATTTGTACCTCTTACCTTTTTCTTAATATCCTTTTTTCTTATTACATTTATGCCTTGGCGCTTTCCCGAGCAACAACTAAACAATTTCTTCGTGTTGACTTTCTTTAACGCCTTTTTCGCTGTTTCAATATTGTGAAGCCAGAGGAAACTCGAGGTACACCGAATAGAGTGCATTATCAAAAATGTTTTATTTCATATATATATATATATATATATTACTGTTCTGTTGTTTATCTATTGACCACTTATATATATATATATATATATATATATATATAATCGTTGGATAGGGGAAACACAGAGTCAACGGCAGTTTGTGAAAGTCAGATTCTTCTCCCTTATACCAATGAACATTTGATGACCACATTGCTGATACAGTTATTAAATTTCATTGACTTTGTCTCATCGCTATCCAATGTATGTTTTGTCCAGTCGGATGGGGCAGTTGAATACACTGATTGCACCGTTCCAGAGAAGTAAGACTCCCCACCGTGTCCTGCACATGACACAAAACAATATGATGCTGAGGTTCCAATAATGCTAGAGTTTTGGGGAATAGAGAGTAGCCATTCATTGCCATCGCGTCCAATTCCACTCTGACCCGGAGTGGTAGCACCTGATAGGATCTTATTTATGGGTCAAATAAAATTAAAGTACATACTTATGTTAATCTGAATTGTTTGAAATAAAACTGTTCTTGATATAAAAACTGTTCCTACGCTAAACTGAAGTGTTTGAAATAGAAGTGTTTTACATTTAACTGTGTGTGGACAAAAACTTTACTGATACTTAAATGAATTGTTTGAATTAGAATTCTTTGACAAAGCTGAATAGCTTGAAACAGAAGTGTTTTTGACAATTAAACTGCGTACTCATACTAAACTGAATTGTTTGAAATAGAACTGATTATATTGCTCCTCTGCAGACATGCAGTCGACATTTTGCTCAGCCCTAGAAGACTGGGTTTTGTATATATATATATATATATATATATATATATATATATATATATATATATATATTCTCTCTAAAAAATCTGAGTTCAATGTCTCGAGAGCGGACTTTTATTTACCATCGAATAAATGTTAATGAATAAATCGTTAAGTGACGTTGTGGAATATCGAAGATATTTGACAGAGACAAAGACTAGAAGAGATGATGGTGAGTTTATATCAGGAAAGGAATGGTACTTTTATCGGACGTTAACTGTTACTACCCCCAGAGTTTTTATTAGAGCGTGAAGTAATAGTAATAAGGTACAACTCCTCTTGCTCCAGATGTTCATTATTGGAGCATCCTCATCATCGGCACTTTACTGTCATACCTAAAATACACCCTTTTTCAAGGTTCTAACTCTTCTGAAACGAATAAATAAAATCTAAGCACAGCCAACATAGTTTTATAGCCATTCCATTTTTCTTTTATTGAAGCATATCTCGTTGGTTTTTTTACATTGGTTCGTCGTGAAATATAAGTATCGGGCTATGTATTGTCAGGTTAACTATCTCCTTGCACTTATTTCTTACATCTTCAATTGAAAAGTTATGATTTCAGCTATTAGGGGACATGAGAAGAAATAAACTACTGTAGCTTCACGGTCAATCATATGATGTGACTATGGGTTGCTTCGACCCATTGGAAATGCGTTGGAATAAATATGTTGAATATTAAAAGGTCTATTTTGAAAGGGATTTGCTGTAATGTAGTGACCGTTTTCACATATACTTCGCCCGGCAAGTGTCATAGACGAGAACTCTCTCGGTAGCTGGTTTGTTAATTAGCTGCAAAGTGATAAATAATTAACAATCTAAGTTTCACGGAGGGCAAAACCGACCTCCTACTTATTTGAGCTAAGTTAAAATTTGTCAAACAATAGATTTTTCTTTCTTTGAGTTGAGAGTACTATTTCGTTTATTCGTTTTTTTCTGAAATCAGAGGGAAGTTATAACAGATTTAATCAGCATCAAACCAAGCTTTAAAATCAAAGAAAAATAGATATTCAGACTTAATACTATTTAGCCATATTACGAACATATAAAACATTCATTCAGTAAATAAATTGAATTCTCTTTAAGGATCTTGTTATAGGAACGACTGTTTACTAGTGTACCTCATTTCAAGGAAAATAATAATGTTTGTTCCTTTCATGTCCTAGGAGACTATCAGCATTATTTAGTTTACTGATTATTTCAGTCTGATTTTTTTAATCTTAGAGTCCGTACGTTACAACGATAAAGACTGTCTTTTCAACTCAGGCTCGTAGAAGCAGACCCATGTTTAACCCATTTATGGAGATCTGTTTTACTAAAATACACTTCTGCATGCACAATACATATTTTCTTAAATTTTACATGATTTGCACTCCTAAGCAACGAAAAGCAACGAAAAGTTTTATCATAGATCTCTCTTCAAACCTTGAGCGCTATTTTTTGGCTTCAATTTCAATAAGCTCAAAACAAATATGTTTGCTAGATTTGAATAATTTTAGCAATAAACTATTTCTAAACAAGGCAGAATTTCCATTCATGGAAAAAATATTGAGAAAAATATTTAGTTTTTTTCAATAAAATCCCATTATTTATTGAATGACGCATATATATATATATATATATATATGTATGTGTGTGTGTGTGTGTGTGTGTGTGTGTGTGTGTGTGTGTGTGTGTTCTAAATTGCCGTGGCTTCATTCTTATTTAATTTATTATCGGTATAATTTAATGTAGAAACCATTATGTTCGTGCGATTGCTTTTAGAGATGATGTATGCTTTTGAACGTATCAACATATAATTATTTCTTCGTTTTAGGCGCGAGATGCTAGTTAGCGCAGAGATAATTATACAATCATGGAAAAGCTGCCATATGTTTTAAAAAAAATACAAGGGAGAATTTAAGGGAAAAATTTTTTTCAAAAAAAAAAAGAAAACTATAAAAAGTAGAAATACTGGGGAAAAAAAGAAAAAAAGAAAGGAAGTGTGAAATCGCAGAAAACGTACTTATGTAACTGAAAAGGTTCGATTAAAATGTACACGGAAGTAAGAAAGAACGAAAGATATACAAACTAAGCAGAATAGCTATAATGAAGTAGTAGTGGGGAATAAAGGGCTTGAATAGGAAAAGAAACAAAAGCGAAATACATTTTTCAAATAAATTGGCAACGAATGTTCTAGAAACGAAACTAAGAAAACCAGCTGAAAAATAAAGGAAAAGAAAAGAAAAAAAATGCCGCAGAGAAAAATTAAGAAGTATTTAAAGATGCAATTTGTGAGATAATTATTTTGCAGTCGTACCTAATAGACGCTGAAACTGCAATGTGTCCTTTCAAAATAGGAAAATCGAGAGACATTATTGGTTAGATTTAAAGCTTTATTTTAATTTTATCTTATTTCTCAACTGAGTTGTTCTTTTCTGTTGAATTTTGTCTTTCGTTTCTCACCCTCTTTTTTCCCTTCATTTGTCTTTCATTCTAACTTATTTACTTCCATAATTATTTATCAAACTTACTTCATGTGGGAACAATATCAAATTCTATTTGGGACTCCCAATGAGAGCTGAAAGTAGTTCTTTTTACTGCATAAATTCTAAATAATTGATTGATTGATTTTTACGGCATGTCAACCCATCGACATTTTATGCAGAATTGTGTTCATAGTTATTTTTCTGTGGTAGGTTTGGTGTCTTTGTTTCCATGGGTATATTAGTATTTCTGGGTTACTTAATACCAAAGTCATCCTCTTAGAATAGGGATGCTATTTAACCTATAGTGAAGGGATAAAGTTTCATTAGTTTTCCGAAAGTATTAGTCAGAATGTATACGTATACCAGACCATTAGCCTAATGGGTAGAGTGTTCGCCAATGGTCCAGGAGAACTGGGATCACTCCCTGGTCGAGTCATACTAAATACTCAAAAAATGCTACTTGAAGCTGCCTTGATTACACTCAGCTTTATAAGGTACGTATCAAGGGTAAAGTGAATCAATCCAGAGAATGGAGTGGCGCCCTTCCCTTCACCTCGGTGTACAAGCTATCTAAAAGGAAGCTTTCGGGTTATCCTCCACTGCGGCTGCCAACTATTTAAACATATAAGCACAACGAGAGTTCGAACTCACTACGATATCAGCGTACAGCACGGGAGCTTTTATGTCAGGAGACGATTCTTCTTTATTTTTATTTATTTTGTTCAAAGGTCACGTTTTCCAATCGAATACAAATTGTTTTTGAACATGTCTACTTAACCCATAGAATGGACTCTAGCACGGATATCACTGACCCTCTCCCGGTGGGAGTAAAACTGATATTAGTAGCAATAAACAGGTACTCCATCATACTTTAATGTCCAGAGCTAGTGGATCCCTGCCGGATTCAGTTGGGTGTGATACCCAGGGCACCTCTTTTTTGGTGCGGTGAGCTGGCTCATTTTGAGGTGATACAGTCATGATATCTTAATCCCTATCTGCTGGGCCATTTAATTTGAATATTAGGCACAAAGCTAAAGATACGAAGCACCTAATAAGAAAAAAAAAACTCATCACTAATTAATCTGCCGAAATAACATTACACCACAATAAGAGGTCATTCAGATATTTAAGTTTATGATTGGTTTATAGCATATCAACCAATGTAGGTTATTTAATGGCAAAACATTCATCAACATTTATATTCATCATCATCATCATCATGTGCCGCTAGCACGGATATCCCAGACCCTCTCTCGCCCCTTCTCCCTATCGTTCATCGCCTCTGGCAGGTCCTCAGGGCTACATCCCGTATCCTCACATAGCTGCTGTATGTATGTTCGCGCTGGTCGTCCTGCTTTTGCTCGGCCATATGTGGGGGTCCATAGGAGTACATCACTTATGAGCTCGTCCCTGCTTCTCCAACAGTGTCCTGCATGTCTGGTACGTCTAACTGGGATAATTTTGTGATGGGAGGCAGGTGGCCGTATAGTTGGTGCATTGTGGGGTTTTGCCGCCAGGACTTGTTCAATATTGCTCGCAACATTCTGAATTCAATATTTTCAGTTAATTAAATTATTCCAAATATTTATAATACAAATACACAGTTAAGTAATCAAACGGATCTACTTCAAGCTATTGGATTTAGCAATAGTACAATGTTCCTTGTTAACACACAGTCATTTTTAAATACACATTTTCTTTACACACTGTTAAATGTGTAAGCAGTTCTATTTCAAACAATTCAGTTGAGCATATCACCAAAGTTAAATTCTAATTTCTAAATATTGCTTTGTATCATTAACAATTCAATTAAATATCAGTCATTCATTTACACACACAAAATGATCAAACATTTCAATTTAAAACAATTCACTGTTGAATAAGTACACTGTTTAAGTGTAAAAAACAGTTCTATTTGACCGATAGATAGGAACCTATTTGGTGCTTCCACTCCAGGCAATAGTGGACCTGGTCATGATGACAATGAAGGATTATTCTGTCTTCACCAATGCTCCGACTTTAGTGGAACATCACCATAAGTATATCCAGGACACTTGTTAGGGGAGTCTTAACCCTCTGCAGACATGCGGTCCTTGTATTGAGCAGCCCCAGATATTAGGGCAAGTTATCTAAATAGGTTCTTCTAACTTACAATGCTAACTTGTAACGGATTAGTGGAAAGAATTTTGCTGGTGTCAACTTTATGCTAATATGTATTTAGTCAGACTTTTCCCGATCACCAGTAAGTGATACAAGATCAGTTCTCAAGCGTATTACGGCTGGTTTGAATAAGAAGTCTCCGTCGTTTAGACGGGCGACCTAACCAAGTTTACACAACCCAGTCTGTCCTACTATTTTCCATACCCTTGAGGAAAACAGATGGCTCCCTGCCTTTTTTAATAAACTGATTTCCATATAAAAATGTATTTTGAACTCCTTTGTTTGAGACGCTCCCCATCCCTTTAATATATGTGGGATAGCAAACGATAATATATATTTCAGATTTGAAAATAATATACTATAACAACAATTAAGCCTTAATAACAATGCCTTGGACAAGAGAGAAAAATATTTCACTACTTCTTTGGAGGTAAAAATATTTAAAACTGTTTCAAAATAGATTAAATCCATTATTATGATTATGATTTATTCCCGATATAAGAAACTCAAAAAAAAAATAGCATGTCCAACAAAATGAAATAACAATTTAAAAAAGATTGATATGATATCTCCAGCTGAATGTTGCCCAGTAAGCTGGGGCTGTAAAATTAAACAACTACATCTCGGCAGAGGGTAACACTCCCCAAATGAGTGTCCTGTATATGACATTAAACAATCTAATGGTGAGGCTCTAGTAATGTTGGAGCTTTGGGAATGCAGAGTACTGCTTTATTGCCATCACTCCCAGGTCCACTATATAAGTGTGTGTGTGTGTGTGTTAAATTTAAGTTTATATCAAAGATATACTAAAATATAAATAAAAATAAAAATCTACCGCTCTAAACACTCTGAATAAGTATATATATATATATATATATATATATATATATATATATATATATATATATATATATATATATGTATTCCAGGGAAAGGAGTTGCACCTTCCTCTACACTTCGTTGTAGTAGCTATTAAAACGGGAGCTTTCGGGTTGCCCTCGACTAGTCGACCAACTTACGACTATATATATACACTCTATAATATATATATATATATAGCACCTGGTAGGGTCCTCTCTCTGGGTCTGATGAAACTAAACGGTGTAGTTATATCAAACTGAATTGCTCGTCATAAAACTGTTTTTTTCATTGACACTGTGTACTTATGCTCAACTGAATTCTTTAAAATAGAACTGTTTTAACATTCAACTGCACGTAAACAAAAAAAACTATACTTATACTAAACAGAATTATTTGAAATAGAATTGTTTATATGGCTTATTATGGATTTGACAAATCAAACCTAACCAAATGAAGTCTAGCTGAAAGGGTTTATTTTTTACATGATGAGTTCCAAATGACCGCCGTTGCGCTAGTCTAAGAAATAATATCATATTAATGGTTTGCATTTATTATGGGAAACACTCTATAATATATATATATATATATATATATATATATATATATATTATAGAGTATATATATAGTCGTAAGTTGGTCGACTGTAGTCGAAGGCAACCCGAAAGCTCCCTTTTTAATAGCTACTACAACGAAGTGTAGAGGAAGGTGCAACTCCTTTCCCTGGAATATATATATACTTTTTCAGAGTGTTTAGAGCGGTAGATTTTTATTTTTATTTATATTTTAGTATATCTTTGATTTAAACTTAAATTTAACACGCACACACACACACACACACACACACACACACACACACACACTTATATATATATATATATACATATATATATATATATATACAGAGAGAGAGAGAGAGAGAGAGTGAGAATTTCAAGAATACGATCTTCAAATGGGTTTGGATCCTAAACTCTGAAGTCTGACTTAAACTTCCCTATGAAAAAGAAACAACAACCCATATTCTTCCACTCCTCAATTATTGTATAGGACTAAATTCAAGAAACACTTATTGTCTCCTCATCCGTTCGAAATATGATAGCGGTTGATTAACTAGTATTTTCGCTGTTCGTAAATGCCTGAAGGATAGTATTATATGTTATTCTGCTTGCTTTCAGCTTTAAACCCATCCATTAACATTCAATATTACATTTCAACTAATTTAATTACTAACTGAATCCGTCTAAATTTAGCTGTGTACATGTATCATGTATAACAGGAAGTTTATAAAATGCCAACATGTCACAAAAACGAATTGAAAAATTTATGGCCTTTATATGACTTATTGTACCGGACCAATATCTTAATGTTTAGAGTAGTCACCCGTTTTCCAGGAGACCGGAGTTCAATTCTAGGTCGTGTCATACCATAAACTAAAAAATGTAGTACTAAATACTTTTTTGCTTAGCCCCCACCGTTATAAGGTACTGATCAAGGGTTAGAAAAAAATCCAGGGAAAGATGTAGAGTACTTCCCTACACCTCAGTGTAGTAGCTATTGAAAAGGGAGCCTTTCTGTAGCCCTGGACTACGGAAGATTAACTTACTCATATGACTGATTTGGCAGTATCCTCTTAAATAAGTACTATTAGATAATTTTTCATCTGAACTAAATACACGATGATTTCTAATGTTTTAATTGGGATAGCTTACCAGATTAATGTCACTGTGTCGTTAAGGTTTGGAAACTGAGACTACATCCTCTGAGATAGGAGTGTCATGATTTTATCAATACATAGCATCTGGTGGTAAATGTAAAGTTCTGGTACTCTTTGTAGCTAAGAATAATCATTTGTTGATATAAATCTGAGCTCCACAGTGACTGCAATGGCAGTAAATAATAAGGTCTCTATCAATAGGGTAAATATGTGCATTTGTAAACCTTTTATTTGATAGGTATGTTTGAATACATATAACTGTGCACACACAAATGTTTATAAGTATCATGAATTATAACGACCCAAAATCCAATGTTAAATATTAAGAACCCTGTGTTTCCCACTTAAATAAATTTTGGGGGTGTCCTCGTGGTGTAATTGGTTAAAGTGATGGACTGCGGAAACATAGTAAACGATTTCGTACTCCAGTCGCGCTATTACGTTCACTGACGGGCAAATACTCTTGGGAAAGGTATGAACCCCCTTAGTACCACTATCGATCTTCTAGGAGAATAGCTTTAGCATTAAATAACCTACAAAGGTTGATATGCCATTAAACAAAGAAACCAAATCTAAATAAATGTTGATGTGAGAAAAGATTAAAGATAAAATATTGAGTTGCTGTTCTACAGAGGCAGTTCCATTTTGAGATTATTTGGTCAAGTTATTAGATTATGAAACACTTCAATTTATTCTGAAATGTCCTTTTTATGTGTTGTAGTCAGAAAATACATTTACGTTAAACATATTCCTGCAATTTTATTCTTACATAGTAATTTTGTAATATTTTAGATGCCACGTTGCAGACTCTCATTGATGTAAAGGTTGTTAAGAATTAGTAAAGCTGGTGATCGTAGTCTTGGTCGACCCGAAAGCTTCTTTTTTCAAAAGCTATTACATCGAGGTGTAGTTGAGAATACTACGCCTTTCTCTGGATTGCTCTGCTTTAACCTTGATCCGGAACTTATAAAGACGAGTGTTAAGCAAGGAGGCATCACCTATCATTTTTGTGTCTTTGATAAGACTTGACCTGGAGATCGAACTCTGGCTCTCGCGCCATTGGCGAACATTCTACCCATGAGGTAAATACGACCTAATATTATCGGTTTTGATTATAAAATATTAAACCAGAATTAAATAAATCTAGGTCACTTTACAAGAAAATATACTTGTTATTACAAAAATGTGTAGCTGTGCTTATTTCTTGGCCAGATTTAATGTATTAAAACAAGTGAACCAGTTGATTTTAAAGTTTTTAGTATATGTAACTTCGGCTTCAAAGTAACTGTCTGCAACTGATTAATATTTTGTTTATAAATATTGATTAATGCTAACAGTTTTGATTATATGATGTTCGTGAAATAGAGAAAATATGGTATCGATAATAGAAAAAAATGCTACAAAATTGATTATGTTAATCTTGTGTGATCGTTTCTCGCGCCTACTACGAATGTGCTCGTGGTTGTCCTTCTCTTGTTGGTTATCCAGCCGGGCTCCTGTTTCACTAGAAATGTTAGGCTGCCACTGGGTAAAACATGGTTCATAAATAAATTTAATGGACTAATTCTTTAAGCAAAAAGACTGGGAGAATATAACTTACATATATTATTTATGTCTAAACCAAATGTTTTTCTTTGAAATCTGTAATATGAACTTTTTGAATCATTTGACCGATGTTATTTGAACGAAAACAAGCGACGGAGTTGAATTAAAAGTATAAGGAAATATGATTTCGGCTTGAGAGTTAGAGTCTGTTCAGGGATTAAAGTTTACTGATATTTAATACCAAGTACTATTTTATTTTCTATTATTTAATGGACTACAGGAAATAAGGGAAATCTGCTATCTTTACTTTATTTGAACATTATATTTTTTATTCCAACTTGGTAGGTTGCACTTAACTTATTTTCATCAGTTGTTTACGTACATTAAGTGCTGTTTAGAGGACTTACAAGTTACGATGATAAATTGAGAGAGAGAGACCGACGGAAAGAGAAAGAGAAAGAAATAGGGAGGAAAACGTGCTGTCTGATCACCTAATGATGATGATGATGATGATTATAGTCGATGCTATATTAACGAAAGGAATTCACAAAGTTGATGTAAAAGTTTTTAAATATATCACTTAATCTTCGAACAGTTTTAGAGATGGCCAAGGTTTTTTTTAAAATTTTATTGAACTTGGTATTTATAGTATACATTCTACGATAGAAATTTCACTGAAATTGAATTTAGATGATAGACCAGTGTATCCTTATCTACATCAATATTAAATGGTACCATATTGTTGCCAAAACTTTAAAGCTTTTTACTCAGTTAAATTTTATTATATATTTTTGTAGCTTACATTACTTCACCAATTTTCAGTTCCTCGATGAGTAATGACAAAGCGGCTGCATTAGTCTTATTTAATGGGCTCATTTGGTTTGGACTGTAGAATACACCGACTGAATCTCTACAAAGAAATAAGACCCTGCCAACGAATGACTTAGATATGATACTAAACAATCAGATGCCTAGGCTCCAGTAATGCTGGAGCTTTGGAGAATGCAGAGTACTCCCTCATTGCGATCACTCCCTTGTAAATCCTCGTCCGGAGTGGAAACACCTGATATGGTTCTATCAGTGAGTCAAATAGAACTATTTGACATTTAAACTGAGTGCGAACACATCACTTACGTTAAATCGAATTGTTTGAAATAGAATTGTTTGATCATTTAACTGTATTTAAACAAATGACTTATGTTTAATAGAACTGTTAGCGATACATAGCAATACTTGGAACCATATAACTTTGACTATGCTAAATTGAATTCTTATGTGCCATAAAACCGCAGTAAACCAAGCAAATTTTATTTATTGATGATTTTTAATCGTTATCCGTCATGTCTAAATGAGTAATTAAGAAGGAACTGATAGAGCTTTCGAGCAAACGCTAGAATATGGCTGAAACTATACCATCGTAGCCACGGTCTCAGATTGCTCCAAGGTTTAACGCCCGTCCATCGTAATGGTTAAGCGGCTGTAATTTTATACTCAGGAATTGATTTGAATGCTACTCTACATGTCAAAATAGATCTCACCAATATATTATGTAACAATACATTAAAAAATATTTCATACGATCTGAGAGAAGCCGATCGCAAAGCAAAAATGGACATTTGTATTAATGTGAAATCTTACGAATGCAACTCACCAATTTTCGACCGTAAATGGTTGGCGAGATAATGGACATTTTTTTGAATATACAGAAACGTGGTCAAAGTTTTTAGTGGATGCTAAAATGTTAAAACATACGGAAAAATTGATTTCCATCAATGATTTTTTACTGTATCTTATGATTGTGTTTCAAGTCACTACTTTCGTCTCGATCAAAACAAGTTCCTGTCGAAGCATTTAGAGCGTTTAGCAGCCCAACAGTTCGTTTTACATCGACTGTGCTGTACATCTGTGGCTTTACAAAGCCTCGACAAATGTTAGAAAAGTAGAAGACGATGTTACAAGTACAGTCGTCTAAAGAAATAGTAGTTCCTTAATTACAGTGCTTTGACTTCTCTCTAAATGGTCACAAATCATGAAGACATCTTAGTTCACAATAGAAATGCAAAATCATTGCCAACCTGTAATGGCTCTCTAGTTCTGAAATTTGACTCATTCTTTGTTCTCTTTATGATTACTGATAAACATCATTCTCTATAAGCACTAAATATTGCGTATAATTACGCAAGAGTCAGTGTTTATTTACTATGTGTTTTTTCGTAGTTGGTTCTTTTGTAATATAGGCTGTGAACCTTTCGGCTCAGTGCATGGGTTACTTGGGTGCAACATTAACGCAGGTATTCACGCGCGTGGGCAGAGCGGACGTGTCACTCAGAGATGTCACAATAGCCCAGATGAGAAACGGGGCTAGAGAGTGTGGGTGACGTCACGCACCGGAAGCGTGCGGAGGATAAGGGGGAATTTGAAAAAGTTAGTTTGTTGAGTTGAGTTCTGCCTCGGGAGAAGACGGTTGGCTTTCACTTGCTCGCCAAAGCCAGGCCAGTGGCCATGTGGCGGGTGCCACACGTGTTGGGGAGGGAGAGCAGATGGAAAAGCCAGAATAGAAAGAAGGTGTATCTTTCTCCTTATGTCGAAGAACCTTCAAACTCAAATGTAATAAAAAGTTTTGTACCTGAACTAAGAAGTCGTAAGGGTTTTTCGTGTTTCGAGATTCCTATGTTCTATGTATATATGTTATGAACATTCTATGTACATTTCGCGTAGCCATATCATGGCTATGTAACTCTTTGTTGCCGGATACTCAGCGGGTAGCTGTTTCTCTGAAGACGGTCGACAACCACCTGGTTTTAAAATGGTCTTGATGGACAAATTCTTAAAAAAATAACAGTCATAGAAAGTCACAAAGCAACATTAAAGAGAATACCCACGGCGTAATAGCTAATGTTAAGGACTGTGATATTGTAGTAAATAAGTTCGAACTCCAGTCGTTTTATTACGCTCATTCCTGAATAATAGACCTTGAAAAAGGTAAAAATACATCGTTTCTTGTGTTATGATATAAATTGTACCTCTATAGGAAGGTTTTTGCATTATTTTGCTCATGAATGTTTCTTATACCATGTGTAATATATTCACGTGACCTGCAGGTGTTTAACACAGCGCATGTTGTTGACAGATACATTGATCCTATTTACCAACCCCTCCGCTCGGGCAGGATATGACACAAGGTCAAATTTTAAGCGGAGTTTAACAGGTTTTAATTCAGAGTTTTCCTTCTCCTAGACTAGTTGCCTAACCAAGGCTGAAGAACCTATTCTGCCCTACTATTTACCCATAGCTGGAGGGAGATAAGGGGGTTCATACCTTTCCCAAGGGTATTTGCCCGAAAGTGAACGTAATAACGCGACTGGAGTACGAACTCGCGTACTACGATTCCACAGTCCATCGCTTTAACCAGTACACCACGAGGACACCCCCTAACAGACAGATACATTGATAAGATCGGAGTGATTACTGGTATGTCACAATGTCCTGCAGGTGTTCTCGTATACGCATATGTTGTTGACAGCTTCATTCGGCCGAACATAATATCAACAAAGTGATTACCGAAATGTCACCATATCCTGAAGGTGTTGAACACAGCGGATGTAATTGACAGTTTCATCCTGCCAAAGATAATATCAACAAGGTGATTATCGGGATATCACCTTGACCTATGGACGTGGTTGAACTCGGCAAATGGTGGCATATACGTCTGCCCGTAGAAGTTGGCTTGGGCAAGTAGCCAATGTGGAACAAGTAACACATGAACGTGAACAGTAACCAATGGAAAACAAAGCAGTGAGACGTGGGCGTAACCTTAACAAATGAACAAGGGGGATTGCAGTTGTAGTCTATATAAGTTCCCGATTTTCAGTTGTTCACTGGCTCTTCAAACTCCTGACGACCCCTTCGTGTGTGCGAGCTATCTGCGATTGCTCTTCTGCTTCACACGTCAAGTATTTAATAAAAAATATTATCTTGTATTTTTGTATGTAGGAAGTTATTAATTAAGACACAGCTGTAATATACAACAAGTGAACAAAAGAACCGGTGCAAGCTATATTATTTCTTTTAAAATCAAATGGATTTTTCCTATGGAATCGATAAATGAACTTTGTATATCTTTGATAGTGGGTATTGTAAATGATAGAGTCAATGTTCAGTAAAAATGGCTAATTAAACTAATTTTTCCATTCACCCTTACGTAAGGACGTTAATTAGGGAAGTATTTGATATATGAACAATTTTACCGCTTTCATCATTAGCTTAACGGTTTTTTGGGTTTTTTTTGTTTTTTTTACTTCGTTTTAAATTTTCTTCAGATTTGCTTTCTACCTATTTTTATTCTTTCTTACTATTATTTATTTTTAGAATATATTCATTTCTTTTCACTCAGTTTCTCTATGCATAACAAATTTACCCACGTGTGCTTTATTATACATGAGACACAAAACTGAGTCACCCAGAGAGAATCAAATTCAGAGCAACATCTTGACCTCTTCTTGGGGATTAGAATGCAGTGACCATGTCACTTGTAAAAGGCTGGGCTAAGACCCTATTCTGCAAAAGAATGTTGTACTCTGAATGTGACACTAAACTGCATCTGATGACGAAGTACTTGTTCTTTAGATTTGAGGGATAAATTACTTCTTCATTGACATAATTATCTGGTCTTCGCTGACCCACAGTGATCTCATCTATCGGTTAAGTAAGTATGTTTAAAATGTATTCGTATTTGAAATAATAAATTACACCCCTTCTCCGCGAAAAGAAACACTTAGGAATGACTACAAAAAATTAAAAACATATGTACATATAATGAAGGCAGTTAACTAACTTAAAGGCAAATAATTACCCCAGTCAGCTTGTCATGTCGTTTGACTCAGTCGGTCAATTAATCAATACCATACATAACCCATAAAACTGATGTGCAACAGTACACGTCACATAATATTTACTACCCAATCAAAATATCACGGAATGAGCAGACCTAAAAGAACATTATCTATGTATTTCCTTAATTTAGGACGAAAGAAACTAAAAAGAGATAGGTCGGAAAGCTCTTTTTTTAATAGCTGAATATCCCATCTTTATAGATGTCCATTAATTATCGATTAGCTGTTTGTTTTCTTAATTATTTCGTAATATAAATGTTTCAAAAATAGTTGGAAGAAATTTCCTTAAGGATAAATCACTGTTTATGCAATACTAAAGGCTCGAATAAAAAAATAATTGCTTTTTTTAAATATGCATCCGTAGTTTCGATGGATAATTTGTAGCTCTTTTGAAGGAACACTACTTACAAAACTGTACAGAAAAAATAATTCTTCTGTCACCTGTCATGTGATACTGACATTATCCACTGATTATCCAGTCAGCATACTTCCCCTGGCAGATATTATAGACTGAGCACTCACTTTTGTTCTTGGTTTTGACATAAAAAAATTGTATATGAAATTAGACGTCAAAAAGCTGAATAGTTTTGCTTCATAAAATATTCCTTAAAACAAACTAGATCTAAAATATTTTTATCAATCTTTTCATACTATGCGGGGGAAAATGTTGGTCTTATTTCTAATATATCTAGAATACTAGCCATCAAATTTCACAATAAAAAAAAACAATAGTGGCTAGCTTAATGACCAACCATCCAATTTCTGCTATTTTTGTTTGTTTAATGGCGCATCGACTTTTGTAGATTATTTAATGCCAAAGCTATTCTCCTATAAGAACAGTAGTTGTACTATTTAACCCATATCTGGGAGGATAAGGGGATTCATACCTTTCCCAAGGGTATTTGCCCGAAAGTGAACGTAATAGTGCGACTGGAGTACGAACTCACATTCTACGATTCCGCAGTCCATCGCTTTAACCATTACACCACGAGGACACCATCGCTATTTTTGGAGTAAGCCTCTCTTAATATAAAGGTATCGTTTTCCTTGTTTGTTGTGGTTGATATGTTTAAGGGCATATTAACTGCATGGGATTTACTTGATGTTGACATTTGAATCACTCTAATCGTAACACTTGATTATTTGTCTATAATGGACTTTATTATTTGTCTATAATGATGTGCTTGCACACGCTTATTTCGTATCTAGTATTCCTATCATATACAAATAAATGACAAACTCTTATGGTTTCTCATATTCAAATGTAATACTTTTTATTAATGCACAATTATATGGGAAGTGGTTTGAAGTATTTCTCTTTAATGACAATAATTTGCCAGCAGTAATGTTTTCCGGAAAGTAATGCTTTTCCTTAGTAAACAAGTATAGCTTCAAGTGCCTATTCTTAAAGAGGAATAATTTGAACGCAGTATCAATCATTTCTGTTCAAGAAGAATAGTTTTTAATAATAATGTAGTTCATCAAAATTTGGGAACCTACTAGATACGAACAGTTTGGGTCAGCTTTAACTTGAGAAGAGTGAAAATGAAGCTCAAGAACCGAAACCTCCCCATCTGATGAATGTTTGTGCCAAACTACATTTAGGAGGGATGGGTTTGCTTTCTGCAGAGGATACACCTAATTTAAAAGATAAAGAACGATTAAAAGTAAAATAGAAAAAGAAAAATAGAGAAAGAAAAAAAGAAACAAACATGATTAAAAAAGAAAGCAAGAATAAAAAAAAAGATTACCTGAAAAGAAAGAAAAAAGAAAAAAGGAACATTTGGCTGAAAAGAAGAAAAAAAGAATGAACAAAGAAAGAATTAAAGACAATGAGGAAAAAAAATAATCATGGACATGGAAAGGAAAACAATTGAAAAATGAAAGCCAAAAAAAAGAGGATAAAAGAACAAAGAGAGAGAAAAATATAGAAGACAAAGAAAAGAAAATAATAATAATAATATTAATAATAATAATAATAAATGGGGGATGTCCTCGGGGTATAATGGTTAAATCGATGAATCGTAATCGTAGTAAGCGAGTTCGTACTCCAGTCGCGCTATTACGTTCACTTTCGGGAAAACGCCCTTGGGAAAGGTATGAACCCCCCTTATCCTCCCAGCTATGGGTTAAATAGTACCACGACTATTCTTCAAGGAGAAGAGCTTTGGCATTAGGTAACCTAAAAAGGTTGATATGCCATTAAGCAAAGAAACCAAACCAAACAAAAAAAGATGGATAATAAATAATGAAAAGAATAGATATAAGTTATACAATGAGAGAGAAAAAAACACAATTGCACGAAAAGAAGGAAAAATATTAAAAAGCATAGAAGTAAAAGTTCAAATAAAAAGAACGAAATTAAAGATTAACGAATAATGAAAGAAAAGGAAATAATTTACGAAAAATAAAGAAAAACGATGTTTACATGACTAGATGAAAGAAAGGCCGTTAAAATCATGGAAGAAAGCTTTTGACAAAAAGGCAAAAAGATTAGAAATAAATGTTAAAAAGAGAATGGAAATGATCAAATAAAACGCTTACTGATAAGGGCAATTGGATGGTTTATCAGATTTTTGGGGAGGAAAAACAAACAAAAAAAAACAACAAAAAACAAAGGAAAGAAAAAAAGGAAATATAGAATCAATTAAGGAAAATGATTAAACAATAGGAATAAATCAAGAAAAGAAAGAAGTAATGAAAAGAAAGACGTAATAAGAAAATATTCCATAGAAATAAAAAAGACAAGAAAAAATGAGACAGCTACATGAAAAGAAAAAGGACGAAGTACGAATTAAAGAAAGCCTTAAAAATAAAAATAAAATAAAAATAAATGAAAAAGAAAAAAAAAAAAGTAATCCATGAAAGAAAATAAATAAAAAAAAAGGAAAAAAGAACTGTTCAAGAAAGAAAAGAAAAAAAAAACACCAAAAAGTATAAAGAAGAAGCAATAAAGAAAAAGAATTTAAAAAATGAGGAAATGGACGAATTAAAGATGATTTAAAGAAATCAAGAAAAGACAGAAAGAAAGAAAACAAAATAGTATCAGAAAAAAGGAATAAATAAATAAACGGTTACAATAAAAGAGAGAACAAAAAAGAATCAAATAAAGACTGCTAAAACGAAGAAAAAAGTAAAAACTAACGAAGAAAGAAAGAAAGAGTTCTTACGAAAAAAAAAAAAAAGAACGAAAAAGGAAAAGCCAAAACTGAAACCTTTAAGTATAAAGGAAAATTCGATTTTTTTAGAACATTTTTCTCTAAGATATCTCACATGAGTTAATGCTTCTTAGTCAATTTCTCCATATTATCCTGCTTTTTGGAAACTCACTGAACCAGAGTCTATTAATTTCACGACTTGACCCAGGAACAATATTTAGAATTGTTTTTCTTTTCATACCCTCAACATTTTTTCAAAAATTATTTGATCACTTTCTAAATGTTGGGCTTCTAATTTTCTCCTTCTCGATTTGGTTCATTCTTTCTTCATCCTTCTGTTTTATTCACCCAATTATTTCGTGTACGTTTCATTTTTTTTCTTTTTTTCACTCCTTCATTTTCGAGTCCTTCACTCAGCCTTTAACGTAATAAAAATGTGTTTTCTAATCTAGACTGATTGCATTTTTAATGTGTCTCGGGGCGAATCTCAATTCAGTGCACATGCGCATATTGATTTTAAAGATCTCGTGTAATCATGTCGCGTATGAATCCATACGAGAATATTTAGAAAAAAAAAACAGTCCTCGTGTTTGCCTGGGAACATGTGGGAAGAATCACTGCAAGTCTGCACTGGCTTCTTAGTATTATTCAACATTTTTGATTTTGTTGTCGAGCATTAAATGCTGGGAGATCTAAATTGCCCGATTTCATCTATTTAATACAATCCATTTTTTTTTAAATTCATAGCGAATTAACTGGCGTTCAAATAAATGAAGGTAACTGACAACGCGAAGTTACGCCAAATAATGGCGTCTTCACACATTTCATTGAAGTTTTCATTTTCCTGGTGATATTGCATGTATATATATATATATATATATATATATATATATATATATATATATATATATGTGTGTGTGTGTGTGTTGAAGAAAACCATAAAATCTGAAATACGTTTTTGAAATAAAACATCAAGTACTACATTCAAATCAATTTGCAGACTTATTAATTCTAGTATATATATATATATATATATATATATATATATATATATATATATAATGAAAATAATTCCTACATCACCGAGGGCGAGTCTACATATTTTTCACCGAATGACTCTTCAGGATCGCACTGGCGAATTGGGTTAGGATGAATTACATTTTATTGATTAAAAAGACCCATCAGCTATACAAAAATTAGCATAAAAACCTTTATTTATTTATTCCTTTTTTATGCTAATTGTTGCATAGCTGTGGGGTCTTTTTAATCAATAAAAGAATACAAAAACACACAAACATGCACACAGATACAAAGATACGTATGCACACACACACACACACACACACACACATTTATATATATATATATATATATATATATAAGAATTGAGCACTCTGGTATCGGATAGGGTTTAAAAATGTAAACAAACGGACACTGCTGCTGCTGTTACTACATAAAAACCTTATAATTCCCTTAGCCAACGTGGTACGCTTGTTGAGCGAGCGGTCTGATACTAAGTCTAACCTAAAGTTGGATGGGTTTTGATCCCGGCTTCAAGCGTCCTACGTGTCTAGCCACTCTGAAAAGTTCTGATAGAACGAAACACACACACACACACACACACAAACACACACATATATATATATATAAAGTATCGCTAAACTTTAGAAAACTCGAAAATGCATTATTTCAAGAGTAGTATGTCGGAAAGTAATGTGGTGTTTAATTTGTGATTCGGCCTTAAAAATTTAGCCATCACGTGTGAAGACCAGAAATAATTTTAGGTAAATTGGCACACATATGGCATATGCCAAATAAACATCATGAAAGTGTTGTGCATACAGCCAGGTGTTTACAATAGCTAACATCCCATAATACTCGCTTCCATACACTGGAGTACCTTTTTTTTTATTTAATGAATGGATATGCTAGGTAACCAGTTCTTTTTAAGTCATGTCTTTTGTGGAATTACAGAGTATATTAAAGAGTATATTAAAAGAGAGTATATTAAATGACAGAGTAATTCAAATGACCGAATATATTAAAGTGTAAATAAAAACCTACGAAACATATCTTTCACAAAAACTGTTCTCGTGAGGAGAACAACACACACACACACACACATATATGAATATATATAAACGTTCACGTTAAAACGTGCAAGGTTTTAAGAAAACATATTTAGTACCTATAAAAGTTGCTATCAATGGTCGTTAGATTATCGACTTGATAACGTCTTTTCAAAGTCTGAATGCTGATTTATTGAATCACAAACGTTATAACGTCGACTTTCGCTGATATCAAATTCTTCACTTTGGATTCCTTTCTTTTTCAATTTTCCTACATATTTGTCGTAATCTTTTCCATTGTTTACTTCGAGATATATATATATATATATATATATATATATATATATATATATCTCAATAGTCATCCACAGACAGATCTGTTTCGTTCTATCAGAACTCACCAGTGTGGCTAGACAGTATCTTTCCGTAGCTGGGATCGAAACCCGGTTAACTCAAACGCCAAGTCCAAGATTCTAACCATTCAGCCACGAGGAGATATTAGCTGCGAATTAAATTTTAAACGGTTATGAATCACTATTATAATTGTTTTACATACATCCGTTCAAATGATTGCTGAGACCTCAATTCATCTTTTGAAGAGGCTTGCATAGACGCTAATGGCAACACCATTTACTTCTTCGCTAGAGAACTCAACCCCACGGAGTTAGGGGAGTATATATATATATATATATATATATATATATATATATATATATATATATATATATATATATATATATATGTCACACTACTAGAAAGAGAAAGGAAAAAATTGTGACCAAAAGAAGAAATATTATTTTTAGAAAAAAAAAAAAAAACAGAAATAAAATGTTCATTAAATTCCCTCCCAGAAATCATAAATCATGAAATCTCAATTGAAGTGTAGAATTTGATTTGGTCATCGATTCATTTGCTTTCTAATGATGTTAGCCTTCTCGCATGTCAATCAGATTTTGCGTACACTCTTCTTGTACTTAAGGTCAATTTACTGAACCTCACGTGATTCGTTTTGTAGAAAAGCTAATCTTGAGTGTCTGATAAATAGTAGTATCTTAATATAACACTACCGGATCGTCGAAGTCAAATATTAACCGCCTTGTTTAGAAATCAGATAGGTTGTCACTTATTTAAAAAAGAAGTCACTGTATCAAATGAAACATATCAAGAAAAACAAATCAATGAAACTGTATCAAATGAAACATATCAAGAAAAACAAACATATCAAGAAAAACAAATCAATGAAACTGTATCAAATGAAACATATCAAGAAAAACAAATAAGTATTTGGGTCTCATTACGATAAACATTTTAAGGTCAACAACAGTTGTCTGCGTTTAAAATTTCATTCAGGAATATAGACAGCACAAGCTTCGTCATTCGGCAATTTAATCTTCCATATTCGGTTTTGCATGAAATCGCCAACCCCCCCCCCAAAAAAAAACCCTTAGAATGTCAGTAGTGTCATCTTATATGGTCACTAAGTAATACATCAAATAAGAAATAACAAGCCTACACATCTTCGTTGAAGTAATTATCCGCAAGTTAAATGATAGTTAAAATGCATCGATCTCGCATATATAGCAAAGTAGAGCCGGTAATATATGAATATTGTTTTATATTTATATTAATTAATATCTTAGAAGAATAAATGGTTATCACTTGTATTTCGGATAACCTCCTATATACGTAAACAATTGCACAAACTGACAAACATACAAACGTACAGAAATACACATAAAGACAAACATGCCAAAAGACTTTAAAAGACACAGAACACAAACAAACCCGTTGGCCGAGCGGTCTAAGACTTAGACTAACGTAAGTTTGGATGGGTTTCGATTCCAGCTTCGAGCGTCCTACGTGTCTATCTATACAGAAGAGTTCTGATAGAACGAAACAGTCTGTCTGTGGCTGACTATATATACATTGGGTATGATCATAACAGTCTGAGATTGTTAAAAAAGTAGTATTACAAAGAGTCTTTTTGTTGTATAGTTGAAAAAAAAATTGATGGACTGCTGCCAAAACTAAATAATTTTTTTTAATTTATAAATTTGCCATAACCTATTTGTCTTCTTTTCTATATCCTTCCATTATTAGCCTAGTCATCTCTACAGAGGAGTAAGATCACCCCCCCCCACAAGTATCTTTGATATTACACTGAACAATTAGATTGTGAGTTTCCATTAATGCTGGAACTTTGTGGAATTCAGATTACCCCTCCATTGCCCTCGCTCCCAAATTCATTTTAGCCCGGAGTGGTTATACCTGTTAGTGTCCTATCTAAACTTTGTACTTATGCTAAAATGATTTGTTTAAAGTAGAACTGTTTTTCACATAGAACCTGTGTACTTATGCTAAAGTAAATTGTTTTAAATAGAATTGTTTCATGTATAAAAAATAGATTGGATATTAATAAGTTAGAATGGTTGATATACTATAAATCCAACCTAAACCAAAACTTCCATCGTTTTATCTTCTTCTGTTTATCTCTGTTTCTTTCTCTATTTCTCATTCAATATATTTCCCAGTCAGCTGGGGCTGTAGAATACACTGACTGCACCTCTGCAGAGGGGTAAGCCCCCCACTCTAACGAGTTTCCTGGATATGACACTAAACAATCTGATGGTGACATTCCAGCAGTGCTGGAGCTTTGGGGAATGTGGAGTACCCCTTCATTGCCATCGTTCCAAGGTCCACTCTGGCCCGGAGTGGTAGCACCTGATAGGGCCCTATTTATGAGTTAAATAGAACTAACAGCATACTTATTCTAAAATGAATTACTTGAAATAGAACTATTTTCCGACATTAAAACTGTATTTACTCTTAACTGAATTGTTACATATAACTGCTTGAACTCTGTACTTATGCTAAACTGAATTGTTTGAAATAGAACAGATTATTTACATAAAAATCGATTTGGCGTTAAATAACCTACAAAGGTTGATATGCCATAAAACCCACCAAACCAAACCAAACCAATCACTCAATATATATAAGGAAAATTATTGTGCTCCTTACAAAAAAACCTTTAAAGTTAATACAAAAAGAGTTGCGAGAACCTGTGGTTTGTTAATCCGTATTTTTGCATAATACAAATTTGTTTCTTTGTTTTACGTTGGCCTTTTTATTTATTTGTAAATGGCAGTCCATGATTTTGGACTGATACATAAAATAAATAATATCAGAAATTGGAATAATCTAAGAAAACTTTTTTTCACCTATATTATCAAAAATACATTTTCATCAATTTGGAATCATAGTCAATTTGATCCATGCTTTTTTAAATCTAATTTGGAACTAATCAAAATCTTATGAATTAAGCTATAAAAAAAGATAAGTTTCAGAATGCCATACAGAGTCAATCCTTTACTACTCACATTTTTTTAATTATATAATTATGTTATTTATTTATTTATTTCCTAAATCACTTGATTGTTTCTGTAAAAGTTAGTTTTTAGTTTTCAGTTTTGGATGTATTCACAATCGCTAATATACCTTCCTTACTGAAAATAACCAAGCTTGCATTCCGCATACGTTTTAGCGCATAACTATCACTTGCCTCTGCCCCAAGACATGCACACACTAGAATATATTGCATTCACATTATAAATTATTTATTACTTAAACGAGGCATTCTGCTGTTAACAATCTTTTTGTTAATACTGAATTGGGACATATTAACGCTTCAAAAATATCACGTTTCCTTACAAAAAAGACACTGTAAATTTCTATTGTTTTACCACACTTTTCTCCCCCATTGAAAAAGTAGAACTAAGTTTTATTCAATTTTTCAAATATTTTTGCCTTATATATATATAATCAAATCGCAATGCTAGCACGGATTTAAAAGACTCTCTCGCCCAATGAGTCCCGGCAAGATTTCCTAAGTACACTCTATGTTTGTACAGAGCAATTGGTCAGCCATCACTGGCACGTTTATATGAAGGGGTCGATATGGGAATGTCACTTATGACTTTGTCCCTACTTCTCGTGAAGTGTCCATTATATATGAATATTGTCATCCACTGACAGACTGTTTCGTTCTATCAGAACTCTTCAGTGTGGCTCGACACGTAGGACGCACAAAGCCGGGATCGAAACCCGTCCAACATTACGTTAGGCTTAGTCTCAGACCGCTCGGCCAACAAGCGTACCACGTTGGCTAAGGGAATTTTTAAGGTGTTTAGCAGCAGCAGCAGTAACGTCCGTATGTTTGTTTAGATTTTTATCCCCTATATATATTTACCAACCCCTCCGCTCGGGCAGGATATGACACAAGGTCAATTTTTTAAGCGGAGTTTAACAGGTTTCAATGCAGAGCTTTCCTTCTCCTAGACTAGTTGCCTCACCAAGGCTGAAGAACCTTGACTGCCATACTATTTACCCATAGCTGGAGGGAGAATAGCTGGATTCATAACTTTCCCAAGGGTATTAGTGCTATGTGAAATGCAATCAGTTTCGTCCATAATTTAAACTCGTGTCGCCGTGTCCATCTCCTACGAAGATAACCATTACACCACAGACACACACACATACACACACACACACACACACACACATACATATATATATATATATATATATATATATATTTATATATATATATATGTATATATATATATATATTTATATATCTGTGTGTGTGTGTGTGTGTGTGTGTGTGTGTGTGTGTGTGTGTGTGTGTGTGTGTGTGTGTGTGTAAGTGTAAGAGAGTGAGACGGATAGATAGATAGATAGATAGATATGAACAGACTAAGATAAATATGATGACTTAGATACAGATGGATATGAATATAATGAAATAATTAAATATGAAGATAGATAGATAGATAGATAGATAGATTTCTATGTATGTGCAAGTGTATGAGCATGGCTGAGTGTATGTGCTCCTGAGTATATGTTTACCGTCTTCTGTTCGAATTCTTTTATGTATTCAATCAACAGATCATAATTATATTTTAACATCCCGAAAAAAGATTTGCAAAAATATCCCTAAATTACACAGCCCACGTGACATTTACAAAACCAATGCACTTTTAATCATTTTCCCACCAAAAAATAGAAATTTGAAAGCTGCCTAGAGAAATAGAAGCTCCATGATGAATTGTGGCGGCTGATGATCTCTCACGGAAATGTCACCGGAAGTGACGTCAATATACTTCCATTATGTTTTAGAGCAGACGTCATTTACACCAGTCTAAAGTGGAAGGGATCTATTTTCACATGCTTCCAATTGCTTGAAATTTTTTTTTTTAAATAGAAAAGAGAAAAAGAAAAGAGCAGAAATCTTACTCATCTTTAAATTAAGAGTTTTTCTTGGCTATAAAATCATTTTGAAGTAATCATTTTTTAGCCAAAGAATTAAGTTCAAATTCGTTTTGCTGTTTCTATTCTCGGGGACTAATTTATTTGAACTTAGAAATCTGCAGGAGAGGATTTCTGTAACAGAGAAAAGTTGAATATAAAAAAGCATCGAGTTTTTTTTCAGGTTGTTTAATACAATTTAAGATATTTTTAGGGTGCTAAATCAAAAAATGTCATTAGTGTTGTCGAATTAGCACGATTTATTCTTATAATGGATACCCTAAATAATGCTTTCACCATTTTTATCTCATTAAATGACACATGCAGTAAGATTTCAACACTTTTTCTTTTTATCTTATTTTTTTCTCTAATCTAATATCTACCCGGTCGGTGCAGCTTAGAATCAGCCGAGTGAGTGAATCACTTGAAGGAGATCAATTCCCCAAAGAAATGAATGTTCTGCTTATGACAATAATATACATATCTGAAATCATAAAACAGTGCAGTTTCCCACATAAGTAACAACGCTGCTTTCACTTTTTCATTTTTTCTGGGTAAAATTCAAACATTCTTCGAAACATTGTAAAGTCAATGACTATAGTCATGGGCGCCCCGAAAGCTTCTTTTTCAACAGCTACTAAAACGGGGTTTGGGGAAAGGCAATACTCCTTTTCTTGGATTGCTTCACTTTACCCTTATAATGTTAGGTGTTAAGCAACGAGGCATCAAGTAGTGTTTTTGAGTCTTCGGTATGGCTTGACCAGGGATTGAACCTTAGTCTCTTGGGCTATTGGTGAACAGTCTATCCATTAGGCCAAGTAGAGTATATATCAATGAAAATAGATATAACATTTTATTTATTTTGATTAAAACTCTGTGACGAAAACTATTATTACCTGGTTTGTGTGAGTGTATCATGATCTTAAACGTAATATAAATCAATAAAGGTAAAAAATATGATCTAATATTGACATTTTATAGACGCTTGTTTCCAAAACATAAATCTCAAATAATTAAGATAAGGATACGAAAAGTGAATTGCATTTTATGGTGAGGCTCCAGTTCTAATGATGTATCTTCTATCTGAGAATTATTTGGGTGGTCTTGGGTTTATCTTGGTCTCAGTGTCAACTTTTGTTCTCATAAATGTCACGAAGACTTTTTAAAAAAAAATTAAAGTCTTTCTTCACACAAATTCCCATTTAAACAGCGCAGTTTGATATATAGTCATTTTAGGCGTCCGTTCTTTACCGTGCTCTGAACCACTATCATAACTCTTTCTAACTGGCCCGTTCTAACGACTGAACTCACCAATCAGATACCTGCTGAATTGGTAAGCCATGGTCCGAGTCTTGTCAATCAAATCACTGAATATTTTCCATGATATTTCTATCTAATTACCGGTTAACTTTTGAATTCATTGATAGCCTAATAATTCTTTAGGTAACAGTAGATGTATCTGAGGAATTATATCACATTTCATAGACATTTGTTTCATGTAAACTTTGATACAGAGGTTGGAATCAGGTAAGGTTCCTCATATAAGTCAAATAGAACTATTACAAAATCATTTGTATTCGATGAATTTAGGTGGTGCCCGTGGTGTAATGGTATTCGTCGTAGGAAACGGACACGGCGACACGAGTTCAAATCCTGGACTAGACTGATTGCATTTCACATAGCACTAATACCCTTGGGAAAAGTATGAATCCAATTATTCTCCCTCCAGCTATGGGTAATTAGTAGGGCAGCCTGACTTCTTCAGCATTGATGACGCAACTAGTCTAGGAGAAGGAAAACTCTGAAATCAAACCTGTTAAACTCACCGAAAAATTGACCTTGTGTCAGACCCTGCCCGAATATGTGTATTCGATGTAACAAAGAGAAAAAAATTAGAAATAGCGATTCAAAAATATAATTATGAAAGTACAATGAATGCAATTCCTAAAATCTATACACCCTCCAGAAGGGTTGATATGCCGTTAAAATCAAGCAATCAATCATTTACTCTAAACTGATATGTTCTTGAATTAGACAAAATATATTGTTGATTAGCGGTATCGATGGTAATCTTTTCAGCTTAAAAATTATTTTTATTTCTCTTTTTATATGAAGATCATCACTTTTTTTTTTATGTGAGATGTCGGAGACAACAACAAGCTTTCTGCGTATTGCACTAAACTTTATCTGGTAGTAAGGTTCTACTTCTTGAGCTTTCAATGATTCCTTGCAATTACTCCCCGTACTATTTTCAATAATCCTTGCCCAGTTGGCTGGGGCTGTAGAATACACCAACTGCATCTCCTCAGAGTGGTAAAACTCTCTCAACGAGTTTCCTGGATATGACACAAAAACATCTGATGGTAATGCACCAATAATCGCTCCCAGATCCACACAGTCCCGTTATGGTAACACCTGAAATGGTGCTATCTATGGGTTAAGTAGAAGTACACTGTGTGCTTGTGCAAAACTGAATTGTTTGAGATGGAACTGTTTTGACATTTAAACTGTGTACTTATGTTGAACAGACTTGTTTGAAATAGAATTATTTAGAAAGTTTAAAATGGATTTGCCATTAATAACCTAATGTAGTTGATGTGCCATAAAACCAAACCAAACTAAAACAAAACAAATTCAATAATCTGATAATAATATAAAAGTCTAGTGTTGCGTTCTATATGTTCATCTGTGTGTTTGTATATATAGTTTTTAAATGAATAAATAAATAATGAAAGAAAGAAAGAAGGAATCGGAGGTGAGATCTCAGCCATTTTTTTGTAATCTTTAAAGGATGAAAAAGTTAAAGTGAAAAAAGAAAGAACGAATCATGTAACTTTTAGCTAGCCACATAGAAAGAGAAAAGAAAAGTAAGCAGAAAACCTGACATGTCAACAGTCTAATGGGCAGGCGGACTTGAGAACTAAAAGAAAAAAGAAAGAAAGAAAAAAAGAAAGAAAGAAAGAACAATAGGTAATATCTCTGCCGTTTTGCTGTATTTGTTAAAGAAAGAAAACAAATAAAGAAAGAAAGAAAGAGAGAAAGAAACTATGGAAAATGAGATCTCTGACGTTTTTGCTGAAATCTTTAAAGAAAGGAAAAGTTAAAGTACAAAATAAAAAACGAAAGAGAAAATCATGTAATTTGTGGCTTACCATTTCCAAAGAGAAAGGAAAAGAAAAAAAAAACAAGTTGTCGGGTAAGCTGGCTGACGTGACAACGAAACAGTTTCTTCAATGTTTGAGTTCGTCTGCTTGGCTAACTATGTTTTGAATCTACATTGATTGCAACCAGGAAGAGAGAGAAAGGGAGAGAAAGTGAGAGAGTTTCCATTTATTGACGACGCAGACAATTTGATTTTTCTAATGAATTTAAGTTTACTACATAAAAGTTATGTTTTTTATTACAATAAAATACAAGCTACTTTTCATTTATTGATTTATTCTTTTTAAATTTTGAAATATTTTTTTATTAGTATTATAAGAGTTATAAGTTATATAAAATTCAACCATCTTTATTGACGGATGTATTCTAGTTCACTATATTAATCATGTAGATGTATTTGGTAGTGCGTTTAGGATGATTAAACCATTCATACAGCAAAAACAATTATCTCGTGTATACCTGTTTGAACTTTATTGTGAACAATGTGAATAAATTGGCTCTCCATATTGCAGCAAAGTATGAAATGGTTACCTTGCAATATTATTGTGAACTTAACGAATATATTTGTCTTTATAGCACTAATATTACAAACATTCTGGAGCATTTACCAGTTTTCTATGATCGTGTACTTAATTTATATATTGTCTAGTAAATCATTGATACTGCAACGAAGAACGAAATTTTTATTTTTTTAAAAGTGTTTGTTTAAACAACATTTTTGGGGGGGTTGGTTGACATTTACAGTACGAATACGCGTTATTTTATGCCAGTTTTGTAATTTTATTTATTTCGTTCATGTGAGTTATCGTTGGTATTCATGTTGTTATTTGTAATATATCTCAGGTGATACTTATGTTGATAATTGAATATTTGGTCTGGTTGCTATATATTTTGAGCAGTTGTTAATACATTGGCTCTTATATATTGGTATTGCTGAAATATTTGAAGCAATTACTTTTTTAAATTATTAGATATTCTGCATAATCATTAATTCTTAAAATGTTATTTTCAGAGTATAAAGCAGTTAACAGTATAAATGATTGTGAACTACAAAAGTACTTTGACTCTTAAAACGTGGATATTGTAATTGAATGTAATGTTTCCATCTGATGAAAAGATTGCGAAATACGTCCTTACAATGGCGCTTAAACATTGATATTGCAACTACATATGAAGTGATACTTGTATTAAGAACACTATTTGTGAGACTATTGATAGTGGTATATGAATTTTACTCTATCTTTGCATACGTTCAGATTCATGGGTTGGCGTGAATGCATGTATGAGTGTGTTGTAACATATTGACCCCAGCCAAGCTGTCAAAATTGAAAATGCACATGTGTAAATAATAGGTACATCTAGTCGAGGATAATCAGGATATAACCTTGACGGTGGACGGGCTGAATGAGTGCGAAATTGTGACGCTCGCAGGAAGAAGAGTGGGTGTCAAAATATTATATAACTCGGTGCACTGGAAGTTCAATCAGTTGGGATAAGATGCGGTAGAGAAAACCAGCATCCAGCAGAGGGGGCCCTCAGGACCCCCGATTGAGCAGTTGAAGTTCACATCAGTTGGAGAGAAGATGCTGGAATGAGGACCATGTCCCAGAGAGGCCGGGCCCCCGGTTGAGCAGCCCTTGAGAACGGGAAAGAAACATTATTATGGCCATAAGAGTGGGGGTCAATATGTTGCAGTTCTCTTCGGTCTCCAACTCCCTCTCTCACGCAACCCTTTCAATAAAGTGAGAGGTATATTTTTCTAAAGAACTGTGTTACTCGTCTTTATTGTGTCCTCGTTATGATTCAGCACCCATGCATGTGTGTTTGTATAGTTGGTCACGACTATTCAACACTCTATGTGTGTGTATATACGTCCGGATGTATACATGTATATATATATATATATATATATTGTTGTGAGTTGTCCATGGCTATCTATACAATAGTGTATATATTTGTATGTATATATGTGTCAATATTGGGGCCGAGAATATATTTGCCACGGAATCACTAAATTAGCCCTGCTAAAATCAAATGCAGATGTCAGATAAATGTGGATCAACGACTTAAGAATTGTATTATCACACCTTTTTGCGTCTCCGAGAGACCTTTTGTCTGTCAGTATTTTTATGTTCCGTCTAAGGTTGGCCGAAAGTCTAGAAATAGGAATTTTCACCCATGGATATATACAAGCAGAGTCAGTCTGCTTCGATAAGGTATAAGAGACGGACGCAGAAGGTATACTGGCGTAGAGGATTTGACAGAAGAGAGAAGATCAGAGATAGTTAGGACCGAAATTCTAATTGTCAGTCTAAAATCTTAGTTATGGGAACTACGTGGCCAAACTGAGGACACCACAAACTGTCATTTTTATACATAATGCACCACTTAAAAAAAAATACTCTCGTTTCTTTGTGTATTTCTTTGCCACGTTCTCTTTCGTGGAACTGTCTCGGACTTATGCACTTTAACTCAAACTACAGAAAACCAGCAAAACACAACGAAGGATAAGATTTTCATTCTGCTAAGTGCATCACTAGATTTGTTTTCCTACATATTAATATAGTATTTAAGTTATTGATATTGTAAAAAATCTGGGTATGTAATATAATGCTTTGACCAGCGATAAACACGTTGGATTTAGTTGAAAAAAAAACGTTCAGTCGTAGAAAAAATCAAGTAACCACCGGAAAATAAGCAAGGCAAATATGTAAGCAGTGATTAAATAAGAACAAGCACTGCATTTGGTGTAAACCATGGTCAATGAAAACCAAACATTACGTGGGTGTTGACCACAGCCAATGAAACACAAGCTAAGCGTAGGTGAAGAGTCGTGACTATATGGGTCACGTGGGAGTTTTAAGTCTTCGTGAGGACAAGAATTTTGGCTAAAGACAGTTCCTCCAAGCCATTCCGACCCCCGACAGCTCGTTTGTGTGTGTGAACTCTCCCCGATTGCTCTCCCGCTTCACACAAACGTCACTGTCAAAGAATACAAACATAGGATTACATTTTATATATACATGTTTATCGTTGTTTTTTAAGGTCTATCGCTTGGGCACCTTTGGTGGTGTAATGGTTAGCAAGCTAGACAAGCAAAACTACTCGAGTGAGTTGGAGTCTCATTAAGTGCCCTATTGATTTTGTCTTGCGCTACATCGAAGCAAAGAGCTCGTAATTTACTAATAGAGGTATTTAACTTTTAAGATAATAATCAACTTAAATTATATATTGGCATTTAAAAGAGTGGTATTGCAACTAAATTTGAAGTGTTTATTTGGTTAAAATAAGTCCGAACAAGATAAATACTTTTGTTCTTAAAACATTTCTATAGCGAAAAATTATGGAAGGTTGAACTGATAACATTTTTATGAAGGAATGTTTTTGTAACGTAAATAATTTCTGATCATAATTGTTTAAGAGCATAAAATGACTAATATGATTTTGCAGTCTTTAAAATCAACCGATCAACAAAATACGATTTGCAAAATCAAAGTACATCTGAGTATGATTATCTGTACGTATGTGGGAAGTGAAGAAACTACAAAAATCAGTGATTTGAAAATTTAATCCATCATTTTTAGAGGAAATGAGATGTTACAATAACTAAAATTACGAGCCCCCATTCAACTTTTCTGCATTTGACATATACCTAAATAATATCAAAGTTAAGAAATTTTGGATAACGGGGAAAAAAACAAAGATTAGCTAACTGGCCTGAAACCATCAATATCTCATCTCAGAATATTAAATTTAAAAACAAAGTGCTTTTAGGGCCATTTCTAAATTAAAGGAATGGTTGTAGAGGGATGGACAGTTCCCACTACACACACACAAACATTCTCTCACACACATGTGAAGGCACATGTTAAAATTCATAAAAAACGTACTAAATAAATAGATACATTTTATTAAGCAAATTAATATGTGCATGTTCCTTAGCTGTGCTCCGATAGTTATTTGTAAAATCACACACACACACACACACACATATATATATATATATATATAAGTAAAGTAAAGTTGGCGACCATAGTCGAGGGTAACCCGAAGGCTCCCTTTTCGATAGCTACTACACCAATTTGTAGGGGAGGGCGCTACTCCTTCCCTGGATTGCTCTACTTTACCCTTGATCCGTACCTTATAATGCTGAGTGTTAAGCAAGGAGGCATCAAGTACCATTTTTTGAGTCTTTGGTATGACTCGACCTGGGATTGAACCCAGGTCTCCCGGGCCATTGGCGAACACTCTAACCCCTAGGCCAATGTCCGGTTTATATATATATATATATATATGAGTTAGATTTAATGTTAAATCCTATTTTGAACAGTAAACCAGCAGTGCATTGTGCACAAAAAGCATCACCAACATGACCTCCCACAACACCAAAGCCAGTCTGATCGCCGCCATCCGCCGACTATTTGCCGAGCTCCCGCCGGCGCTTGTGGAAAAAGTATGCTCCCAGTTCTGGATCTGTATCGGGGCGGTGATTGAGGCTGAAAGCAGCTACATTGAATAGATGTCAGCTTTACTACATAATAAAGTTACCTGAATTGATTTTTTCAATGAAAGCTTTAAAATAAAACTGTAGTGTTGTTTTCTTTTGGACGACAATTTCATCGTTCCACCCTGTAGAAAGAAAGAGAGAAGAGGCATAAGTACTTCGACATTACTAGGAAATTGAATAAAACTAGAACATGAAAACGTCGATTTTACCAATTGTAATTGGTGCTCTTAGTACAGTCATAAAAGAATTGGTTTAAGGAGTGGAGGACGTGAAAATAATAGGACAATTGGAGATCATTAAGACTACTGCATTATTGAGATCGGCCATAATACTGAGAAGAGTTCTGGAGAATTTAGGAGACTCGCTGTTGTTCAAATTTCAGTGAAAGACCATAATTTAACGCTAATATGAAAAACTCTCAATGAGTAAATAATAATAATAATAATAATAATAATAAAGAAGAAGAAGAAGAAGAAGAAGAAGAAGAAGAAGAAGAAGAAGAAGAAGAAGAAACTGATAAGGCGCAATAGAATAGAAAGTGCAGGTTACGTTGGAATAGAGAAAAAACAAATTATCACGTAATAAGTGAAATCACCTATCACAAAAAAGAGCATAAAATCAGACACGACAGAGTGGGAAAAGTGTTCTGCTGGTAATTATTGAAGAACCTTAATTTTAAACATTTAGCCAAATGGTATTGGCACAAACTCGAATCTGTCCTTGAGAAAACTTCGATGGCATTTTCAGATACAAATATATCATCTAATGCAGGCCAGAAAACCAGAACTAGAGATTAGGAACAATTAAAAAAAAAGGAAAGACTGGTGGACTTTGCTGTCCGGCAGACGACACAGTGAAAATCAAAGAAAACGAAAAGAGCGACAAGTACTTGGACCTTGCCAGAGAACTTAAACCGCTACGGAACATAAGAATGATTGTAAAACCAAATGTAATTGGTACACTCCGAAAAATCCCCAGATACTTGTTAAGAGAGCGGGAAGAGTTAGAAATCAGAAAGCAACTAAAGACCGTTCAATCTATCATGTTGTTAAGATCAGCCAGAATACTAAGATGAATCTCGAAGACTTGAAGAGATTTGTTCTCACTCAGATTCTTGTGAAAGACCATCAGCAAATGCTGCTGTGAAAAATTCCTAATAGTACCACACCAACAGATAGTATATGCACAACCCAGCACCTATCCTAGAAAATTACTCACATAAACTCTTATGGGACTTTGACTTACACACGAATCACCTAATCTTGACCAGAAGACCAGACCTTATTATAAGTAACAAAAAAAAAAGATAATTTGCAAAATTGTCGACGTAGCTGTCCAAGTCAACCACAGAATAAAACTGAAAGTATGTGAAAAGAAGGATAAGTACCTCAACCTTGCTAGAGAATTGAAAAAGTTGTGGAAGATGTAAGTGATAATTGTAGCAATTGAGATTGGTGCTTTTGGCACAAAAGGATTATTAAAAGGCCTGGAGGACTTGGAAGTTGGCACACGGGGTAGAGACTATCCAAACGGCCAGAATACTAAGAAGAGTCTTGGAGACTTGAGGAGACTTGCTGTCACTCAAACTCCAGTTAAAATCCATCAGTTTATACTGATGTGGAAAACTCTAAAAAAGTAAACAAATAATAATAATAATAATAATAATAATAATAATGATCAGAAGAAGAAGAAGAAGAAATTTCCGAAATAGAAATTTAAGAAAAATCGTTTTCATGGAAACATTTTTTAATTGAATCTATAATTTTTTTTTTCGTGTTATAAATCATCGTTCTTCAAAATGTGTTAGGCGATTAAAAATACGCCGAAAAATCAATAACTTGGTACCAGTTTGTAAGGATGCGATTACATTGAAATATTCGTTGGCATAGTGTTGCTGTCCTTATTCTGTCACACATTTTACAAGATGCACGGACATGAAGCGATTTCAAATGATTTTTATCGATTTTCAAATCATGATTAACATCGAATTTTTTAAAAAGAAAATGAGTGTTTGTCAGTCTATAATTCCAACAGTCTAAAATATGTAGGAGTAAACTAGAATATTTAAACGTACTGAAAATGTACTTCATCAATTAAAACCAATCAACCTCCGATATATATATATATATATATTCTATCCCGAACAATAAATTCTTTGCATTTCCTCGTTTTGCTATTCACTTTCTTCTACATAAAATATGACTGGATTTTATAATTTCTAGTGGAATGTTACGCAATTAAAAGAAAGACTTTAAACATAATTTATTACACAGTACAAATCCTTGAAAAGGTCACAACGGAAAAACTGTGTAATCGAAAGTACACCATATATATATATATATATATATATATATATATATATATATATATATATATATATATATATATCATAACCGTGTTGTTTGTCACATTGTGTGTTTGTGACGAACCAAGTGAAATATAATAATACAGAAATAAAATAATGTAGCGAAAGTTTAAGATACATCTACGAATTTACATCCGGCTAAAGTGAGGCGCTGCGTTTGTAACTTCACTTAAACAAACCCATTCATAAACACATTAATTCGCTACTAAAACCCACACAAGCGTACACACATTCACAGCCTTACACACTTAAAACCACACGTAAAGAATCATATAAAATTCCAACGGTTTTTTTAATGTATATTTTCGATTTTCGATTCATTTAACTTTTATAACTGCTTGATTGTTGTTTTGCTAAAAACTCCAGGGGTCGAAGTCTAAAGTCAATGAATTATATATGCATATATATATATATATATATATATATATATATATATATATATATGTTTACAGTTTTGTACTTCCTTATACACACCCATAAACCTCTATGTATATATAACCAGCTATGGGTTAAATAGCAACGATACTGTTCTTCTAGAAGGATGGATTTGGCATTAAATAATCCACGAAGGTTGATATGCCATTAAACAAAGAAATCGAAACCACCTATATATATATATATATATATATGTTGTTTTAGAGTTTCAACGTGATTTATTTGGATAATTGATAACTTATTACATATTTCGTTTTGATGTTGCAATGTACCATATGAAATCATAAATTCCTGATTCTTTGCTTGAGATGATTATAGTATTTTTATTAAAAAATATTGAGGTGTATTTTTAGAAACAGTGTCCTCTGTATATGTCTCTGTGCGTATTTGCATGTGAAAGCTTTTACTCACATACATATTCACACATTTGTATGTGTGTGGTGGGTAGATTAGTGCTCTGTCGCTTATGTGTATTTATGTGCACGTGTGTGTATTGTTCTCTGAGTGTTGGTGCCTGTTGATGTCTAAGAGAGTGTGTTATATTCTGATTCGTAAATAAGTTTTGAAAAATAATTTCGTTAATTATCCATGCAATTAATGAAAGGTCTCTTCAAAATTGATACTATTAAATTTTAATGTAAAAATACTGTTGTGTCATATTTCAGTTAAAAAAAAACCTTTTGGTATTCATTTTCTTATCAATGATAATTTTTGTTTTTTAATTTATGTAGACTACAATTCGTTATAAGATATCAGAAGACGTATAAAACACATTGTAGGAATTATATGCCTTTAGTTCCCATTAAAAGAAGTTATTAAGGGTAACTCAGGTGATTAGTGGAGGGGTAGATAAAGGGTAATGCTTCAACGTAACTTCGTTCAAAAGCGGATGAGAAATCGACTGAACAAAAATAGTATTTGTGGTTTTGTAATGTTGATTGCCAAATATTTTAAACTGATTCTTCCACATTTACCTCCCAAACATTATCTATCTCTATCTATCTGTCTGTCTGTCTGTCTGCATTTGTCATATGTCTATATATATATATATATATATACGGTGATCATTAAATAAGGTTCCAGACTTTTTTCGTATGGGCACTTTTGCTGATAGTACACACATGAAACTCTAGTCCCCTTCGAAGTAATCTCCTCCGGCTGTAATGCACTTATTGTACTATTCCAACAACGTCTGGAAGGCCCCATTGAAGTCCTCTTAAGTGAGCGTGCCAATGACATTCGTCACTGCCTGATTTCATCTCCTCAATTGTCTCACAACGACAGCCTCTGAGCTTAGAGAATAACCAAAAGTCACCGTGAGCAAGATCTGGACTATAGGGAGGGTGAGGAACTGTTTTGATGCCCATCTTGGTCAAATAGTCTGGGACAAGGATGGAGTTGTGAACTGGTGCATTATTCTGGTGGAAATGCCACTGACCCGATTTGAAGAGTGCTGGCCTCTTCCGACGGAATCTTCTTCCTGAACTCCCTTAAAACCTCAACATAGTAACCCTAAGCATAACCCTAAACTTTTGGCCAGTCACCTCTGGTGTATTGACCTCTTTACTCCTCCCACACCACTCATCATCCCTCAGAGACACCCTGCCTTCCTTGAATTTCTTATGCCACTCAAAAACTGATGCTCAATTCATGCAAGATGGTCCAAAACAAATCTGAAACATTCCATACGTTTCTGCTGCCTTTTTTCCAAATGTAAAACATAATTTTATTGCATATCGTTCTTCTAAAGTGTCATCACGTCCAGATAGCATTCTTGAAATTCACCAGCTGTGACAATTATGCTGTAGTAGGGTGTGTTCCAATTCCTGTTGTAGCCGTTCATTTGAAGCTGAACTCATAAAAATTGGTAGGTCATCTCATAAGCAATGACATGCTGAATTTTCAAGAGTCTACGACAATTATAAATGCCTGAACAGAAAAAGTCTGGAAACTCATTGAGTGCACTGCGTACATATATATATATATATATATATATATATATATATATATATATATATATCGGAAGAGTTTCTAGTATAATACTAATTCTCGAAAGAATGCTCAAAGTGGCCTGATTTATCCCTGACATGCAATTTCTGATAGCTCTGGTACCTTTGAGGAAAGTAGTCAACCATCGAATCTCCCTCAAGCTATGGCTAAATAAAGGATTATATATCTGGTATGTTATATATATATATATATATATATATATATATATATATATATATATATCAAAACTATACATATTGATTCATAAACTCTGATAGACTTACACCTCAATACACGTAGAAACTAACCCATGCCCTCTTTGTCTTTGTGTCTGTCTTCCTCTTTTCTTTTCTTTCTCTCTCTTTTTCTCTCTCTCTTTTGCACACACATTACATACTCACATACACACGCACACAGATATACAGCTATACACTTATGAATAATATATATATATATATATATATATATGGGTGTTTGTACGTATGTGCATTTTTTTCTTTACATTTGATAGCGTATACTTATTTATATGTCTTCTTGCCAAAGAGATTTTGTATGGACATGCAAATTATTGTGGAATTTATTGGGATCCATTTGATTAATTACCGTATATTAATCAATATATCGATTTCCCTGCTAATTAAGATATTTCTGGAAACTCGATCAGTCTTTATAACACTTGAGAAATGAAACTTTAATTAATTAGTTGATATTTGCCAAATGAATAATTCCGTTTCCATTCGTTAAAACAGAAAAAACACTTTAAAAAAATATTCCAATGATTTCAAAATCTTTCGGCATAAGGAGAGCCCAGTTGCATACTTTACAACGAGCGAGTTACGTATCTTCCATGCTCCTAAACGGTAATACTAATATAATATTTAAATTATTTTTAAAATCAATTATCCAACATATGTAATGAAATTAGTTTAGTTTAACTATCTTTCCCTGTGGTTGACAGTAAAATTTGTCATTGTGAAAACTTTTACTCTAAAATGATTTGCTGATATACATTTACATAATAGAACCGAAAAATTTTCTCATATATAATTTGTATCTATATATAGCTGAATTCTCTTGTATGTATGTATGTATGTATGCTTCTCATACACAATCAGATGTCTTGCTGGACGTCTTACCAGAATTAATGATGTTAGCTTACTCAAGCAGTAATTGTTCAAGAAGTCGCTAAACGATAAACGTCGAAGACATAAAATTAAGAAACGGTTGTAAAGTAAGTGAAGTTGGCGACTGTAGTCGAGGGTAATCAGAAAGCTCTCTTTTCAATAGCTACTACACCGAGGTGTAGGGTAAGGCGCTACTCCTTTCCCTTGATTGCTCCACTTTACCCTTGATATGTACCTTATTTTGCTGTGTGTTAAGCAAGGAAGCGTCAAGTACGTTTTTAAGTCTTAGTTATGACGCGACCTGGGAATGAACCCATGTCTCCCGGACCATTTGTGAACATTCTAACCACTAGACCAATGGTCCTGTTTTTTTCGGGCAAATACCCTTGGGAAAGGTATGAACCCCCTTATTCTCCCTCCAGCTATGGGTAAATAGTAGGACGGACTAGGTTCTTCAGCCTTGGGGAGGCAACTAGTCTAGAAGGAAAACTCTGAATTCAAAACCTGTTAAACTCCGCTTAAAAATTGACCTTGTTTCATATCCTGCCCGAGCGGAGGGCTTGGTAAATAGTACCAATGGTCCTGTTGGAGGATGGTGCAAAATTAACCCCACTGTTCTAAGTATAGATCTCGATGACAAGAAAGAGATGATGGTAAATAGGGGTCTACGATGTATGTTAAGCATTTGAAGTACAGTGAATCAAAATTCCTGCTTGAAACGATCCTTTCAGAAGCAGAAATGGTTATTTTTCTATCTGCACATGGTTCATTTGTTTATTTTGTTTGTTTGTGTTTTATGGTATATCAACCTTTGTAGGTTATTCAATGTAAAATGCATTTTTATACAAATCGGCTATGACATAGAGATTCTGGCAAACACACCCAACCAAGCCGAAACACTACTGCATAGTGTGGAACGAGCCGCCGCAAGCATTGGCCTCCATGTCAATGCAAACAAAACGGAATATATGTACTATAATCACGCAGGTGATATCTTCACTCTAGACGGAACCTCTCTGAAACTAGTAGACAAATTCACCTACTTAGGAAGCAGCGTCTCATCAACCGAAAAAGACATCGACACACAGCTAACGAAGGCATGGACAGTTATCGATAGGCTCTCGATCATATGGAAAGCAGACCTAACCGATAAAATGAAACGCTGTTTCTTCCAGGCAGCGGTCGTATCGATACTGCTGTATGGATGCACAATTTGGACGCTAACTAAGCGGCTGGAGAAGAATCTAGCAGGCAATTACACAAGAATGCTTCGAGCAATATTGAACAAGTCCTGGCGGAAACACCCCACGAGACACCAACTATATGGCCACATGCCTCCTGTCACGAAAACTATACAAGTTAGACGAACAAGACATGCAGGACACTGCTGAAGAAGCAGGCACGAGCTCATAAGTGATGTACTCCTATGGACCCACACATATGGCCGGGCGAAAGCAGGACGACCAGCTCGAATATACATTCATCAGCTATGTGAGGATACGTGATGTAACCCTGAAGTCCTACCAGAGGCGATGATCGATGGAGAGAAGTAGCGTGAGAGGGTCAGGGATATCCGTGCCTGTTGCACGACATGATGATGTTGATGATTTCAAACTATTCAGTTTAGCATAAGTACACAGTTTTGTTTTCAAAAACATTTCTATTTCAAGCTATTCAGTTTATTCAAACAGTTCTAATTCAGCTTACTCAGTTTAGAATAAGTATAGTTTTTGTTTACATATGTTATATAATAAAGGTGATGATTTTTTGTATTAAAGCTTTCTTGGTAAGTATATTTTTTATTCAGTTTGGTAAGACTTTGAACTACACGGTGTTACTTAGTTCAGGTGCCATAGACAGATGGAGATTCTTACGCCCGTGCGGAAAGCACATGACAATCGCCAACTGAAATAATAAACACCCGGACAGGATATGGAGCTGGACGGCCACGGGGAGTCAATTGATTGAGTGGTTCGTGTCGCATAAGGAAGAGATGGTCCTAAGATTGTAGGGGTTTTGAAAAGATGGGTGTTTGAGGTTTGACCATTGAACCAAAAACATGTTTTTTTCGGATCTGATCAAAGCAGATCAGTTTGGTTTTCAACAGGCAAAGGTCAGTTGAGATCTTAGACACTATAAGATGCGCCAAACGTAGAGGGATTTGTATAGTATGGCTAACTTTTATGATTTGTGTCTCTCTCCTCGTATCACTAAGCAGTGAAGGCAGAAAGAAATAAAGTCGTTTGTAACGCCTACATTTTTATTATAATTTTTTTTATTGATATCATCATGGCTATACAATACTCACAGTTAATGTTAAAACAGTTCTATTTCAAAAAATTCAATTTAGTATAAGTAGAGTTTTAACGTTAAAACAGATCTATTTCTAACAATTCAGCTTAACATAAAAAACAGTTCCATTTCAAACAATTCAGTGTGGCATGAATACCTCGTTTAAATGTGAAAACTTACCTATATTAAGTAATTCTGTTTAGCTGAAGTTCACGCTTTAGTTCTATTTGACCCATATATAGGACCCTCTCAGGTGCTACCACTCCGGGTCAGAGTAGATCTGCGAGCGAAAGCAATGACGAAGTGCTTCGCATTCCCAAAAACTCCAACAATAATGGAACCCCACCATCAGATTTTTTAGTATGATACTCGTTGGACTCTCGTTGGGGAATCTTACCCCTCTGCAGAGAAGCAGTCGGTGTATTCTATAGCTCTAGCCGACTGGACAACTGTACATATACTAATATGTAAGACTTTACAGTAAGCACCGTCTGCTTATCCACCGTTAGACTTCTAACAACCTGACTAGAAACATTCGCTAATTCATCTTACACAAGTCTTCGGCAGCAACCTGCATTTAATTCGTGCCCTTTCTGTGACAATTTATGTGGGCCCACAGAAGGTTAAGAAGACATATAGCAATGCATGGTTTAATTATGAAAGCAAAAACAACTATTACACCTATCGAAAGGTTGAGAATGATGTACTTGGTCTTATGGGTTACACACGCTGCTGCAGTTAATTTAAGTGTTTTGTTGACTTGGGTTTTATGGCATATTGACTATTTTGGGTAATTTAATGGCAAAATCGTGTTTTCCCTTATTCATTATATATCCAATTTGTAAACATATTTTCTACATAAAGTTCTATGATCAAAGAGTTGTATTTCTAAAAATTCACTTTAATATCACTCAACAAAATAAAGTGGTTTCGAGTATTGCTACGTATACCTAATAATTTAATTAAATATCAGGGATTTGTTTATACACAGTTGAATGATCTAACAGTTCTATATCAAATGATTAAATTCAGCTTAAGTCATTTCTTTGCACTCTGTTTTAATGTCAAACAGTTCTATTTGAACTATAGATAGAACTCTATTGGGTGCTACCATTTCAGGGCAAAGATGACCTGGGCACGAAGGCAATAAATGTTTACTCCATATCTCCCCCAAAAGCTCCAGCATTGCTGGAGACTCGCCATCAGATTATTTATTGTAATATCCGGGACTCTCGTTGGGGGAGGGAGTCTTAATTTTCTGCAGAGATGTAGTCAGCAATTTCTAAAACACCAACCGAGTGGGGAAATTTAATGTAAAGGAGAAAAAGCCTATGTAATGAAGTGGCTGTCACTACCTGCATGCATGTAGCGATAAACAAGTAAAATGTTGCTGAATTTTTGTAAGAGCAATATTTACATAATAGTTATCATCATATTATACCGAAACGTTGACCCGAGTTCAAATCCTGTTTAAAATTGTTGCGTTTCATTTTGCGCTTATTGGAATCCATCATTTTCCCTCTAATCAATGAATAAGTAGTTGTAGAGTTTGGGCTCTTTAGCCTTGTTTCAGCCACCAATCTATCATCGATTGATCGAGTAATTGATTGGTTTTAATGGTATGTCAAACTTTACCATTGCTTTATCAAGGAGACCTTTTTCTACCCCATTGTAACACCACTGTGGTAAAAAATGGACAAACACTTGACTCTGTTAAACTACAGTAAGGTTTACTTATTACTTGGTAGCAAGTAGTCGCTTGGGGAAACAAAGAATGTTGAAATTAAGACGACGGCGTCAGCTAGATAAAAATAAGAGCAGACGCACAGCTACTGGTTCTAACATACTTGTCCGCTGGGTCTAATGCCCCCTTTTAAGCGCCCCCAGAATTTGTGACTCGTAAACTTTTGTCTTCTTACATTTTCATGGCTGGTATTCTACTAATGTATTTACCTTATGACTTCTCGCCGTCAACTCCCGATAGGACACGAGTCGTTCCCTTATTCCACCTGCCGTATCGGGGAGAAATTTCCACTTCCGCTTGATGTGCACAAGATTTCGAACCCCTAGGTTTTTCCGCGTCATTTTTAATTACTACGAGTGCTTCGACCTTCCCCTTCGGAGACTACTGTCTGCTTTATTTATTTTCTTTTATTTATTTATTTATTTATTCAATTTCAAATTTCTATGAGCCGTTCGATTACATTACAAAAGAGTCAAGTGTGTAGGAGGAGATATTGTGTTTTGATATTTAATTTCCATTTTGTAGTGGTATATTTAATTTATTTTTATATGTGGTTGCGTGTTCTCAGAAGTCGGAAGGTTGCCATTTATAGCGATGGGGATAACATTATTATTATTATTATTATTATTGGGGTTTTTAGGTTTATGTTGGTTTTGCGTTGGTTATGTTGGTATTACATTGGTTGCGTTGGTATTTCATTGGTTGCGTTGGTATTTCGTTGGTAGTTATTTCCTCGCTAAATCTTGATGGAAATAAAGGTGGTGGAGAAGAACGAAGACGTCGTTAGGTTTTAAAGGAAGGTTTTAATGGTAGCATGAAGTAAAGAGTTTTACGCAGGTATTCTGCGAGACTAATAGTAAGGAAATAAGGTAGGAAGCTGTTAGAGTGTATCATCTAACTTGTTTTTTACTAGAATCCCTGGGTCTAGAAGAATAGATCCAAGGGGGTCCGTAAACAAGATGGCTCTCCTCATAGTGTTTGATGGTGCTGCTGCTATTCAGGAACAGATGTTAAGACATCCGTTCCCGTTGAGGATTTCTGAGCGAGAGAGAGATTCGCGGGCTTTCTTCAATTTTTGGTGCTGCTAAGGAATATGGTTCGGGCTAAATAAGACAAGTCATTCTGATTTGGTAAAAATGTAAGTTACTCTAACGGTCAAATTAAATTACGCGTCAAATAAAAATTCAAGTTTCTTTCTGCTACAAGTGTCATTCCATGCCTAAAAGAGAGGGAATCTCGTCCATTGTGTATTCATATTTATATTTTTGTGCCGTTAATTTTTATGAACTTTCATTTTACACACGGTTTGATCAAATACAAATAATTTTGACACATAACTATTTGACTGATAGGTAAGGCCTACCAAATACTACTACTACTACTACTCAAGAAAAGAGTAATGGCAATGAAGGTGTACTCCATAATCTAGAGAGCACTACAAGTAGAGACTCATAATAAGATGAAGTTAAATGTCAAATCTAGAACACTGCATTTCGGGAAAGATTTTACAATAGCTCAAGATGGCTTGATATGCTAATTAAATCAATCGATTTATCAACATAAGAAAAATGTTTATGAACCAAGATTAAAGGAAAGAAACATTAATCTATTTATTTACTCATGAACTATATTGGTTATTTATTCACTTGTCTCTCATAAATATGTGACGGCAAATTGACTAAAATCCCAAAACGGGACTTTATTTTTGCACGTGTGAAGACGGGGCAGGTTGGCACTTGATCCCTTGTAGAATAAGTCCTCGTTCAGAGTTTTTCTCTCAGGCATATAAGAACTGGCGTATTATGTGAGAGATTAATTTAGGGCTAGACTGGCACTCGCTGGTAAGGGGTTCCAAATTTCACACTGTCCATACACCCACCAGGTCGCTTTCCTTCCTCCCCTAGACAATGGAAGATATGGACCTATAGGTTTAGTCGTAATAATATTATATTGTAGTAGTCGGCAACTCCGGTTTCCCGTGTGTTATTTTAAAGGAATTAATAGGACAATTCTAAGCAAGATAAAATAAGGCGAACAGAAGCTGAAAAGGAAGCATGAGGTAACAAATTCGTAGAAGACACGGCAAAGAACAACTTCGACCACGTGGTAACATTAAAATACATGAATCCTTTACTATACAAAGAGATACACTTTCAAAGTGTCAAATATATAATAAATTGAACAGTCCATGAACATAAATGTCTTTCTTCTTTTTGTCTTTTCGTTTTCCTTCAAATTGAGAGAGAAAGAGAGAGAGAGAGAGAGGTATATAAAATTTGGGTATAAGGAGAAATAGTCCCAAATGTACTTATTTTATTTTTCGACGGAGTTCCACTGGAGAATCCTTCTTCTTTTACGGGCTAATAGACTTTAGGCTATTTTTAACACTGACTTGAAGAAAATGGCTTCTTCGTGTCTCGCAGATATTTTTTTCGTCTTCTTCACCCGGAGTACTTGGCTTTTGGTTCTGTCTCCTACGAACCCTGCCAAACAACTCCTTTTTTCTTTTCTATTTCCGCTGACGGGAGGGAGTCCCCACTTCCGTTTTAGGGTCCCAGCCAATCGTTTGGCTTCTACCTTCCTCCCCTCTTGGTCAGGCGATTTTGTTAGGGCTATTATATGTCACCCTAGTCAGGTTACCGAGTACAGACAGGTTGCCCCAATTTACCATCATGCCCTAACGGTCATTCTCTGGGGGCTTGCCACTGTTAATTCAAACGAGAGGATAGCAGTCATCCCACTTCCATCGTCTCAGTGGGATATCACGTAACAAATATCTCACATTTATTCATATTATGTATTTACTTTCTTATTACACTTGGTATAACGTATTCATTTTCTCACATTACTTGGTATAAAGCATTTACTTTCTCACATTTACTGGTATAATATAACTACTTTTAAAATACTTATATCGAGGGCATATAAGCTAAACTGCTGAACGCCGTCTTCGTATTAGCGGAGTTAATACGCCATATGTATTATTATGTTCCTTTTCGGACTAATACCGCTGTGAAAGATATGAACACCATTGTTCTCTCCTTAAATAAATAAAAAATTACCAATACTTTTCTTCAATATAGATTTTTTGGCAGTGAATAACACATTTAGGTTGATGCGCCATTAAAAAAACGTACTTTAGAACAAACTAGAACTTATACGAATGTGACGGCAAATTGACTAAAATCCCAAAACGGGACTTTATTTTTGCACGTGTGAAGACGGGGCAGGTTGGCACTTGTTCCCCTATGGAATAAGTCCTCGTTCAGAGTTTTTCTCTCAGGCATATAAGAACTGGCATTTTACGTGAGGGATCAATTTAGGACAAGACTGACCGCTGCTGGCAAGGGGTTCCAAATTTCACACTATCACACACCCAACAGGCCGCTAAACTTCCTTCCCCTCGACAATGGAAGATAATGAGCCAATAGGTTTTAGTCGTAATAATATTATATTGTTGTAGTCGGCAACTCCGGTTTCCCGTGTGATATTTTAAAGGAATTAATAGGACAATTCTAAGCAAGATAACATAAGGCGAATAGAAGCTGAAAAGAAAATGTGACAACAACAAATTCGTAGTAGAACGTCAAAGAACAACTTAGACCAGGTGGTAACATAAAAGTACATAAATTCCTTTACTACAGTTATATACACATTCAAAGTGTCAAAACATATAATAATTGGACAGTCCACGAATATAAATGTCTTTTCTTGACTTCTGTTTTTCTTCAAATTGAGAGAGAGAGAGAGAGAGAGAGAGAGAGAGAGAGAGAGAGAGAGAGTGGTATACAAAATTTGGGTATAAAGGAAAAATGTCCCCAAAGTAACTTATCTTATTTTTCGACGGGGTTCCACTGGAGAATCTTTCTTCTTTCACGGGCTAATAGACTTTGTTCTATTTTTTTTTTACACTGGCTTGAAGAACCTGGGGTCCTTCGTGTCTCAGTAATTCTTTTGTCTTCCACCCGGAGTAAAATGGCTATGGTTCGTCTGCCCGCTACAAACCCTGCTCAAAAACTGATCTTTTTTACTATTTACTTCCGCTGAGGGGAAAAGGTTCCCATTTCCGTTTTGAGGTCCCAGCCAATCATTTGGCTTCTCTCTCCTCCCCCTTGGTGTCCCGCGACATGAGGTTACTAAGTACCAACATCTGGTCTCCCCTGTGTGACCCACATTCCTTTCTAACGGTCACTTGTTTGACGGCTAGATACTGTTAATTCAACGGGGGGGTAGTAATTTTATCTCCCTCCTCCCAGTGAGATATCACGTGACACGAATTTTCTTTTTTGTCAAATTTACTTAAATGAATCATTTAGATTATACCCTATTTTATATATTTTTTTTTTTTTTTAAATTATAAAACATATCTTTTGTATACTTACTTTCGTGATTTTCTCTTTAAAGACATCTAAGCATATGAAATATAATCGTCAGAAGGTTTGTGTACATCAGGAAATATCTTGAATGATTCTTTTTTTTTTTTTCTTTTTACGGTAGCATATTGAACAAATACACTTGTGGAATGAATGCAGAGGTACTATTCTTACAGTTTTTGATAGAATAAACAGTGTAATGTAATGCAATCCCATAGTCTACTCTCAGAAACTCTCGGGTTGTACATACTTTATTGCACGATGATGTCAGAAACCATATTATGGATTTGCGAATCTCTGTGTACGCTCCAAACAGACAACTGTGTCACAAGGAGATAGAAGAAAAAGTTACATAGCCGTCCATGAATATGTGTGAAATGTACATAGAATGTTCATAACTCATCATAAACATATATATATATATATATATATATACCATAGGAATCCCGAAATACGAAAAAGACTTACAACTTCTTATTTCAGGTACGAAACTTTTTATTACCTCAGAGTTAAACAGTTTTTCGACATAAGAAGAGAGATACAATCTTTCTATACAGACTTTTCCATCTACACCAAAACACGTGCGCACCCGACACAAAGCCACGGCGAACAAGCGAAAGTCAACCTTCTTCTTCCGAGGCAGAACACAACTCTCTGTCATTTTCCAAAATCCACCGCGCGCGCTTCCGGTGCATGACGTCATTCACATCCTCTGGTCAGATTTTCTATCTGGAATTTTCATTTTGACATCTCTGAATGACACATCATCCCCGCGCGTGCGTGAACACCTGCCCTCATGTTTGCACCTAACTAACCCATGCACTGAGCCGAAAGGTTCTCAGCCTAACTAAACCCAAAGGCAAGATATATAAAACGAAATCCTTCAGCCATTATATTACAAAAAGAGACAAACAAAAAAAATTGAAGGGATGGACTCACTTAGGGAGGGGTAAATTTGATACTCCAGGACATTCCTTAAACTCTGATCCGACCTCTTACTTCTGATGTAAAGGCTGACTGGCCACTGCCGCTATCTACGGTCAAACCAAATAAACTACTTCCTGCCACCCACGTAGAGTTAGTATCTCCAGTTACGTAAAACCAATTCAGTCATCACAGCCAATATCACCTGTATATATGCTTGCGTTAAGTCTTCCCTGCTTACGGGCACTGGCCACGCATAAGGTTAAACAAAAATATTACTAGACTGCGAGTCTCCTAGACACTCTAAAACGAATGACAATAACATTTAACTCCTTCAAGTTGTGGTCTGAGCTGTCTTCTCAATCTTACTGACCATATTTACCAACCCCTCCGCGTGGGCAGGATATGACACAATATCAATTTTTAAGCGTTTAACTGGTTTGAATCCAAAGTTTTCTTTCTCCTAGACTAGTTGCCTCGCCAAGGCTGAAGAACCTAGTCTGCCCCACTATTTACCCATAGCTAGAGGGAGAATAATTTCCCAAGGGTATTAGTGCTATATCAAAATGCTATCAGTCTCGTCGAGGTTTTGAACTCGTGTCGCCGTATTCATTCCCTACGACGATAACCATTACACTACAGGCACCTCCAATCTTACTGACTATTATCTCGAGTTAAGATTTTCATTCACTTCGCCACGTCATTCTCAATCAGTGTCGTACACAATACGTACATCCATACACGCATACACAGTTACTTATACATCAACCACTCTGATCACGCTTGTAAATGGATATCTAATTAATAGGGCACCTAAGAGTCCATAATTTAACTTAAATCTTTGCAACTTTGGAAGAAACCAAAAAGAATGCATAAAACCATCTACATCTTAGGCATTACTTCCTTTTTCGTATATGTACTAATAAAAAAAATTGATAACGTAAAATTCTAACTGAAACAAGTTGTTCTATTAATGATTTAAGAAATTATTTATCGAAGAAATTGAGAAAATATTTTAGAGGATTAATTGTGCTTTTAAAAATGGGTCTCAAACGTTTAAGAAAAAAAAAACATTTCTTGTCATGTTCAGTTTTTAATCTGGAGTAATAATGAATGCCATGCTATCATTTAACATAAAAAGCTTCATGACTAATGTATAAATCTAATGTGTTAATGCTAATTAGATATGAAAAGTATTTCAGTAAATCAACCCATCAGTTAATATTCTTTCCTTAGAATTTTATATATTTCTTCAATGAATGTTAATATTGTAATTAATACACATAAAATCATTTATAACGCTAACTTATATGCTTCGTTCGCATCAATGTAGTGCATAAAAATACTAGTATGGATGCAAGTACAGCTTAGAAGAAATACTGTTATATTTCATAGGATGAATCTAATTTCCATACGATAAATAATCGGTTCAGAGCATCTTATGCCTTAGCTAGGCGTATATAACGTGAACTGGTCTACTAAAAAACACAAAAAGAAAAATGCTCGATGGGATCTACACATGATTTCTGCGTGCTGTCTTGAACAAATACTGGAAAAAATGCACAATAAAACAGCTACTGTAAGACCATCTTTATCTTATCTCACAAACAATTCAATAAAAACGGATAAGACATGCAGGGCATTACGAGAGAAGTAAGGACGAACTCATCAGGGACGTTCGTTTATAGACGTGCTAGTGTTGTCTGATCAACAAGAACTTATTTACTTATTTACATCAGCTAAGTGCAGACACTCTGGGTGCAGACTAGCAGACACGCCTAGAGCGACTGTTTGTGCAAGAGAGAGAGAGAGAGAGAGAGAGAGAGAGAGAGAGAGAGAGAGAGAGAGAAATAAATAAAGTGTGTGCGTGTGCGTGCGCGTGTGTGTGAGAGAGAGAGAGAGAGAGAGAGAGTGTGTGTGTGTGTCAAGAAACTCCTTGCTGTCAGCGTCGCTAATGATGATGATGATGATGAAAGGTAATAAATATTATGATGAAAGATGAAGCCCCATTAAAAAATATATAATGATTTATAATGATTCATATTATGAAAGATTAATCAACATAAAAATTATCTTGATAAATAATAATAATAATTGCAATAAAAATCAATCATCAAATGTTCATGGACGACATCAAACTGTTTACGAAAGATTAAGAAGAATTCGAAATTCTTATTCAGGCAGTGGGAATATAATATGAGGATATTGGGATATAATTTAGGATAGAAAAAATATGCTAAAGTAATAATGAGAAGCGAATAACGGCACATGATGGAAGGAATACAACTAGCAAATTAAGAAAAAAATCAGAACGCCTGGAGAAAAAGACATTTACAAGTACTTTGAAATATTGGAAAAAAGACACCATTAAACAAGCGGCGATGAAAAACAAAGATAAAAAAGAGCACCTAAGAAGAACGAGAAAACTACAAGAAACCAAATTTTATTGATAAAACCTCATCAAAGGGATAAACATATGGGTTGTTCCCCTTCTAAGATATTCGAGACTATTCTTAAGTTGGACGTGGGAAGAACTTCAAGAAATCAACCACAGAAAAATAAAAGTAATCACAATGCATAAGGTCTTACATGCGAGACATATCATTGACAATCTATATATTTCAAGAAAAGAAGAAGGAAGAGAAGTCGGCAGTAGGGAAGATCGTGTCGATACATCGATACGACGTCTCGAATACTTCAATAAAGAGAGTAAAGAGAAACTAATTACAGCGATCATAAACAACTTGTTACGGCGATATCACCGGTTTTCGTCCGATCACCGCAGTTAAGCAGCGTCGAGCCTGGTCAGTACTGGGATAGTTGACCGCCTGGGAATACCAGGTGCTGTAAGCATTTTTAAGGGGGGTGTCCTCGTGGTGTAATGGTTAAAGCGATGGACTGCGGAATCGTAGTAAGCGAGTTCGTACTGCAGTCGTGCTATTACGTTCACTTTCGGGCAAATATCCTTGGGAAAGGTATGAATTCCCTTATCCTCCCAGCTGTGGGTTAAATAGTACCACTACTGTTCTTTCTTGGCATTAAATAACCTACAAAGGTTGATCTGCCATTAAACAAAGAAACCAACTCAAGCCATAAACAACACAAACAACACAGCGATATTAAAAAAAAATAACCAGAAAACCAAATGGTAAGAAAAGCAAGTGGATGGATGTTTCAAGCGACAAACGAGCGAAATCTGACACAAGGAAATGTGGATATGGCTGAGAAAATGAAACAGTTACTAAAAAGCCTAATTTGTTCTTGTAGCAGTACAAAACCTCACCATAAATACCAATTACGTTAAAGCAAAAATTGATAGGACGTAACAAAATTGTAAAAAATAAGTAGTACATGCTGATAATAATGAATCAATCAATCAAATAATAAGCGACAGAAACAAATTAATGGAAAAATAGTATAAGACTTGACACGATTGGGTGGAGAAGAAGATCAATTGGGAATTAAGCAAAAATTTGCAATTTGACTGAATAGCCAAATGCTATATGCACAACCCAGATTCCGTCCTGGAGAATGAGACTCACAAAATTTTCTGGGATTTTGAGATACACACAGTTCACCTAATCTCGGCCAGACGACCAGCCCTAGTGATATTCAAAGAAAAAAAAACTACTTGCCGTATAGTGGACTTAGCGGTCCCGGCAAACCACCGAGTAAAATTAAAAAGAAAGCAAAAAGAGAGATTAGTGTCTGAAAAAAAATCTATAAAGCACGAAAGTGACGATGATGCCAACTGCAATTGGCACTCTGGAAATAATCCCACAAGATTTGGTAAAGGGACATGAAAGACATGGAAATAAGAGGACAAGTAAAGAACATCCATACTACAGCGTTAAGATCGGCCAGAATACTAAGAAGAGTCCAAAAAAACTCGAGGAGACTTGCAGTCACTAAAAATCCGGTGGAAAACCTTTAACGATTTATGGCGTGAAAAACTTTCAAAGGAATAATAATAAAAAAAAAACAACTATGGAACATGAAGGTGACAATTATACCAATTGTGATTGTTGCTATTCGTACAGTAACTAAAAGATTACTAAAAGGACTGGAGGACTTGGTAGTTGGCGGGCGACTGGAGACCATCCAAACGACAACATTATTGAGAACGGCTAGAATACTGAAAAGTGTCATGGAGACTTGAGAAGACTTGCTGTCACTCAGACTCCAGTGAAAAACCATCTCCTAAAACTGATGTGAAAAACTGTAATGGGTAAATGATAATAATATTAATAATAATGATAATGCTTTTGGCATAGAAAAATGTGCCATGCTAGTAATGAAAAGCGGCAAACGACACCTTATGGAAGGAATGGAACAACCAAATCAAGATAAAACAAAGACACTCGCAGAAAACGAACTCTTCAAATACTTGGGGATACTGAAAGCTGACATCATCAAACAAGAAAAGATGAAATAAAAAATTAAGAAAGAATATTTCAGGAGAACCAGAGACAAAAATATACAGTAGAAACCTTATCAAAGGAATACATGCCGCGGCTGTACCCCACGTAAGATATTTGAAACTAATCATTAAATGGACCAGAAAAGAAATTAATTAAATCGACCGTAGAACAAGAAAACTAATGATCATGCATAATGCATTACATTCCAGAGATGACGTTGTAAGATTAAATGTGTCAAGAAAAGAAAGCTGAACAGGCCTTGCCAGTATTGAAGACATTGTTGACGCATCAATACAAGCACTTGATGCAAAAGCGCGGAGGAAGAGTGATTACCACTACCAGAAACAATACTGATAACATGAGGACTAAGAGAACGATAAAAAACAGAAAACAAAAATGGGAAGAAAAACACTCAATGGACAGTTTAGGCAACTAAAAAGAGAGATCTTACGCAAGAAAAAGGAACATGGCTAAGAAAGGGAAACCTTAAAAGAGAAACTAAATCCCTCCTGATAGCTCCACAAAACAATGCTATAAAAACCAAACATATTGAGGCAAAAATCGATAAGACGCATTAAACGGCATGTGCAGATCATGGGTTTATAGATACAAAACCATCAATCACATAATAAGCGAATGAAGCAAATTAGCACTGAATGAGTATAAGACTAGAGAGGACGAGGTGGGAAAAGTTATCCCCCGGGAATTGTGCAAGAAATTGAAGTTTAACCATACGAACTAATGGGATATGCACAACCCAGAATCTGTCCTGGAGAATGACACACGCAAACTCCTGTGGGATTTTTAGATACAAATGGATCTCGTAATCGAAGCCAAACCACCAGACCTTATAATAATCAATCCAAAAAACAGAACTTGGAAAATTGTGAGCCTGGCTGTCACAGCTTACCACAGAAAGAAAGTGAAAAGAAGGATAAGGACCACGACCGTGCTAAGGAATGGAAGAAACTATGAGAAGAGAAAGTGACGTTTATACCAATAGTAATTGGACCTTTAGGTACAATCACCAAAGGATTAATAGAGGAACTGGTGGACATTGAAATAATAGGACGTGTGGAGATCATTAAAACGACTGCATTATTGAAATCGGCCAGAATACTGAAAAGAGAGCATGAGGCTTCAGGAGACTTGCTATCACTCAATCTCAAATGAAAGACCATCGGTTTACACAGATGTGAAAAATTCAAGGAGAAGATAATAATAAAGATAATACTCCTTGTAAGTTTTTATCAACAGTGTTAACTGATGGTCTTTCCCTGGAGTTTGAGTGACATTAAGTTACCTTAAGTCACCAGGACTTTTCTCAAGTAATACGGCCAATCTTAGCAACTCAGTAGTCTTGATATTTTCGGCTCGTCTTCCGATTTCAAACTGTTTCAGCTCCCTTGCCAAGCGTTTATGGACAGTTTCGAACACACCAGCTATAGAATTTACGACAATCTATAAATTTTGAGTTTTTTGACAAGGCACAATCACTTATGTGTCATTTTGTTTTCTTTGATTTTCACTTTGTGATCCACTGTGACGGCAACGTTCACTATTTTTACTGGAAATAATTAGTATTATCAATAATAATAATGGAGGTGCCCGTGGTGTAATTGTGGAGGTGCCCGTGGTGTAATTGTTATCGTCGTAGGAAATGAACACGGCGACGCGATTTCAAATCATGGACGAGACTGATTGCATTTCACATAGCACTAATACCCTTGGGAAAGGTATGAATCCAATTATTCTCCCTCCAGCTATGGGTAAATAGTAGGACAGACTAGGTTCTTCAGCCTTGGTTAGGCAACTAGTCTAGGAGAAGGAAAACTCTGAATTCAAACCTGTTAAACTCCACTTAAAAATTGACCTTGTGTCATATTCTGCCCGAGCGGAGGGGTTGGGTGAATAGGATTATCAATAATTTTACTAGTATAAGTAGTTGTGGTGGTTGTATCATAGAAAGTATAAATCAATTTGTATATTAAACACATCTTTAAAATTCTACTGCAAAAATTTTAAATGATTTTTTTTCTGTGAAATAATTCTTTTCTCTGGGTCGTATTTATTTCAATATATATATATAAGAAGGTCCTCTGCTGTCACCATATAAATAATGCAGTTAGAGGTCCGTCAGTTTTGTTAACATAGATGAAATATATAAATTCGACAGTAATTATTTTTCAAATTCAATTTTTTTATATTTTCTCTTATTCATAATTGCTTTATATCAAAAATTATATTAACCTCGTAAAAATATTTGTTTCGAAGTTATTCAAAATAACGACAAAGAAAGAAAAAAAATATTCCATTTTTGATAAGATACATATTTTGGTTGCGTGTTAAGTGCTATTATTGTAAAATTTACAGAAAGATGTGTGACCTGTAAGGAAAAGCATCAAACATTCAAATGAATGGTTACAAACAGGATTAGCATAGCTTTTCCGCTCCAAGGCTGAGCCTAAAAAACAGTTCATGGGGTGGAAGCACACTGACTCTTCAGAAAATAACCATATACATAAACAGCAGTTTGTAAAGGAGGCCATGCTGACACTCTTTTGGGACAGGAAATGAAGCATATCAATAGATTGCCAAGATAATGGCGCAACTATAAATAGTGCTTTTTTTAACTAGCTCTTCAGTTAAAATTCATCTAATCTTTTGAATGTCTCGCGTATAGTATTCGAGAAAATCAACAATTTTTTTCAGTTGATTCTTTAAACTTCCTCCCACACAAACATACATCCATCCATCCATACATCCATACATACATACATACACAATTATATCTATCTATATATATATATATATATATATATATATATATATATATATATACCGTAAATATAAAAAGTACAACCCCGCCATTGTGTGAAATAGGCATATAATTAATTAAACAAACAATTTTGCTTGATTTAATGTGGTGAGTAAAATCATCAGTTTTCAACAAGACAGCCACCAAAGACAGTTAACAGTCTTAGTTTATTCGAAGACATCAACGCCTACATCCCATTATTCTCCATGACAATGATCAGAAACAATGACAGAAAGAGTACGGACCCAACTGAAAATATTGTCACGAGTTTATACACTCCATAAATCTTTCTATGCATTTTCTTTAAAATAGCTAAATGATAAAGAAAACGTCACTTGTTCGGCACATTTAATCAGAATGGTTCTTCTGCGTCTATATATATATATATATATATATATATATATATATATATATATAAGTGGGAATTTCATGGTGTAATGCTTACTGTCTAAGGAAGTGAAAACGAGAATACGATTTTTCAAATGCTCGACGTGATTGCTGTATTTCACATAGCGCTAATTAACTTGTTAATGGTAAAATCTAATCATTCCGCTTCCAATGATTAGTAAAGAGAAGGGCGAACTGTGGTCTCTAACCTTCATAGAGCAAGATGGAGAACTATTTCCGTTCTCTATTCAGACCTGCAAACCTCTGCTTATAATAATTGAGCTTGAATCGTATTCTTTTCGGACAGATACGCTGGTAAATGCGCGCACGCGCGCGAACACACACACACACACACACACACACACACACACACACACACACACACACACACACACATATAGATATACATATATATATATTGTAATCTTGGAATAAAAATCGAGAAAAAACGTGAAGACAAATGGCACATGTACTATCTGAAAATAGTTAAATCGTGCTGTGATGCCAAAAGCAACAACACCGTCAGAATAAACTAAACTAAACGTAAAAAGTGTTCAATATACTAAGTAAAGCGAACTTAAAGTAGAAAGCTACCGTCAGACCAATCTTTTAAGTTTTCACCAACTGGATCATCTGGAAGAATATGCGTGGGCCTGTGTTTGTTTGTCTGGGTTTCCTGGCATATCAGCCTTAGTAGGTTATTTAACGTCAAATCCACTTTTATGAAAATAGGTCTATTTTAAACAACCCAATTTAGCATAAGTACGCAGTTTAAATGTATATATTGTTTAAAAAACATTTCTATTTCAAGCTATTCATTTTTATCAAGCTGTTTAAATTCAGCTAATTCCGTTTTGTATAAGTAAAGGTTTTGTTTACACAGAGCTAAATGCCAAAACAGTTCTATATCAAGCAAATCAGTTTAGTTTAAGTACAATTTTAATGTCAAAAAACAGTTCCATTTCAAAAATCCAGTTTAGCATAAGAACGCAGTTTAAATCTAAGTGTGGTTTCAGTTTAGCATAAGTACACAGTTTAAATTTAAGTACGGTTTCAGTTTAGCATAAACATACAGTTTAAATGAAAGTGCAGTTTAATTGACAAAAACATTTCTATTTCAAGCAATTCATTTTTGTCAAACAATTCAGTTTAGCATAAGTATGCTGTTAGTTCTATTTTACCCATAGATAGGGCTCTATCAAGTGTTACCACGTCGGGCTAGAGTGTACCTGTGAGCATTGAAGGGGCTCGCCGCATTCCCCAAAGCCCCAGTATCACTGGAAACTCACCATCGGATTGTTTAGTGTCATATCCAGGATACTCATTGGGTGGTCCTACCCCTCTGAAGATGTGCAGTCAATGTATTATACAGCCCCAGCAGAATGGGCAAGTGTGGTGGTGTGCGTGTGAGTGTGTGTGTTTGTTTGTTTGTTTGAGGGAATGGGTTTAGGGCATATCAACGTTTGTAAGCTATTAAATGCAAGATCCATTTTCACACAAATAAACTGTTCTATTTCAAAAAATCCAGTTTAGTATATGTACGCTGTTTAATTGTCAAAAACAGTAACTTACTTTGTGTCATTCTACAACCGAGTTTCTCAGTAATGATCCTCAGTCGAGTGCCAATGTCAATAACAGTTAACAAAAGGATGAACAGGGTAAATGTTTTTGGTGAGTTCTTATTTTGATTTTATTGTCATTTTAATTTATACACGAAAATAGTGGGTGATTATGATATATATATATATATATATATATATATATATATATATATATAATTAAAAAGCTCACCTTTTGGTAAAAGCTAAAACAGTATCGGGTTGGTTTTTATGGCATATCAATCTTTGCAGGTCATTTAATGCCAAATCCATTTTTATACAAATAATCAATTCTACTTCAAACAATTCAGTTTAGCATGAGTATACAGTTTAATTGTCAAACACATTTCTTCTTCAAGCTATGCAGTTTAGACAAATAGTTCTAATTCCAACAATTCAGTTAAGTATAGAGTATAGTTTTTGTTTACACACAATTAAACGTCAAAATAGTTCTATTTCAAGCAATTCAGTTTTCGATAAGTACGCTGTTTAGTTCTTTTTAACCATAGATAAAGCCCTATCAGGTTCCACCACTCCAGGCAAGAGTAGACCCAGGAGCAATGTCAATGACAGCGTGCTCCACATTCTTCAAAGCTCCAGCATCACTGGAACCTCCGCATCAGATCGTTCAGTGTCATACCAGGACACTCGTTTAGGGAGTCAGTATATTCTACCGCTGCAGCCGACTGGGGAAGTGTGTGTCATTATATATATATATATATATATATATATATATATACTCCCCTACCCACTAGGGTTGAGTTCTCCGGCGAATGAAGTAATCGTGTTGCCATTAGCGTTTATTGCAAGCCTTTTCATATATAATTGAGATCTCGGTAACCGTTAGACGGATGTATGTAAACAATAGTAATTGTGATTCATAACCGTTTAAAATTTACTTCGATGCTACTAGCTCCTCGTGGCTGAAGGGTTAGAAGCTTGGATTTGCGTTTGAGTCTAGCGGGTTTCGATCCGAGTAACGGGAAGCTAATACGTCCAGTCACACTGACGAGTTCTGATAGAACGAAACAGATCTGTCTGTGGATGACTATATATATATATATTGGGAGAGAAATAGAAAGAGAGAGGGAGGGAGACAGACAATCATTAGCACCCATGAATAAAGTGAATCTAGTGAAATTGCTTTGGTCGATTTCTCTTTACGGTTGCAAAAATTGCAAATAATAGAGAAACAAGTTTATAAAAAATATGGTTATTTTTCATTTATTTCTAAAGACAGAGCCCAAAATAATGAAATGATGCCAATATTAGTGACCAGAAAAAATATATATATAAATGTTTATATACGAAGAAAAATATTGATCACTCTGCAGGGTGAGGCTGTAGAATACGCCGAGTATATATATGCAGAAGTGTAAGGCACCCTTAATGAGGCCATTAGATTGAGGAAACAAGTCTGGTGGCTACCCAATACATGACCCGACAACCGAAGGAGTCAGTGACTTGCGACAGTTTTGCCCTTCATGGGCTTGACGGGTGGTCGTGGGGACAAGATCCGATAGGCTGGACATGTCAAACTCTTGTACCTATATGATTTTCTCGGCCGTATTCTTCAAACTGCTTTCGTAGCAAAGAAGTACGCAACCGTCTTTGATCTTGGACGTGCTAGCAGACGGGGTCTGAGTGTCAGATTGATTACAATACCTAAAAGCATTTATACAGTGCGTAAATAAATACTTTTTCATTATAATTCTTAGCGTTCGGTAACTGTATTTGAAAATATCACAGTTGAAAAAGTAAAGGATATTAAGTTGAGTAACTAGGGATCATAAGGGATCTTTTCTTCAATCTTTGATTTTTATAATATATATATATATATATATATATATATATATATATATATATATATATATATATATATTGGACCTGAAAGTATTGACAATGAAAGTTAACTTAAAATAGTTCGTATATCCAGAAATGTTCAGTCATAATCAGAAGTTTTATTTCTTTTAATCTTTTGTGTGTAGGGTCATGCTCGACAGGAGAGGACATGATCAGCGTATTTTTAACCCCGCGAATAGGGTGGATAAAACGCCAGGGTCACAGCTAAACAATATTTCTGTTGTCAAAAGACTAAAATTTCTCACTGGCACTTTGGGTTACTAGTTCGGCTACTTTTTGGAGACACCTAGTAAGCTATATATATGTGTACATATGTGTGTTTGTGTGGGTACGTTATTTACATATTCGAATATTCAATAATTTATGTTCGCCTATGATTCTCCAGTTTCCTTTTTTAATGTTTTCTTCTATTTCTGTCCATATTTTTATTTTATTTAATGAACAAATAAAAAACAACAAACACACTGTCTAGCAAGTTCGTTTTCAACCAGTGAAAAATTATTATTGCAAAGATTGTTCGGATCAATGCCAACAGACGTGTCCAGAATTTTAAAAATGGTCGGCAGACGTTTAGGGAACAAAGAAATTAGGCGTCACTTTTATTTTATTGTATTCTTATTTTTTACTGACTCCAATTCTTTCACACGTTGTCTTACTCCCTTTCATCTCTCCTCTCTTTCAGAGAAGGAGTCATAATCAAAATTTATTATATTTGGCTTTTTAAAAATATCTCGAAAAGATTTAAAAGAACCAAAATAAATAAGTGAATAAAAAATAAATTAAAATGTGGCCATTTAAATTGGTAAGATTTTCATTTGATTTTTAAAGTAACAGTGTTTGTCGATTAACTTAAAAGTTAACTTAGAAGTTTTGAATCTAAATTGAACGTGTATTTTAAGTTTAATTTAAAGCCACGTTTAATAGTGTTATTTGTAAATTAGTCAACTTTAAAACGTAATAAATAATTAAGCTTGCTTATTGATCAATATAAGTTTGAATTGAATATAACGACGAATTAAATGATGCATTGAATAGCTTAACATCATATATTAATAGAACCATTTCTACTGAAGAGATGTGAAATCTCCAAAAATGCTGGAATTATCGAAAGTTCATATATATATATATATATATATATATATATATATATATATATATATATATATATAATTCTAAAGTTCCCGATTACCGTATTTACCAACCCCTCCGCTCGGGCAGGATATGACACAAGGTCATTTTTTAGGGGAGTTTAACAGGTTTGAATTTGAGTTTTCCTTCTCCTAGATCAGTTGCCTCACGAAGGCTGAAGAACTTAGTCTGCCCTACTATTTACCCATAGATGGAGGGAGAATAATTGGATTCATACTAAAATTCTCGATTACGACTGTTTCTATCAACAGATAAATGAAGTATGAATCACTTTATAATGTTGCGAAAGGCAGTTGGCAAAGACAAAGCCGGGATGAAGAGTTGATCCTGATGAGGTCATCACAGAAATAGGAAAAAAACATCAGATACGAGGTGAGAGAAAAATTCCTCTCACCTTTGCAACCTAACCTTAAAATCAGAGTAACTAGTTAGTCATATATTTTCAAGTCGAAAAATATCTGATTTCATCATCGTATCCAGACCTCACTGTAGACATGACTAGCCTTTAATTTGAAGGTATCTCTTGTCTTATTAAAATCACTTACAAACCGACTGAACATTTCCAAATGTCTTAAAATCTTGCATGTTACTGTTTTTCGCACCTAATTAGAAAGCTTTCTTTATGAACCCTTAGTTGACGGATACACAGCGGGTAATCAGGATCACTGGTGGTGGAAAGCAGCCTCTATGTTACATAAGGTACCCATATCATATAATTTCTCTGGGCATGAAATAAAACAGTAATGATGAGGAGTTCTAGTGGTTCTTTAATGTCAACTTAGCCATTGCTACAAAAAGAACTCTTCCCCTGTGTTGACCAACCAACAAAGTTGCCATGTACGCATAAATGGGGACTTTTGGGATTATTATAATGGTTTTTAACTATATCATTACGTTTGCTCTTAAAACATTGATATTGAAAAGAAAAGGTTGCGTGTTAACATGATTAAATTAACTGAAATACATTTAATTTCTTACGGATTTTAGCATTAGATAGAACAATTTCATTGGATATATATATATATATATATATATATATATATATATATATATATATATATATATATATATGTGTGTGTGTGTGTGTGTGTGTGTGTGTGTGTGTAGTAACTCAACTTGTGATAAACTATGGTAAAATTAATTTTCCGAGATTAATACATACGGGTTACAACGTGGTTATTCATAAAAATAAAGAACGTAGCATTACTGTTCTGTTTAACGTTCACTTGCCAGTGACGGTAGAATACGCAGAGTGGTCGGACCCCTCTCAAGTCTCTACCGAGTGTCTTGATATGACCCACCACTGTATCAAATGGTGAGGTTCTAGTGCTGGAGATTTGGGAAATATGGCGTACACCTGTATTTATATCATTCACAGGTGCACTCAGACCGAGTGTCGTAGTACATTTTAGGTTCTATTATCTGGGTTAAAAAAAAATAAAGTTCATCACTCAGTCGGCTGGGGCGGTTAAACAGATCGACTACTTTTCTTCAGAGGGGTAAGACACCCTAAACGAGTGTCCTAGATATGATTCTAAACAATCTGATGGTGAGGCTCCAGTGATGCTGGAGCTTTCGGGAATGCAGAGTACCCCTTCATTGCTATCGCTCCCAGGTCTACCCTTGCCCGGAGTGGTAGCACCTGACAGAGTCCAATGTATGGATCAAATAGAACTAAAGTATGCACTTATGCTAAACTGAATTGCTTGAAGTAAAACTATTTTCATATTTAAACTGCGTACTTATGCTAAACTGAATTATCAAAATAGAATTGTTTTTTAGGCTAAACTACATTGAAATGGAACAGATTTGATATTGAAACTGTAATTACGCTAAACTGAATTGTTTGAAGAACTTTTCGACTAAACTGAATAGCTGGAAAAAGAAGTGTTTTTCCACTTAAATTGTGTACTTATGCTCAACTGAATTGTTTGAAATACAACTGTTTATTGGTATAAATATGGACTTGGCATTTCATAACCTTCAAAAGTTGATATGCCATAAAACCTAAACCAACAAACTAACAAACAAATAATGTCCAAGCTATGATACTAAATTACATCTGATTGTTAGGCTTCCAACCTGGAGCATTGCAGAATATAGAGTGCTCCTTCATTGCCATTAATCTTTGATTTACTTAGACCCTGGGTTGTAGTACTTTTTAAGGTCTCATCTTGGGGTCAAATAGAACTGTTTATTCATCTACTATACTTAAAACCATTTAAGTGTGTTCAAACAAATAATTAATCTGTCGTGTCTCTGCAGAGTACTTGATACACAAATCTGTTGTCCCGTGGCGTAATCGCTAAAGAGCTGGGCTGCAGAATCGTAGTACGCGAGTTCGAACTCCAGTCGTAATATTAAGTTCATTTTCGGATAAATACCCTTGGCAAAAGTATGAACGCCATGATCCTCCCACCTATTGGTTAAATAGTACCACCATTATCATTCTAAAAGGATGAATTAGGCATTAAATAATCCGAGAAGGTTGATATGCCATAACAAGCAAATCTCTTATTGAACTGACATTGTCGACGGATGTAAATTTTTATCAATTTTGCTGTCTAGCACGTTTGCCACAACATCACGGTGATCAGTCCTTAAATGTTTAAAGTATTTTGTTTTACATTGACCGACCGTTGGGTTAATCAATTCAGATTAAGCGGCTCGACATATGGGACCAAGAAAAAAATTGAAATTATCGCAATTATCTTTTTGGATTCAGAGGTGGCTAAACTCGAAATTAAAAACAAAAATGATCAGTTCGTTGTCAGGACAGAGACAAAAGCAATCTCTACATCGGTGGGAAAAGGCGATTTAATGATAACTTGGACTTTCTGTATTGACGCTTATAAAATCACTCAACCGGTTTGAGCGAATAACACCTGAAATAAACGTGAGTAGGACTTTTTGTAACAATATGTGTACCTTTTCTCGTTATAGATAACTTCATCTCGTCGTTCTTACTTCATTTCGTCTTCATCTCATCTATTTTCGTCCTGAACTACACAATAAATTACGAAACGTAGTGGGGTTTTTTAATACAAAAGAACAAATTCTTCATTTTAAAGAACTTTCATTTAACAAATAATTTAACAACAAATATATTAAACAATTTATTTTAATATTCCACAATTTGAATTATTTGAAAGAAATGAAATAGAATCATGGGTTCCTTTCGAACGCAATTCGTAAACATAAATAATTAATAATATTTGAAAAAAATGAAAACGTGAGAAGATTTTATGCTAAAAGTATTGTAACACTGGCTTTATTTGATATGGAGTGTCCGTGTATTTTCTATGCTGACCGACATCGATAATACAGAAATGATGAAAATCATGTATAATTAAAAGGTTGTGATAATATACGAGTTATTACGTGGACAATGAAATATTTAAATAGTGTATGATGATATTTTGATTGAATTTTTGGATAGTGTGTAATGATGTATAAATAGAACCCTTGAAGAAACTACGGTAGGTTATTGGGGAGTTGAATTCTTCAATGAATGGTTTGAAAATTTAATAGGAGGATATCAATAGGGATATAACATATCAATAAATGAGCTAAAAATTCAAAGATATAATGTTTTAATTGAGGAACCTTTTAAATCTCATGGTATAGGAATATTTAAAAACATATATAATTTTGAGCTACTTCAGATCAAAGCAAATTTTAAGATCAGGTTTATGTACTGACCGAGGTAATTTTCTCTTAAAGTAAGTTGCTTTTGAAATTTCACTCTTTAATTTGCCTATTTGAAGCAATAGTACACACACACACACACACACACATATATATATATATATATATATATATATATATGTATATATATTTATATATATATATATATATATATATATATATGTTTGTGTGAGTGTGTGTGTGCGTGTGTGTGTGCGTGCGTGTGTGTGTGTGTGTGTGTGTGTATGTGTGTGTGTGTGTAGTTGGTCACCAGTCTTTCATTTAAACACGTATGATTAAATATTAAAGACACATTTTGTCGATATAACTCTTTTAAGATACAATTAATTTTCCTGATAAGTATCTTGGTTTCAGTTTGTAATTGTTAGATCAATTAACCAAAATTGTCCCAAACGCTTTCGGATCTTTCATAGGCCTTCATCAAAGGTTGTCTGCATGTTGAAAAAGTGTTTTTGAAAGAGATTCTACAAGAGCTTGTTAGTTTTTCGTAGAAAATCACACACACACACACACACACACACACACACACACATATATATATATATATATATATGTGTGTGTGTGTGTGTGTGTGTGTATGTGTTTGTAGTCGAATGTAGGCTTCCTGATGATCCGTTAAAGTGAAACTTTAGTAGAAAATTTTCGACTCGTGATTTAAGTTAATTCTATAATTGGCTCCATTGTATTGTGTTGAGCACTTTAGTAATTATAGCATTGCAGCATTCGCGGAGGGTTTTTTGGTTTTCTTTTGACCACTGACTGCGTACCTCTTGATTTTTTTCAAGGAGTCGGACGAGGTTGGCCATTTCTTTCTTTTTTACCCAAGAAACTTTTTTCTTTTTCCTCTGGGCAGTGATTCGAGGTACTTTGATCTCTTGTTCCTGACCAGGGTTTTTTTGTTTTTTCCGATACCATGAATACTGGTAGATATTAGATTAGTAAATATATATATATATATATATATATATATATATATATATATATATATATATATATATATATATATATATATGAAAATCATTATTCATATTGCAGAAATCATTGTTCATATTCCAAGAACAGTGAGGAAGCATTAATAGTTGGATATCAATAGGGATATAATATATCAATAAATAGGCTGAATAGTCAAAGATGTAATGTTTTAACTGAGTAATCTTTTAAATCTAATGGTATACTAATATTGAAATACATATATAATTTTGAGCTACTTCAGCCAAAAGTAAAGTTTGTGGTAAGTATTCATATAATAATTAGAATATTCTTAAAACAAATCATACCATGTACGAGGAGCTTAAACTGGATTGGCTTTTTCTTTGACGAGACGTTAACCCTCAGTGTGGAATGTAATACCGAAATTTTTTCAGGTGTTGAGATTTATACTAATTACTACATTTTCAATGTTTCATTCCACACAACTGTGAGTCAACAAGTATTCCTATCAAATAGAATAATGTCTATAGAGTTATGCAAGATTTCAAACATTCTTATATAATATGACTATTTTATACAAAAGTATATATGTTTTTAAATATTCCAATACCATACGATTTCTTTCTCCATAAATATATATGATTCTAAATATTTATATCATATTTACCCAACCCCTCCGCTCGGGCAGGATATGACACAAGGTCAGTTTTTAAGCCGAGTTTCACAGGTTTGAATTCAGTGTTTTCCTTTTCCTATTCTAGTTGCCTCACCAAGGCTGAAGAAGCTACTCTGCCCTACTATTTACCCATAGCTGGAGGGAGAATAATTGGATTCATACCTTTCCCAAGTGCTATGAGAAATGCAATCAGTCTCGTCCCGGATTTGAACTCGTGTCACCGTGTCCATTTCTTTTGACGATAACCATTAAACCACGGGCACCTCCTTTTATATAATAGGAATCATTTATGCACAATATATTGCTTTAAGTAGTCCAATAGAATATGAATCGTTTAGAGACGGTTATTTACGGTGTCGATAGTCTATTTGTAATATAAATAATTTATAGAAAATATAAATCGTTTATACCAACTCTTCTTTTTTTTGCACAATTATAGGATGTTGAGTATCGTTATGTTACTCTAATAATTTGAAAGCAAATTTATAATTTCAAGTTACAACTATTCATACTCCGTAATAAAGAATCATATCTTCAAATAACAATTCTCAGTGGATGTAATCTGAACGCACTTATATATTATCAATTATTCGTATTTGGAATCAATATTTATATCTACTTAAAATCTAATCGGCACAATTTTATGGTTTCACGTATTCCTATCATATTCTTATCAAACAAACTTATGTTTTAAAATGGCCGAGGGATTTCGTTTTTATATCTTGCCTTTCGTTTTAGTTAGGCTGAGAACCTTTCGCTTAGCACGTGGGTTTGTTAGGTGCAACATGAACGCGGGTCTTTGCGCGGGGGGTGGGATGTATCATTCAGAGATGTCAAAATAAAAATCCCAGATAGAAAAATGTGACTTGGGGATGAGAATGACGTCATGCACGGGAAGCGCGCACGGAGGATTCTGAAGGATTTGAGACAAGTCAGTTAGTGGAGTTCTTCCTCGGAGTAAGAAGATTGACTTTCGCTCGTTCACCGAGGCCTTGTGGCAGGTGCCACACGTGGTTGGGGGGTGGAGATGGAAAAGTCCGTATAGAAAGATGGTATCTCTCTCCTTATGTTGAAAAACCTTATAACTCAAAGGTAATAAATAGTTTCATACCTGAACTAAGAAGTCGTAAGTGTTTTTCGTGTTTCGGGATTCTTATGTTCTATGTATATATGTTGTGAACATTCTATGTACGTTTCACATATCCGTATCATTGGTATGTTACACTTGTTTACTCGTAGATTGATATTGAAAAGCAACGACCACTCTATGACAGAGTGGACCTGGAAGTAATAGCAGTGAAGTTTTTAATGACATTCCCCAGAGGTACATATATTGTGCCGCTTTACCTGGTACAGTTTAGGCGCATAACCAGGGCATCCTTTTAGTGAATGTCAGAGTATGCAGTCGATTTTTTCTAACCTATGCCGACTGGGCAGGCGCAGATGTGTTGGATAATTTCGCGTCTCAAATGTGAGCTAAGTGTAACAACATATGCTTGATCTAGCACCCGGGACTGAAAATGGCAGTTAAACATGATTTACAGAGGTCCTAATACTTAATCAGCCGTCTAATTAGTGCCGAAAGCTGGTCGATCATTACCACCCACACGGAACGAAAGTTGGAACGGTGTATTCTGTGATGTCCCCTAATATTACAGATTTCTCCAGTCATTTTCTCTTTTGGTGAAAAAAGAACGCTCAGACAAACAATTGCGTGAACAGAGAAAGAAGGAGGAATGATTTTTAGATGCGGGAAGTGCAAGTTCCGACTTGAACGAAGAAACAACTACGCACGTTGGGTCCGTTAGCTATGACTACCAGTTTAACAACTACTGAAACGAAAGGAAAGTATAAAGCAACAAATCTACTAACGCTTGAGAAAATTTATATTTTTGCACCTAACCCCTCATCCGACGTTTAGCCATAATTGACGTAGCAATCGAGGACGATTTCTATAAAGTATTCATGGATATCCTAAGACAAAAACATAATTGTCTTGGCAGAAAATCAAAATTGTTTCATTTGCCACGAGAGTGATTATTACGACATTACAAACCGCTGTTCCCGCACAACCATATGCAATGGGCACTTAAACCGTATTGATAGAAACATAACTGATAATTGTTTGACACTTATGCAACAATATGAATTTTACAGTCGTAAAATGGAGGCAAAAGGTTTGGATTTAAGTTTTATGACTTTACCTGATTCCATCTTATATAAAGTGATTTACAGATGATTTATTTCGGCAGCCATATTCTACGTTTTTCTGAACACTCTTTTGTCAAACATCTTTATGACTACAAAAGAAATGGCATCATGGATTTAATTTAGTTTATGAAATGACCTTAGAGTGTACATCTATATAACTTAACGATTGATTTTAACGACAAGAAAAACCGTATGGGATTATATTTTGACTAGAGTATAAAGAATTTTATATGTTCTACGTTAATGTAACATTTTCGAAGCTGCTTAAATATTTTTGCTGACGGTTTCAAGATATCCAGTATTCTTCTCTTATAGAAATAATCAGTAATCTCATAGATCGCAACCTAACAGGTATTACTTCACGGAGTCAGACTTCACTTTGAAGTGACGACGATGAAGGAGTACTCCAAACTAGAGATCGGGAACTGGAGACTCACAACCATATTAAGTCTTATTAATATAGCAACTAATCCTTCTTTTGATTTTAGGGTTCTTACTCCTCTTTGCTGATGATAAATCAGAATATTCTAACTCCCACTGACTTGGCCGAAAAACAACTGGATCCTACTTATATAAAATACCAATTAAAGTAATGTTAGCGGCCTTTGTCGAGGGTGACCCAAAGGCTCCCTTTTCAATAGATACGACACCGAGGTGTAAGGGAGGGTGCGACACCATTTCCTGGATTTCTCCTCTTTACCTATGATCCATACCTTAAAATGTTGAGTAGTAAGCAAAGCCGCATCAAGTACCATTCTTTTTTAATCTTTGGTATGACTCGATATGGCATTGAACCCTGGTCTCCCAGAATATTCAGTTTTTTTCTGGAAATAAAGACTTGCTCTTTATATATATATATATATATATATATATATATATATATATATATATATATATATATACGTGAATCATCTGTAAAGTCCATGGTCCAACCAAGATACTCTCATGGACTGAGACAAAATGATCTTTTTTCGATATTGTCCCCCTTAAGGTAAACACTTCAAGTATCGCTGTTTTAGACCTCTTACGTTCTTTGTTAAAAAAACAAGTCATCAAAAGCTGGTATGACGTTCCTATACGAACTTTCAACGTGTGAACTACATATATATATATATATATATATATATATATATATATATATATATAAAGTTTTATGTGTGTTTTTATTATTTTCTAAATTACCAAGACCAATGCAAATATTTGAGATATCAATAAAAAAAAGTAGAAGCAATGGAGGGGTTAATCAGTAAATATACGAAAAAATGATTGGGAGTACCTAACTCCTTAACAAATGTGGCACTATACAGTTCATCAACGAAGCTAAAATTTCCGATGTTGTCACTTGTTTAGGAATTTAAATTTGGTAAAATGTGACTTTTTCAGATGCTGTGTCACTCTCGTAAGCCACTATTGAAGACTGCCCAGCCTTATATAATAACCGGTCGGAAATGAAAGGTAAAAATAGCTGTAGAGAATGCAGAATCGGCCCCTAAGATGAAAGAAATAATTGGCCCTGTGGCAAACGGAAGGGCAGCCTAGGCCTTCATTCACAAATGTAGTGGTCCGAGGAGTCCATAAAAAACGAATTAAACATGCTTTTGGAAGAAATTCGCCATCTCGAGATATACAAGCGTATTGCAACAGCTGTAGGACAAAGGAAACAAGGAATTGGACCAAATGGGATATTGCAAAAAACAAGGGTGATCTTTGGCACATGGAACCCCCAAAAATGAGTTTCTTTGTAAAGGCAGGCTACGAACTTATACCAATGCCAGTCAACCTTCATGCTTGGGGGTTAACTACATCCGACCGATGCAGAGCATGTGGGAAAACAGGCAGAAAACATATTATATAAACTGGATGCGTGTATGCTCTTAGAAGCTTCACGTAGAGACATAACGAAGTACTTGAGATTTTGCCGAGGTTTCGAAGTTATATTGTGAGACTGCCAATAAAGCTCTAAATAATATCATCAGCACAGAACATCATTGCTTGATAGCTGCACTGACTGGCACGTCGCAACTCATTTAGAACATCATTTCGTATTCTCAACAGAAATAGTGTTAACGACCCAGCGTTCAGATATTGTCATTTGGTCCGTTAAATTAAAAAAAAAATGTTTCGTTATTGAGTAATTTTCGGCTGGGTACATCAGCGTAATTTGGGAAAATATAAGGATCCTCGAGAACAATGTGTCAGAAATGGCTGGATAACTAATATATATCCTATCGAGGTCTGATGCCAAGGTTTCATTACCGACTCAACCATTTGCCAACGCGTTTCGACCTCAATCTTTTTTCGAATGAAATGATTTTTAATCGAAATTATTTTAGTATGAGAAATAATAATGATTGACAAATTTTTATTCGATTAGATTTCTTCTTCAGGGTCTGTATATCTTAATTAACACTAGTTGATATGTTCAAATTGCGTCATATCATGTGATGGAGTTTTTTGAAAAGTAAATAGCGTTTTTTTAATTAGAAAAAAAGATTTGTGACGTTTTATTGCTTTGAGTGTTTAGAGAAAGTAGAGCTAATGTTTTTACGTGAATTTTGAATCCTTTTAATATTTTTTCTATTGGTGATGACATTTTGAAGAAAATTTTTTCTTAAGATATTTTGTTGGTTTGGTTTGGTTTATTGGGTTTTATGGCATATCAACCATTGTTGGTTATTTAACGCCAAATCCATTTTTTATGTAAATAATCAGTTCTATTTAAAACAATTCAGTTTAGTATGAGTACACAGTTTAATTGTCAAAAACATTTCTTTTTCAAACTATTCAAGCAATTATATATAACAATTCATTTTAGCGTAAGTACAATTTCAATGTCAAAATCAGATCAATTTTAAATAATTCAGTTTAGTATTAGCACGCAATTAAAATGTAAGGACAGTTTAATTGTGAAAAACATTTCTATTTCGAGCTATTCAGTTTAGTCCAGTAGTTCTAATTTAGCTATTTAAGTTTAATATAAGTACAGCTTTTGTTTACACACAGTTACATGTCAAAACAGTTCTATGTTAAACAATTCAGTTTAGTGCAAATACAGTTCCAATGTAAAAAAAAATCTGTTCTATTTAAAATAATTCAGCATGAACACGCAGTTTAAATGTAAGTACGGTTTAATAGTCAAAAACATTTCTATTTCAAGCTATTCAGTTTAATCAAACAACTCAGTTTAGCATAAATATGCTGTTGGTTCTATTTAACCCATAGATAGGGCCCTCTCAGATGCTGCCATGCCGGGCCAGAGTTGACCTGGGAGCTATGGCAATGAAGAGGTGCTCCATATTCCCCAAGGAGATATGGCAATGAAGAGGTGCTCCATATTCCCCAAGGATATATGGCAATGAAGCGGTGCTCCATATTCCCCAAGGAGATATGGCTATGAAGCGGTGCTCCATATTCCCCAAGGAGATATGGCAATGAAGAGGTGCTCCATATTCCCCAAGGAGATATGGCAATGAAGAGTTGCTCCATATTCACCAAGGAGATATGGCAATGAAGGGGTGCTCCATATTCCCCAAGGAGATATGGCAATGAAGGGGTGCTCCATATTCCCCAAGGCCCTACCATTGCTGGGACCTCACCATCAGACTTTTTAATGTCATATCCAGGACACTCGTTTGGGGGGTTATTACTCCTCTGCACAGGTGCAGTCAGTGTATTCTAAGCCCCCGCCAACTGGAGGGATATTTGGTTGTATTGTGTATTAAACATCTAAGCCTATAATGCTTAATATTTTTGATGGCATTTCTTTTTCACCCATTTTTTTCTTAGATTATACTATTACTATAAAATAGATAAACCCTGTTTTGCACATGAGTGCGTCTATATTTTGTCAGTGAATACTTGATTTATTTCAGTTTCTTTCTTTAATGCTATATCAGCATTCATTCTTTATCAAATCATATTTACCCAACACCTCCGCTCGGGCAGGCTATGACACAAGGTCAGTTTTTAAGCCGAGTTTAACAGGTTTGAATTCAGAGTTTTCCTTCTCCTAAACTAGTCGCCTAAGCAAGGCTGAAGAACCTAATCTGCCCTACTATTTACCCATAGCTGGAGGGAGAATAATTGGATTCATACCTTTCCCAAGGGGATTAGTGTTATGTGAAATGCAATCAGTCTCGTCTAGGATTTGAACTCGTGTCGCCGTGTGCATTTCCTGCGACGATAACCATTACACCATGGGACACCTTCATTCTTTATCTTATGTTGAATAAGTCCTTGTAGAAGAACACTATTTGTACTATTTAACATATTACCTAGAGGATAAGGACGTTTATCCGTATCCAAAGACTTTTGTTCTGATATTAAACGCAACAGTGTTTCTGAAATTTGAACTCACTATCTACGATGTCACAGTCCAGCACATTAACCATAGTGTTCCGTCAATGATTGGAGTCGTTTTTTCCAGTTGCTAGACTTCTTTACGGGTTTGTAGCGAGCTTCATACTCATTTAATTTTGAATTCACAAGGGTAATTTTCACTGAATAATTGCCTCCAATACCACTGGAAACAATCTGCCCTATTACTTTACCCGGATGGAGAAAGCATCTGTATTTATTCTAACCTTTCACCGTTATCCGTTTGTGTCAAAATGTCAATTTTTAAGAGGAGTACAGTGTGTTTCGGGTTTACATTATCTTGTATAAGCATTGAACTTAGATGGCCTAATCTATTTTCTACGTTGATAACTGTTGCTGAATGTGCATCAATGGATTTCTGTTTGTTTTTTCTTTTCTTTTTCTATTCGTTTGAAAAAAAGTTGATGAAAGAAGGGGTAGCGGACTGCTAAAGATAGATAAAGTAAGAAAACTTCGGCCTGAATTTGACCTCGACTCCTTTTTTCTACCTTCAAGGCAAATAAAGTTTTGAATCATCGGGGCTTCCATTCAAATTGTAACGTTTATAAGAAATTAATGCGTACAGTAAGTTTATTTATGGGGTGAGAGAGCGTGAGATAGAGAGCGAGAAAGAGCAAGAGGGTGAGCGAAAGAAGAGATAGAGAGAGGGGGAGAGTTGTGGGCGATGGACAAGCTTTGCATCCATTTGATCTCGGCTCATCGTTTCTATTTTCCAGGCTAATAATCATTTAATCAACAAGGCTCTCTTTAAATTGTTATGCTTAACATTAACGCCTTACAGTAATTCCATACACGGGGTGGGAAAGAGAGAAAGAGAGACAGATACAAAGAAAGAACAACAGAGAGAGAGAGGGAGTGAGAGAGAGGGAGGGAGAGAAAGAGAGACAAAGAGAGAGGTAGTAAAAGAGAGTTGAGTGATAATGGGGGAACAGAGATAGATAGATAGATAGATACTGAAAAGAAAGAGAGGAACGTTAGGATATATATATATATATATATATAGAGAGAGAGAGAGAGAGAAAGAGAGAGAGAGAAAGAGAGAAACAGATTGACAGGCAAAGAATATCCTTGTGTCAATTTGATCTCGGCTAACCATTTATATTTTCTTGGCAAAAATTATTGAATCACCGAGATCCCCTTTAATTTGCTATTCTTGTAAGGAAATAACATGTGCAGTCCTTCATTCATTGAGTTAGAGAGACTCAGAGAGCAAGAGATAAAAAAAAGAGGGAAGAAATATCATAGAGGCCGAGAGATTAACAGATAGAAAGAAGGACAGAGAAAGAATGAAAGACAGTGAGAAGGAGAGAAAATGAAAGAGCGTATGAGGGTGAAGAAGGATAGTGGATAGAGGTAGATGAAGAAAGAGTGTGAGAGAGAGAGAGAGAGAGAGAGAGAGAGAGAGAGAGAGAGGAAAAGTGACTGAGTGTAAGGGTAGCTAAGTGAGTGCGATAGATAGTGAGAAAAGCTTTGCTATTTTTTGAACTCGGATCACCGTTATGGAATTAGCGCCCCACTTTAGGTTGTAATGCTTCAGAAGAATTAATTCGTGCAGTAACTTTCACAGATTGAGTCATGAACCTCGATGGCATTAATACGAAGTGAATGACCAAAAAAAAAAAAAAATCGTCCAAATTATGAACTTCATTCCTGAATCTATTTTATTAATCAACCACCGTTACGTCAACTGCCTCCATAAATTCATATTTTCCAAGGGCTACTGACGGACGAATTGTGTAAGGTGAGAGAGAGAGAAATATAGATAGATAGATAGATAGATAGATAGATAGAGAGAGAGAGAGAGAGATTTCAATACATAGAGAAAAAAACTTGGCATCAACTTGAACGCGGTGCACCGCGTCCACTTTCCTTTCCAATAATCATTGCACCGCCTAGGCCTCCATAACAATGTTTTTTTTTCCTATTTAAATATCTACGCTCCACAGTCGCCATAAAACTGACTTGATACGGAATTAGACACACGGACATCAAATGATTCTAAGGTCCTTGACGTTCTGAGGAAGAGAGTCTTGTTCAACAAAGTAATCTTTATACAATTAATGTGCAGTGTGCTGGGCCATAGTATTTTCAACCCTCATGTACGGTGCAGAAACTTGGTGGGTATACAAGGTGAATACCGAATTACACCATATATATATATATATATATATATATATATATATATATATATATATATATATATATATATATATCATGCATTACTTGCGCACAATATTAAATGATAAGTGGTGGCAGAATATCCCAAATAAATTAATCCGGGAGAATTCTAAACTCTCTGGCATGTATGATATAATTACCCAATACAAGCTCCGATGGACTAGCCACGTCAATAGACTTGAGGACAGAAGACTGTAACAAGAGGTCATATACTCTCAACTTAGAGAAGGGTCAAGAAAAACAGATACACCGAAAAATCAGGCATAAAGACATCATGAAATAAAATCTGGGGGTCATAAACATCTCTGAAGCCAATCGAAAATATCTGTCCCGAGACCTAGGGAAAATCAAATCAACTGGGCATCATATAATGAAATACTAGTAATATTCCCATAATCTAAAAATATCAATGTGGATTAGAGTATAACTGCCTTTCTTTTTTTAAATGAAAAAAGTGGCAGTTATTTTTGTAACTATATATATTAAAATTCATCATAAGGATATAAAAGACTTTGGAAATATATCAAATATTGCCCTGAAAAGTCACTCTCATTAGCGCAACTTGAAACAAAGAATATTGTCACGAATTTGTAGTTGGAAAACAACATGGAGAGAGAGAGAGAGAGAGAGAGAGAGAGAGAGAGAGAGAGGGGGGGGGAGAGAAAACGTGTGTGTATGTGTGTGAGAGAGAGGGAGAAAGAGGGAGAGAGAGTGAGATAGAGGGAGAGAGAGAAAGGGGGGAGAGAACCTCAGCTTCAATTTAAATTATGGCATATTATTACATCAATTCACATTAAGAGTCGAAGAATTGGGATATATAGTTGTAACTATATTCTAAAAAACAATTATATAAGATTCACATCAAACACTGTCCTGGAAAGTTTAGCTCATTTGCTTGTAAGTCAGCAATAGCCATCTACAGTTTATATTTTTTTTATGCTGATCTAATTAAAAGGAAATTGGATTTGCTACATTGCGTTTCAAGAAACGGATGTCAAGATCAGCCGTTGATCCAATTATAAAGATTATTCTGCGTTGCATCACCTCACTCTTTACATCAATGCCTTACACGTTTATGCACTCTTGATGTGCGTATATTAATTACCTTCTGAGGCATTTCTGATTGCAGATCTTTTACTGATGTCATGACAGAATATCATAATGTTCCTTTGAACTTTTTTGACTATATCCGTTTTCGGGAATTTTTTAGAATTTTTTTTTTTCTCCATTGCAATCTAAAGGCCGATCCACACAGAAAATGTATACACCAGAACACCAACACAGACGCCCACACATAAATGTGCCAAAATGAAGAGGAATGAAAAAATATAATGGTAAAAGCTCTTCCTAAAAAATGCATAGCTCGCCTCTAATCGTGAATAACTTCAGTACTGGGTGAGAGATGAATTCATCTTTTTTTTGAGGTTATTGGATTAGTTTGTTTGTTTGTTTTATTTAATGGCACATCAACCTATCTGAGTAATTTAATGCCGATGCCATTTTGGGGTTGAATTCATATGAATGTAATGTCCATTCTTTGAATAGAAGTGTTTGGTCATCATGATGTCGGCTAGTTCATTTGTACTACATATTAATTATCAATGGGTCATTCTTTCATCGGTATTGTAAAGGATAGAATTTCCTCATATTTTTGTTATAGTTTGTAGATCAGGATTTTGGTGAGTTCAGTTGACTGCACATCAATCTCACTTCCTTTTTTTTCTGTTTTGGCTTTGTAGCTATATGTATATTTCCTATTTTAGATTTTTGGCTGATGACTTTCGTTTTTAGGCAAGATAGTATATCATTTATTTTTATATTCTCGAACTACTGTTCCATGATATTGGTATTATAAAATTTCTGTCAATGGATGGCAAGTTCTAGACACTCTATCGAAATATGTTTAACAGATGATACTGTTTTACTTGTTTGGAATTTTGGTTGAACTTCCTTTCTTAGTAGGAATGAATTTGTCATTCTCGTGTGTCCTATATGCAAACTTATTCGAGATTTTCTGGGGGATAGATTTCTGACTTTTAGTTTGAGTTGGATTAAGAAGAGCTTATTATGTGGATGACAATCCGAGTATTCTTGCTACTTTTTGAAAATGATTTCCTTTATTTCCTCCTTAAGGTCTGTATATGGTATGTTAATCTTTGTATCCAGGTTTATTGCATCCTAGAAAATTACAGGACTGTATATTTCGGAATTGTATTTCTAGGGTACTGTCTGTCGCACAGGATAAAGTGATGTTTGCATAATGCCTCATACACTGGGTTTTAAGTTAGGCTTGCAGAGAGGACAATACACCCTTACATGGTTTAAATGATAAACCCGATTTAATAATAATCATTTCTTAGTTTCATAGTTTTGAGACTAAACTTCCACTTGGTGCCGTTTGTACAGCATATACATCCAATGTGTTGTATTGGAACAGAAATGGACTTCAACGGTCGATATGTCTACAGAAGAGACCTGAAATGGGAGGTACCTGTGGCGAATATATACCCAATGAGAGGAGCGTATAAATAATCGTCGTTCAGTGAAAGGTATCAGAACAGACATGACTTACTAGTAAAGGCTGCGACATTATCAGCACATTCCTTACACTCAGACTCATATTGGAGGCGTATTATATACACCCAGTATTGGTATTCACATATTCTCGCGCAGCATATTTTGGTGTGTGGACATGCAAACTTGGTCGAGGCCACCTGTTATTCGTGTGGCTGACATTGTCACGTTTTAAGCCTCAGAGAGCCGCCTCCTTGGGCATTTACTAGCTTACACGATTAGTTTTATAACTTAATGCCTGAGTTGCCTCATTAGAAGAATGTCGACGGGGTCAATAATTTTTGCTCTTGCCGCTCTCGGGTTTCGTCCAGTGCATGGCCTCCACAATAAAATCACTTCGCGCTACATTTGGGCTAAGTGGAAAGCCTAATAAATACCATTAAACAGACCTAAATCTCATTGGATTACTGTGGTGTACACCTGAATCGCTTTGGTGGATTATTATGTCTACTCGACACTCATTAGATATCTATTATGTACACTCAATGCTCAATGGAAGTCTATTTTGTACATACAACACTCGTTAATGTCTTATTCTTTACATCCAGTTCTCCTTCGAAGTCTGTTCTGTAAAACTGACCTTTTAATGGAGGAATATTCTGTATATCAACCGTTCGTAGGTGGTATATCCTGTACATCGACCCTATAGGAGGTTTATTCAATGCAACCAGCTCCAATGATTTGACTTAAATGTGTTGTATCTCTTCAGAATAAGCCACTTATTATAACATGTGCTGAGAATAGGAGTTAAAGAGAAAATTGTTATGCAGAACAAGAATTCAATGATAAGGCTATTTTGTACTAGAAACCCCATTTAAGGTTTATTATATTAATGAATTCTTCTGTAGAACTCGATTTTTCCACCCTGATCTCGGGGAGACTAGGAGATGGAAAACTTTGAACTCAATATAATTAAACTCTGCTTAAGAAATGACTTGTTGTTACCTCCTATTCGCGTGAAAAGGTTATAAATTTAAACAAAGGCTGCTGCTGCTGTTGTTGCTAAAAATAAATACCTTAAAATTCTCTTAGCCAACGTAGTCCGCTTGGTGGCTGACAGGTTTGAAGCTTTGTCTAACGTAAAGTTGGACGGGTTTCGATGCCGGTCTTCGAGCGTCCTCCGTGTCTAGCTACACTGAAGAGTTCTGATAGAACGAAACAGTCTGTCTGTGGATGAATATATATATATATATATATATATATATATATATATCCTTTGCCTCGGTCAGGATGTTGTACAAGGTCAATTTTTAAGCGGTGCGTAACAGGTTTCAATAAAGAGCTTTTCTCCGAAACTAGTTGTCATACTATGCCGAAAGGACCCTGTACACCCTTCACTTTTTCCTTGTCTTGCTAGGAAAGAGATTGATTTGTGTCTTCCATAAGTTCATTGACTTGAATTGAAATAAGCGCAGCCTCATCCAGGTTTTGAAGTTCTGTCACCAATTCTATTTCCAACGGCCATAAAAAAAATTATGCTTATGTCAGAGAGAGAGAGAGAGAGATTATTTCAAGGGGGCTACTGTCTGAAATTATTCTGTAGACTTTACAGAACAAAATACATCTTCATTTTTAATTACAAGCAGATGTGAAAAAAAAACCAAAAAAAAAATCAACGTAAATACCATTTTCTGTAATCATTTGAGTAAAAGTTTTATAAAGTTTGTTTGAATAAGGAGTCATATTCGCGGTCATCGGTAATAAAACTTTCGTTGGCCTTAATGTTATAGCCATTCTTGAAACCATTATAAGAATTTCGTATTGAGAATAAAATTGACGCCATTTTTATCAAGATGAAAATCAAGACCTGAATAAAATTGAGAAAAAGCATAGGAATTAAAATAAAATGTTTTTTACCTTGATTTCCCGAAAAGTATGATAAAAATGCTCATATAAGATGCATACCTCTTCACTTCATATAAAGTTCCTTCATTCCACAACTAAATGATATAAGTGTATAATTTTGAATAACTTAACTTCCAAAATATACCACAATGAAGAAAACTATTTATCATAACAATGAAGAAATTTATAGATGAAACAATATTCTCTCCTAAATACTTGATATATTCTATGCAAGAACACGGAAAGTCCATCTTGATTGCAAACTACTCCTTTGTTTGCTATTTCTTTTTTTATAATAATTATTTCGATATGACGCCATCTTTCATTTTGGGCTACTTATCTATTCTCAGTCCCTTTTTTAGCATCGTATTTTATGAGTTTTATTTGTTATATCATATTTTTCTTTCTATTTCTTTTATTTTAATTCCCTTTCCAATTTACTTTATTCCTGCGGCGTTGGAATATTCCACAATTCTCCGATTATTTTAAATACAATGAATAATTTATTAGCAGGCCTCTATCGATCGCCATGCATTTATAAATTAATTTTGTTTCTATATTGCTCTCTTCTGTGCAGTTTGCATTGCACATACGTAGATAAAGGCAACATACAGTCAGCATTAAAAACTGTTTTAAGACATTACATACATATATACCAGCAAATATATAAAGTCTACAATGTAACAAGACAGAGCGTATGAAATAATTTTTTATCAATTTAATCCCAAATCAGCTTTATCTAATTTAAAATACATCTCTTGGGAAGCCCCCAACCGACGAAAAAAAAGGTTTTTGCGTTCCTGCAAACAATGCCAGAAGCCTTCCACATACACTGCCTTCAGCGAGTTCGTAACGACTTGTTGCATCCGCTGAACAGAACCTGAAAATGCACAGTTGGGGGTTAAGAGACCAGTTTATAGTTACAAGTAGTCAGATGAGGTTTGTAACAATGCTGTTGCATGACATGATTCTTTTTGTGCAAAGTCTAGTTTTGTTTATTTGTCGAGTGAGTCACCCAGATTATACGTCACCTGAAGAACGTTAATTCATTAAAAATCCTTCTCAACGTTAAAAGTGACCACATGCAATGAGGAGACATTTTCGTCGAACTGCTTTCAATTCGTGAATTTAACAGCCCTCAGGGAAAAGTGTTATTTTCCACAGCATCATGTTCATAAAAATTGCATTGCGATAGGCAAGACACAATTCACGGGATCGAACCTGATCTTTAAAAAACTTCTTTTATTTTTTTTTAATGTCTTCTGATCTGTTTTGAATTTCGACACAGGTAGTGTGTCAAGTTTTGTAAACAAACATAAAACACTCTTAATTCTTCAAAATTTGTTTTTGAACTTTTTGTGACAAACATAAAGTGGATTATACTTCTAAAGATAAGATTGAGTAAGCACAGGCCAAATGCCGATATGCCTCGACCTCAATGTCGTCTCAGAATACTCCAGATTAAGGTTGTAAAAAATATTGAACGCACTAAATATTTTCAGGTCTTGAGAGATTGAATTTAGAGTAACCTTTCGCCTAAATTGTTGGCTCACCCAGACTAAAAATGCTAGTCTCCCTAATTAGGTATCAGCACTAATTACACGGAAAATAAGATGATATACATAATACATTCATGTCTTTCTCTCTTTTGCTAATTAATATTTGGCAACACTTTGCTCTTTATATATATATATATATATATATATATATATATATAATTGATTTCCATACTAAAATTAATTAATTTTGGTGCAAAATTATGCTCGAGAGTGTTTACCTTTTGTACCTTTCTTTTTTTCAATTTATTGAATAATCAACGCTTACGTTCTCATTGAAAAATTATTCGAGATTTTGCAGAGAACAATATTTACCTTATCGCGGAAAATTTGAGGACTCAGAAATCAATAATTATTTTAAAAATATTTTCCCCTTCTAGATTGTTAAAATATTTACTTTAACCAATTAGAATAGTAGATGAATCAATTTTTTTTAAAAATCAAATTCTGAGCCTAACTCAATAAAATAATCAAATCTTTTGTAGAAGTTTAGATTCTTTTTTATTTAATTTCTTTAGAAATATCTAACATTCTGTTCCTTCAAGTTTGCATTTAATTTCATCATCGATTAATTATTTCTTATTGAATAAAAACATTCTTTTTGAAAAGGCATATTTATAATACTATTCCAGTCTTCTTTTGCTGATGAATCTTTAGGTTGCATATTAATGCATGAATATACCTTCTTCCAGCATTGTGGCATACACAAAGTTCGTTTACACGCGCAAAATATATTTACTATATTGAGACAACAAAAACTGCTACATTGAATGCATGAAGTCTTTTAATGTAAATGATAGAGAATATTTATGCTCAATTTTTATCTTACAAGAATGGAATTTGCAAGTTTTGTTCATCAACAAAATTATCACTCAAGTTGAAAAAATAAAATTAATTTGTAGATTGCTGTCTCATTTAATCATTCACAAATCTATCCGACACACACACACACACACACACACACACACAGAATATATATATATATATATATATATATATATATATATATATATATATTAGTTTATACATATTTTCAATACCATAGGTTCTTATCTGTAACAGGCAAATATAATCTATACAAACACACACACACACACACACACACACACACGAATTTAATAATGTTAATACATATATATATATATATATATATATATATATATGTGTGTGTGTGTGTGTGTGTGTGTGTGTGTGTGTGTGTGTGTGTGTATGTGTTTTAAATTCGTATATCGTTGTCTTATTCCAAGATATTCACATCTATCGGCCGAACCATTGGCCGAATGAGTAGAGTGTTCACTAATGGCCCTGGAGATTGGGTTTCAATTCCTGGTGTAGTCATTCGAAAGACTATAAAAAACGGTACTTGATACCGCCTTACTTAACACTCAGCATTATAAGGTACGTATCAAGGGTAAAGAGGAGCAATCCAGGGAATGATTAGCGCCCTCCGCTACAGCTTGGTGTAGTAGCTATTGAAAAGGGAGCCTTCGGTTCACCTTTGACTAAGGTCGCCAACTTTACTTATATATTTTTCACTATTTCACTATGTTTGTCACTATATCAGTAGGTTGGTTATGGCAGAACAAATGTGGAATCATTCTGAGAGAGTTAAATATCTGTGAAAATAAAATAATTATAAATAAATACATATTAATTTTTATACATATATAATAGCAAGAATGCTAAAATGCAACCAATAGTTTCATGCCGTTTTGTTTAGACAATCACCAGAGAAAGGGTGATACTGGAGAAATCGAAATAAATCGCAAAATACAGTCTAAAGAATGTATACGTTATGATTGCGTATGTGTGTGTGTGTTATTGGAAATTTCGGAGGTTGGGTTGTTGAAATTCAGACAGAATCGCTATTCCTTCGAGTTAAGCAGTATAGAAATTATAAATATTCACTCAAGATAAGTCATTGTCCTTGATTTTGTTTGAACTCAACCTGCCCCAAACAATAAGGAATAATAATCTTCACCCACTGACTTTTATTGCTTTGTTTATTTCTGATTCCTTAATTAGTTTAATTTTCCGGACAATATTCACAATAATGATTCATGCACCAAAAAGTTTGTTGCTATTTCAATCCAATAAAAATCAAACGAAATTCCTCTAATAACATCACTTTAAAGAAAATATATCTGGGGAAAATGTAATTTATGTGAGTGTTTTTGTGTGTTTGTGCGGATGTATATCTGTGTGCGTTCTTGTTTAATCATCTGTTTCACTAACGCGGACATTGAGTGGTTAAGATAAAACTTTAAAAAAATAAAAGTCTAGTAATGACTGAGAGACGCTTAAGCTGGGCCATAGATATTTGTTGGGAAAAATACAACTGATGAAGAGAAAATATTTTTTTGGTTTTCGTAGAGTGAAATGTTCTCAAGTATAAGCCGTGCAATAAGATAGAGGCATGGATATTGAATCGATTGTATTTATAAACAGATATAGTTTGATGGAAATTGTTCTCATACATTAAAGGAAACACTGATGACATTTAATCTCCACTGATATATATATATATATATATATATATATATATATATATATGTGTGTGTGTGTGTGTGTGTGTGTTGATATTAGCTAATATAATTTCATGTCTGCCTATGCAGATTCATATGTACTTAACTCCCTCCCAAATCTGTGTATATATATATATATGTATATATTAAAATGAATAGTCCCACGAAGTGCTTGGTACTTTTTAGAATTAATTTACTTATTTTGTTTCTATATACATGTATGTTTCCAGCTCGTTGCTTTCGTCAGAAAACATATATGGCACAAAGCCTTGTTGATGGGATACTCAATGAGATATAACTCACTTGTGTTTGTAGTTTGAATTGTTTTCAGTTGGTTATGAGTTTATAAGGATCATTTCTCTTTTTCTTAAAGTGCTTACCTTAGTCTGCGTTACTTTTCATTTGCCTTTGATATTGCGATATATCTTTTTCGTTGTGTGTGTGTGTGTGTGTGTGTGTGTGTGTGTGTGTGTGTGTGTGTTAGAGTGTTTTCGGATTCCTCTTAAAGTTTTTTTTTTCTTTGTGTGTGTGCGCGTGAGTGTTTGTCTTCAACTTTATGTGTGTGTGTGTGTGTGTGTGTGTGTGTGTGTGTGGAATTATGGTTCGAAATATACTGGTATTTTTTTACTAATAATTTTTGTGTATCTATATACATGCATATGTATGTATGTTTGCGTCCATTTGTATGTGTATGTGTATAATTCGTGTTTTATTCAACTTTAGTTTGAATTTATCAATTAATTTATTTTCCTTTGTTTGAAATTGGGTGTAGTCATTAGTTTTGTATGTGGGCATTATTTAAAATTCACCTTAACTACATTTGTATATATGTTTCGATACATTTAATTTTTTTGTTTTATGTTATTTATAATGCTTATGTTATTTATATAGTTTTGCTCATGTGAAGTGGTATCATTGTAATAAGGTTCTCTGTTGACCTTATATATATATATATATATATATATATATATATATATATATATGCACTTTATACATTCATTTATGTATACTACGTTTTTTATCTATTTTGAAGTGTGTTTCCGGGTTTATAAATGTTTACGATTCCCCTTCAATTATATCATATATTTTACATCCTTTATTACTGCATTCGGCAACCACTTGTGTCATTTTTACCCCGAAAGTAGAAGAGGTGTGTATTCTTTTAATTTTCTGGGGTCGTCTTTTAATGATTTTTGTTGTGTCCAGTATTTCTAAGTTCGAGATCTTTTATTATTTCTGTGAAAAGTTCTGTATTGTTTTGTGGTAGGTTGCTGCGTAAGCTTGGGTTTTCTCTTTGTTGTGCTTTTTGTGGTTCCTTAATTATCTTTGTGATATTTTTCGGCTAATTCGAATCCCTAATCTATAAGTATCATTGGGTATCCTTTCTGGTTTGAGGTGGATTGTAGGACTTTAAGGACGTTTTTTAGTCTTTATTCGAGAAAGAGAGAGAGAGAGAGAGAGAGAGAGAGAGAGAGAGAGAGAGATTTATAGGTTACATTATTTTTCTGTTTCTCATGATATGCACGAATTAATATCTTCAGAGTTTTATTCTTTAACTGAGAAGTTTATTTTGTACTCTACTCTGCACAAACATTCTGCTAAGCTCCTAATATATATATATATATATATATATATATATATACAACCTTTGCTAATGGCATATTATATGTATATATAATCTTCTAAAAGCAAATGCCTTTCAGATACCTTTGTATTTGACGGTAATTTAATACAAATTCTTTTTTTTTTTCAACAATTTACCATTATTCGTAATTCTATTATGCATTCCTCTTTCTCAGGGTACAATTTGCCAATTTTTCCCTCATTGTTAAAGCCGGAAAGTTTTTATTATTTACCCCATACAACTTATAATCGCATGATCAAGTGTGTTTCTTGGCCTGACTTGCTAACATAGACCTAGTACTACAGTTTCAATTAAAACTTTTTTCAGTGATTATAGAATCTGGTTTCCCATTATATTCTACAATGACGTTTTTGCTTTATATTTTACATATTCCAGAAGAGCTTATCCATTGAAAGCGCAATCCTCATAATTTCTTCCTTTGTATCTAATATTTTTGCTATCGAAGGAATATTGTAAAATTTCGGGTTTGTCTTTTCTGACAAAGAAATAAAGACTAAAATCTCGGGAATTACGTTACCAAGACGGTGCAAAATGATTTGTGTGTTTTAACTTATCTACTGATATAATACAAATGGTTTGCCTCACACGGAAAAGAGTTTTGAGAAACTAGTTCGTCTATATAAGAAGTCAATGTCGCTGATTCGTTCCTCCGTTGGTCTATTCAGCGACAAATATCAGAGATATAAAAAGGTGCTTCTTGAAACAGAGTTATTTTGCACGCAGAATAAGATAAACAACGAATGCAAAAATATCAATTAAAAGAAAATGGTTTTACATTACTAAGTACAAAAAGCAGATGATAGAATATATGAAAGACAAAGACTTCGTAGATAATCAAGATCTTCTCGCATATACACTTGCACAGGCCAAATAATTTCTGCGTAGCTTCGAGGGACCAGTAAGAAGTAGCGAGACTCTGCATTAATGCAAATAAAACAGAGTTCATGAACTTTAAACAAGAAGCAGTCATTCTCACCTTTAGTGGTAAACCTCTGAAATTACTAGACCGTTTGATATACTTCAGCAGCAATAACTTATCTGTAATATAAAGGCCGACGGATTTCGTTTTATGCCGTTGGGTTTAGTTAGGCTGAAAACCTTTCGGCTCAGTGCATGGGTTACTTAGGTGCAACATTAACGCAGGTGTTCAAACGCGGGGGCGGAGCGGACGTGTCACTCAGAGATGTCACAATAGCCCAGATGGGGAACGGGGCTAGAGAGTGCGGATGACATCACTCACCGGAAGCGTGCGGAAGATTTGGGGGATTTTGAAAAAGTCAGTTGGTTGAGTTGAGTTCTGCCTCGGGAGAAGACGGTTGGCTTTCGCTTGCTCGCCGAAGCCAGGCCAGTGGCCTTGTGGCGGGTGACACACGTGTTGGGGGGGGGCAGATAAAAAAGTCATCATAGAAAGATTGTGCATCTCTTTTCCTTATGTCGAAACCTTTAACTCAAAGGTAATAAAAGGTTTCATACCTGAACTAAGAAGTCGTTACGTGTTTTTCGTGTTTCGGGACTCCTATGTTCTATGTATATATGTTATGAAAATTATATGTACGTTTCCCATATTATTGTATGGGTATCATACAGATCTAATTAAAATGGTGTAAACGTACGAATCGTAGAGTGCTGACAGCTATTGATAGATGTTCGATCAAACGGAAAGCCGATTTCACTGATTAAGTAAAACGGAATTTATTCAAAACTATGGATGTGGATACATCACAAGGACACAAACTAAACATATCGGAAAAAATAAATGGAAACAAGAAGCTTACGTTATGTTTCGAATAAACCTTGTAAGCAACACCTCACAAAACAGTAGCTGTGCGACTGCTTACGGCCTATCTCCGAAACCGTCTAAATCAGACGAGCAAGACTTGCAGAATACATTTGTAGAAGTAAGGACAAACGAACGTTTTCTTATAAGCTCCTAACCATGGACATGCCAAGTTTACATCAACTCTATGAGGACACTTAAGATTGATATGCCATTAAACAAAGTTTACGTCTTATGGAATCCTTGACATGCCAGGTTTACATCAGATCTATGAGGAAACTAAAAAATGTTTTGCCATTAAACAAAGAAACCTCACGAAAACAGGAGTTCAGCCTTTAAATCGTAGAAAATTCGCCACATGTTTGTTTATGCTTAGCTCATAGAATATGCACAATTCACAATTGGTATCTAAGTTAACTTTCGTGAGTCATACATTTTTAGTTCTCTAGCAATATCTATGTACTTACCTCTGTTTTCGCGTTCTTTTAATATTACATGGTGGTCTTCGAGGTCACCGCTTTAGGAAATAATCCACTGGGGTTATATATGGAGATCTGGATAGTCAGAATTTTAAAATAATGGACTTTCCGATTATGATGGAATTTTTTTTATATTTCTCATCAAACTGGACTTTTTTTTGGAAATAGAATAATATATTTTTGTAACAAATTGCCGAATCAGATTAAAAACAGCAATAGAGTAAAAGAAAAAAAGAAGATTAAATTGGATGGTTTCGCAAATAATTGATAAAAGAATTTGAGAGGTTTCTTTTTATGAATAGTCTTGAAGACCTGCCTGGGGCGATAGCCAATAGGGATGGGTGATGAGAGAAAGAAAGACATACAGACTGAGACAGAGAGTCAAGGAAGTTCATTTTATCAGCACGATTTGATGATTATAATATTAGGCAGCTGATTTCTATTCACAGATCTATCTGTGTCTCTATCTCATTCTATTCATATCCTAGTCTTTATCAGATTTCATTATTTCGGCAAAATGTATACTTTTTTTTCCGGTATTTATTTCGATTCTTTTTTTTTTTTAATAAAATTTAAGAAATATTTTGATTATGCATAAAATTGTTAAACTGCAATAAAAATCTTACATCACATAAGAATGATTTTTTGCAAGTTCTCGACAGAATTATAGTTCTTTGTTTTCTACATTGATTTAGACACGTGACTTTTAATAGTGAAACTGTTTTTATACAATTGGGAACAACTATATTAGTTTTATAAAACTCGTGTTTATATAACTCAGCAAAATCTCGGCTAAAATCCATTATGTATTTTCTAATAAAATAATGAATACTATATGCAAAAAAAAAACAAAAACAATAATGACGAAAATGCTAGAATTTCAAGCTGCAATTGTCATCAGCCGTGGGAGTTCGTGTTCTGATAATATAATTTATAAAATTTCAGTTGCCTATTCATCTTTGTATGTGTTTTGCATAATGTAAAATAACAAATAACTGAAGAAATTGAAGCAATTATTGGACATGTACATAAGTCAAGTTGTACAGAATTTGGTTTCATGATGCTAAATTGTAATAGAGGAAAATGTGATTGGATGAAATCTTAATACTCCTATTTTTTTCAACGGTGATTCATGCTAATGATATTAATATTATGTGACTTTTAGCACAATTTGGATTCATTTTCCATAAACATTTCAAACGTTAACTGAATGTATACATACGTATATGCTTGCATATATGACTATATCTAATATTGATATCTCCCAATACACACACACACACACACACACACACATACACACACACACACACACACACACACACACATATATATATATATATATATATATATATATATATATATATATATATATATATATAACCGGCTCACTGGCCTAGTGGGTAGAGGGTCCGCCAATGGTCCGGGAGACCCGGGCTCAATCCAAGGTCACGTCATGCCAAAGACCTAAAAAATCGTACTTGATACCTACTTAGCACTCAGCATTATAGGGTTCATATCAAGGGTAAAGTGAAGCAATCTAAGGAAAGGAGTAGCGCCCTCCCCTACACCTCGCTGTAGTAGCTATTGAAAAGATGGGGCCTTTAGGTCACCATCGATTACAGTCGTCAACTATACTTACTTTACAATTATATATATATATATATATATATATATATATATATGTGTGTGTGTGTGTGTGTGTGTGTGTGTGTATGTGTGTGTGTGTGCAATTGAAAAACTCAAACCCTCGCTTGGCTATTATATATATATTTCAGCTGACAATTTAACTAAAGAGACCAACCTCTTCAGATAGCCATCACGCGATGGTGAGAAAAAAGAAGCTATATTTTTCTATGGATTCTGACTCGTCAAAAAACGTGTTGTGGGTATCAAAAAGACAAAGATTTGAACTTAGTATCAAAAATGGTATAATGTGTTCGTCTGGTGTCATGTATCCTTACGTATCTTCATTTTTTTTACCCAATTAACAAAACTGTAAGCAAGGAAAATCTTGTCGACATCTAAACTATTTAAAAATCTCTCTATTTATTGATTCATTTATTTATGAAGGAGAATGTCACTATAAACACTATCACTAATATTCAAATTATCTTGATTAGTTAATTTTTTATCATAGGTTAAAGACGAGATCGTATGTGATGATATGGGATGTAACCCCGAAGACCTGCCGAAGGCGATGAATGATAGGGAGACATGGAGAGAGAGGGTCAGGGATATCCGTGCTAGCCGCACGTCATGATGATGATGATGATATTTGATTTCCATTTAAGATTAAAATTTATTCTATATTTAATTTCTTAATATCTATATATATATTTTTTATTCTGAATACTGACATTCTAATTACTTCTTTGCCCAGTCGGCTGGGGCTGTAGAATACACCGACTGCTTCTCTGCAGAGGGGTATGACCCTGCCAACGAGTGTCCTGGATATGACACTAAAACAATCTGATGGTGAGGTTCCTGCAGTGCTGGAGCTTTGGGGAATGCGGAGTACCCCTTCATTGCCATCGCTCCCAGGTCCTCTCTGGCCCGGAGTGGTAGCACCTGATAAGGGACCTATCTATGGGTTAAATAGAACTAAAAGCATACTAAAATGAATTGAGTAAACTGAATAGCTTGAAATAGAAACGTTTTTGACAATTAAACCGTACTTACACTTAAACTGCGTGCTCATGCTTAACAGAATTATTTCAAATAGAACTTTTTTTTTCGACATTAAAACTGTATTTACACTTAAGTAAATTGTTACATATAACTGCTTGAATAGTTTGAAATGGAAATGTTTTTGACAATTAAAATGTGTACTTATGCTAAACTGAACTATTTACAATAGAACAGGTTATTTACATAAAAATGGATTTGGCGTTAAATAACCTACAAAGATTGATATGACATAAAACCAAACAAACCAAACCAAACCTCTAATTACTTCTCTTATTTTTAATATCAAAATAATCCTTAATTAATATAAACTTTATTGCTATTAATCAAAAGCCTAAAATTATTGCTAATTTATTGTTTTTACTTTTTGAGAGTTTTTAACATCAGCGTTATCCGATACCCTTTCACGGGAGTTTGAGTAACAGCAAGTCCCCTCACGTCTCCAAGTCTCTTCTCACTATTCTGGCCGATCTCAATAATGCAGTAGTTTGGATGTTCTCCGCCCTTCATCTTATTTCCAAATCCTCTGGTCCCTTCATTAATCCTTTGGAGACAGTACCAAAAGCCCAATTACAATTGCTATAAACGTCACTTTCATTATCCATATTTTCTTTTCAATTCCCTAGCAAGGTCGAGGTAATTATTTTTTTGTTTCTTTCAATTTTACTCTTGTTCAGCAGGGACAGCGAAGTCTATAATTTTAAAAGTTCTTTTCTTTTTTAATTATTATAAGGTATCGTATCCTTGCTTAGATTAATTGATTCGTCTTGTATGTCAAAATCCAAAGTAGTATGTATGTGTCATTCTCCAGGACTGATATTGGGTTGTGTATATATCATTTAATATTATTATTATTATTATAGCTTTTCACATCAACGTTAGCCGATAGTTTTTCACTGGAGTCTGAGTGACAGCAAGTCTCCTCAAGCCTCCAGGACTTTTCTTAGTATTCTGGCCGTTCTCAATAATGCTGTCGTTTGGATGGTCTCCACTCGTCAGCCAACTTCTAAGCCCTCTAGTCCCATTAGTAATCCTTTAGTTACTGTTCCAAACGCACCAATTACAATTAGTATAATTATCACATGCATGTTTCACAGTTCTTTCAATTCCCTAGCAAGGTCGAGGTACTTATCCTTCTTTTCACATTTTTTCAGTTTTATTCTGTGGTCAGCCGGGACAGCAAAGTCGACAATTTTGCAAGTTCTCTTTTTTTTTGTTGATTATAATTAAGTCTGGTCTTCTGGCCGGGATTAGGTGATCCGTTTGTATGTTAAAGTCTCATAGGAGTTTGTGCATGTAATTTTCTAGGACAGGTGCTGGTACCAATGAAATCAATCGTAAATCTGAACCTGTTATTTTTCTCCTGCAATGTTATCACTATTAATTTTAGTTTTATCAAAAATTTCTCTGGGTAAGAAATTTTTATACAGATTATAGAGAGAAAAAAAGGTTAATAACAATGAAATAATAAATCTATATATTAATGATCATCCATTGAGCTCTCCTGGAGATTTTTAACAATCCTCTTTTATATTCTTAAAAAATATCATTCCACTTCCTCTTTGAATATATATATATATATGACTGACGCTATTAAGCAAATCATATAATCTTCAATTGTGCAGATTTGTTTTTTAAAAAAATGGCTTATTTGAAACAAATTTAGATTTCAAAACAATGCCACATTCATAATTTTAGGTAATATCAATAGGTTTTATTTAAGTTTTTGAAGTTATTTGAAATATTCCAAAAGAAAAAAAAGCCAGGAAAAATCGTTCGACGTTCTTTGGCAAAAAATAGATATTAACATTTTACTTCATTAAAAGGTAATGAAAACATCAAAAATTCCTCAGAATCCATTATTGAAGAAATGAGAAAAACATGATGAGTTTTTGAATCCTTTAAATTTTAATATAGCGACACTTCTTAATAAGAACAAATAATCTATAATAAGGCATAGCACTTTCTGCTATAACTGATTATGTTTATAATGCTCTACTTCTCAACCTTTATCAAACCTGAAATGGAGAAAAGTCTTCAGAGAAATAACAACGGTTTTCGGAGAAATCGATACGCAACTTTATAGATTTTGAGTATCCACAGAGTTTATGTTTTGAATGGGAAGGAGCAATCTCCACTTAAAGTTACAGGCCTCTGAAAGTGATATCAACGTTTACCTAGCGAAGCCAAGGAATACTAGCAAAATATTATCGATCATAAGAAAATCTAATCTTTCTGGGTTTTTTTTTTAAGTTATGGGTCTACTATTAAATCAATGCACTGCATGGACACTACCGAAATGCGTTTAGAAGAAAAAATAGATGCAGACTACACAAGAATACTACATGTTGTTTTGAATAAATCCTCGAATCATCAATCGACAAAAAAGCAGCTGAGCGGTCACATATTTTCTTGGGAGAAAAAATACGGCTTTTTCGATCATAAATTCAAATAATTCATTCAGAGACTTGAACGGATCGAGGATAGAATAGGCAGATGCAAAGGTTCTGTGCTATATAATAAAAAAATTGAAAAGATAAAATACTGTCTAAACACACACACACATACACACACACACACACACACACATATATATATATATATATATATATATATATATATATATATATATATATATATATATATATATATATATAGTGCAATTAGAAGGAAACTCAAACCTGGTTATATTGTTTTTATGAATTTATTTCGCCGGAGAAATATATATATATGAACATTTTCAGGTTGAATGGAACAGCAGAATCGTTTTATCATTTAATATTTTGTGTAGGCATGTGCTTTTTCAGTAGTTGTTTTTTTAATTATTTTGTATATTTTTTTTGTTTTGTTTATTTTTTATTTATTTATTTAATTTTTTTTTTTGTTTTGTTTTTTTGTTTTTGCCTTTGGTAGTAGGTATGTTAATTCTGTGTAACTTCTAGAAGGATTAATCTGGCATATTTGTAAAGTTTTTTTAATGATTTTGTATGTTGAGGATTGGTGGTGTAGCCAAAAGTTTTTTTTTATCTATTCCTTTTGACTTTCATTCAAGTGTGTCTTAAACTGTATTTATATCACCTGTGATAAGATCTTCATATATTTGTGGCTTATTATTTTTTAAGTGTCTTTTATATTTTCAGTCTACCGTACTATTTTATTAAATGTTTTCTAATGGTTTCATATATTACTCCAAACTTATTTACGTTCTTCAATTGTGAGGGTTTCTTATATATTTGTTGACTCTTTTTTAATTAGACAATGGAATTTTTTTTATTATATCGAAATATTTTGCGCTGTCAGAAAATTTTTTTCGTTTTTCAAATTTTAGGATGCAATAGGCCTTTTGTTGGATATTTTTCTTCAGCTTTTTTTATTGTCAGGATCTTATCAATTGATGTTATCTTAACTTTTCAATTCATTTTTATTGCTTTCATAGTTTTCTTTTAGATAAACATATTCATGTCATATGGATATTTTCTCTGTATTCCGCTATTTTTTTGTCTCCCTAAATTCTATTTCCGCTGCTTAAAGCTATTTCGTTTTTGTTTATTTCATTTAAAAGCATTGTTTTTCTCTTTTTTTCAGATAATCTATGCCATAGTGGACATGTGTACCTGCATTAGGTTTTTCATTCAATTAAATTATTTTAGAGCTGCCTTGTCTTTCATTTGTCTAGTCGGCTAAGGCTGTTGAATAAACCGACTGCCCCTCTGCAAAGGGGAAAGACACCCTAAGGGTGTCCTTGATATGATACTAAACACTCTGATGGTATGGTTCCAGTGATGCTGGAGCTTTGGGGAATGTGGGGCACCCCTTCATTGCCATTGCTCCCAGGTCAACTTTAGCCTGGAGTGATCGTACCTAATAGGGCCCAGTCAAATTGAACTCAACTGCGTACTTATGCTATATTGAATTGCTTGAAATAGAACTGTTTTTGTATGTAAACTGTGTATTTATGCAAAACTGAATTTTTTGAACTAGAACTGTTTATAATATTTTATTCATATCAGAGCGTTTTCTCTGATAATATGTTGTTTATGACGTCAATTTTGATCATATTTTATGTTGCCTGGGTTTTCTATTTTAGGTTGACTTTTATCAATATTTTACTTCTTTTGAGACGTTTTACCACCAGCATTAGCCGATCAGTTTTCACTAGTGTTTGAGTGACAGGAAGTCTCCTCAAATCTCTACGATCATCATCATCATGTCGTGCCGCCAGCCCGGATATCCTTGACCAGCTCTCGCCACTTCTCCATATCATTCATCGCCTCCGGCAGGTCTTCTGGGTTACATCCTGTGTCCTCACATAGCTGCTGTATGTAAGTTCGGGCTGGTCATCCTGCTTTTGCTTGGCCATATGTGCGGGTCCATAGGAGTACGTCACTTACGAGCTCGTCCTTACTTCTCCAGTAGTGTCCGGCGTTTCTGGCTCGTCTAACCTGTATAGTTTTTGTGATGGGAGGCAAGTGGCCGTACAGTTGGCGTCTCGTGGGGTGTTGTCGCCAGGACTTATTCAATATTACTCTCAGCATTCTTGTGTAGTTGCCGTCGAGTTTCTTCTCCAGCCGTTTAGTTAGCGTCCATGTAGTGCATCCATATAGCAGTATCGATACAACCGCTGCCTGGAAGAAACTGCGCTTCATTTCATCGGTCAGGTCTGATTTCCATTTGATTGAGAGCCTATCTATAGCCGTCCATGCTTTCGCTACGATGCTTATCACTATTCCATCAGATCTTAATTATACTGTTATCCTGATGGCCTTCTCTTGTCCTCTCATGTCGTAGTCTTCCAGTCTTTTTACCAGATTATTCGAAATGCATTAGATATAGTTGGTATCACCGTCGCCTTCATGTTTCATTATTTGTTTGTGTTTTTCACTAAAATCGTCCAGATATAATCTCTCTTTTTGCTTTCTCTTAATTTTATCCTGTTACCTGCCGGGACGTCAAAATCCTCCATTCGGCAAGTTCCCTTTTTTACAATCTCTATGTCTGGTGGTCTAGCCGAGATTAGGTTATCTGTTAGTATTTTAAAATCACAGGGAACTTAATGAATCTTATTCACTAGGATAGATTCTGAGTTGTGTTGATACCACTTGTTCACATGGTCAAATTTGAATGTCTTATACGATTCCTAGTGGATCTGCTTCCCCACATACGTCTCTAGTCTCTTACACTTTTTAGGCCAACTTACTGCGTTCTCTTATCATGTTATTAATTATTTCGTCTCTTACACCTCATGCCATTTATTTGCTATTTTGTTGCAACTTCGGGTGTTGTATAACCACATAATAAATATGCATATATACACATATACATGCAGAATACATATTGACGCAATAATAAAGTCGCGCGAAGACTTCTTAAAGAAAAAAAAATACTTCTCACTTTATTGAAAGGGTTGTGTGTGAGAGAGAATGGGAGACTGAACAACGACTTCCACATAGTGACAACCCCAGCCCCCCCGGACATAGCCGTGTGTCGTTCTTGTTCTCTTGGACTGCTCAACCGGAGGCCTGGTGGCCCTCTCCCTGGGTGCTGTTCTCTCTACCGCATTTTGTCTCTAACATCTGATCTCCAACTCGTCTGAACTCCAACTGTTCAGTCGAGGGCCTGAGGACTCCCCCTGCTGGATGCTGGATTTCACTACCGCATCTTCTGTCCAACTGGTCTGGTCTCCAAACTGACTGACTTCCTGTATTCACCGAGTTATATAATAGTTCAACGTCCCCTTTTTATAGTGGGCGTCACAATTGCACTCATTCAACCCATCCACGGTCAAGGTTATAATTCTGATATTCCTCGACCGGATGCACCTGTTAGGTCCATTCCTATTTTGACAGCCCAGCCAGGTCGTAGGTCAATATACAACACGGGTTCTTCACTTCTGCTCTACTTGATGTTTTTATCTTAGCTGTCTGACTAAGTTGAAGTTTTCTTCTTTTCTCTAGGACACTTTTAATTATCATAGCTGATTTCATTACTGTTTTGGTCTGAATGGTTTCAGTTCTTCCTTTAATGTCCAGGCAATCGAATCTTTTTTATATTTTCTTATGGCTGAACCAATTGGTAACACTATACAACTAGAATCGTCTTCAGTTTCAATTTTAACAACCTTGTCATCTCTCGTAATTTTCTGGTGATTTGCATGTGCATCGTCTTTCTTCACTTTCACTCACTTGCCTGCTTGGATAGCAAACTACACCATATGACAGGTTCTTTTGTCTTTGTAAATTAAAACTAGGTGTTGTGTTTTGGTCAATGATTGGTTGATCTGTGTTTATCTCAAGTTTTTCACACTAACGTTAGTCGATGCTCTTTTACAAGAGTCCGAGTTAACCACAGCGTCCTGAAGTTTCCAGAACACTTTTTATTTCATTCGATCTTACTAATGTTGTAGTTTTGATGGTCCCTGTTCGTCGTCTGATTTCCACCCATTCTAGTATCCCTCGGAAGCATTTGGTGACCGTCAAAGCGCACAAGTTATAATTAGTGTAAAAAGTCACTTTCATTTTTCAAACCTTTTTTTTATTTTACTTCCTTGTCACTCTTTTCGTTTCTTTAACTTTCACTCAGTCGTCGTCCGGGACGCCACAGTCCTCAATTCGGCTTCTTTTTCTTTCTTTCTTTCTTTCTTTCTTTCTTTCTTTCTTTCTTTCTTTTATGTTAACTGTCTCTAGGTCTAGTCATCTTGCCGGATTAGGCGATCTGTTTTTATCTCAAAATCCCGGATAATTTCGTGAGCTCATTCTCCGAGACGGATTCTGATTTGTGCATATACTATTTGGTTGTATAGTTTATTTTCAATTTCTTCTTCTTCTTCTTCTTCTTCTTCTTCTTCTTCTTCTTCTTATTATTATTATTATTATTATTATTATTATTATTATTATTATTATTATTATTATTATCATTTCTTGAGAGTTTTTCACATCAGCGTTAGCTCATGGTCTTTCAGTGAAATTTGAGTGACTGCAACTCTCCTTAAGTCTACATGACTCTTCTCAGTATTCTGGCAGATCTCAATAAAGAAGTCATTTGCATAGTGCCCACTGGCCTTTTTATTTCTATGTCCTCCTGTCCCTGTACTTATCCTTTGTCAATTATTCCAAGAGCACCAACGACTATTGGTATTACCGTCACTTTCATGTTTCAAGTTTTTTTCAATTACCTTGTATGGTCTAGATACTTACCTTTCTTTCACTTTCCTTCAGTTTTACTCATTGATCTGCCGGGACAGCAACGTTCACAATTCAGCAAGTTCTCTTTTTATCATTAGGCCAGGTCGTCTGGCCGAGATTAGGAAATCCGTTGTATGTCAAAATCCCTGAGAAATGTTTACGTCCCATTTCCCAGAATGGATTCTAAGTTATGCATATACCATTTGTTCGTATATTCAAATTTAAATTTCCCGCACAGTTCCAAGTAGATCACTTTTACAACCCAGTAGTGATAAGTCTTATAATCTTTCACTGCTAATTTACTGCATTCGCTTATTATGTGATGGATCAGTTTGAAGCGCTTTATTAGAAATTGTAAACTAAAAGCTAGAGTAAGGTTTGAATAATTACTGGAATTTCGTGTTAATGACGAAATATTTTGAGAGGAGAAAGGAAAAAAAAAGGGGGGGTGAGAATGGAATAACTAAATTACTCTCTCGGCAAGTGCTAGAAAACATTTATATATATATCTGTCTAAAAGTAGAAGAAATATTTTTAAGCCTAGGTGACACTGTATGCATTAAACATACTACTAAAATACTAAGCAAATCCATTCCAACTCTGGCAGATTTCAAATAACGTTCAATTATATATTGTCGTTGACTATATTGTTATTTTAAAATGCATGAATGATCTTATTTTTTATTTGCAAAATCACTGCTGTATATTATCTATGCTTTAAATGCAAAGAAAAATACTGTTTTTCCAATTACCATTTGAATCTGGTCAAGAGAAGCTAATACTATTGGACTTCATTATAAATTGATTTCATATAATTGGTCCTTATGGCGTTGTTTTGTGCTGGCATTAGAAAATACTCTGTTTCTCTGTAAAGGTTTCTTTTTCTTAGCCACGTCCAAGTTTTCTGGTGTGAAATTTCGCTTGTTTGTCGGTTGAAAAATCTCTTCAGTTGTTTTTCTTCCCACTTTTGTTTTTTAGTTATTTTTGTTATGTTGATGCTTGCGTTGTCTGTATTACATCTCGTGGTTGTAAAATGTTTTTATTATTAACAATATCATTATTATTGCCGTTTCTCTAACATATTTTCTTTTATTTTAATTTACCTGTTTTTAATGACGTATTAACCTTCACGCTTCATGTTTTCTTTTATTACTCATATATACTTTTTCAAATTGTCTTTCCTGCAATTTTCTTTATCATAAAGAGATCGGACAATGAAATGAGGAAATGAGAACATTTGAAATAAGAGCCAATGTTATTACCGTTCCTAAAAAGTCTGCATTCCCTCTAAAAAGACCGAACTATTTTATAGTTCCAAATTTATTCGAAATATTTATTCACATCAACACTTGCAAAGATGCAGTAAAATAGAGAATAATTTCTGACGTAGAAAATAGATGCAAGCGTGAAATGAATGCTGCAAATTTATTCAAATGAATTACAAGAATAACACGACTTCGAAGATAATAAATTCAACGAAACAATAAAATCAATTGTGCTACTACATTGACTGCTAACAATCAGGATAATTAAATCTGAAAAAAACCCTCTCTTCTCAAAGGAATTGAGGAATCGTACGTTGGTTGTGTTTTATGGCATGTCAAGCCTTGTAGGCTATTTAATATCAGGTCATGTTACTACATACATTGGCCTAATGAATAGGCCATTGGCAGAATGAGTAGAGTGTTCGGCAATGGACTTGGCGATAAGGGTTTAATCTCCGGTTGAGTCATGCCAAAGACTCAAAACATGGTACTTGATTCCACCTTGCTTAACACTCAGCATAACAAGGCACGGATAATAGGTAAAGTGGAGCAATCAAGGGAATGGAGTAGCGCCCTCCCCTACTCATCTGTTGCTATAAATAAGGAGCTTTCAGGTCGCCCTTGACAACGAAATCAGGTCACGATATTATGTTCCCTTTCAGAATAATACCTTTTCGAAAGGTATGAACACCTTCACTGCAATTAGTTAAATAGTGCATGTTAAATTTATATGATTTGAAAATAAATAGTTTGTCAATAATTTGTTTTTAATCGAAAAAGGGCTCATTTGTATTTACACAGTTAGATTGTTCAAACAATGTTAATTACAACTAGTGATTCTGTTCAACATTATTCATTTGCAATCAGTTAAATAGTTCCAAGTATGGCAATATTATACTAATTCAATATCACAGTCAATATGTTGACCCCATTTAAATGATTCAACTATATTAAATGATCAAAAAGTCGTATTTGACTCATAGATGGGGCCCTAATTGTTAGTACTACATCTGGTCAGAGTGGACCTCTTAGTAATTACAAATACGAAGTTCTCCACATTTCCCCAAAGCTCCAGGCCTGAAGTCTGACCATCACATGCAGTTTAGTGTCATATCTAAAACCCTCGTTGCGGTTTTCATTGCCACTCAGAAGAGATGCAGTCACCGAATCCTACCACCCCAACCAACATTGCTAAGAGTCGAGGAATATTTTTACTAATTTTTTTTTAATATTTGAACATTGTGTTATATATCCAAGAAGTTCGTCACTACCAAACGTATAAGAAACAATAAGGTTCTCACTAAATCTGATTCAGGCAAGCAGAAGAAACACTGCGTTTTTATGCTGGTGATTAAAGAATAAATACTTAAAAAATGTTCTCTTTTCGAACGGTTTGCAAAGCCATTTACCTATTTTAAACATGCCTGTTTTGACAAGAGAGGATAAAATAAACAAAAAATAATTGCTTCAAATTGTGAAGAAAATTACACCTAACCAAAAAAAGACCGTTAGGTTAACCAAGAATATGAAGATAGGAGCTTTGATTTCTTTTTAATAGTAAATCAACCTGCATGTGATATTAAATCCCAGTCATTCTTGTTAAAGAGTGGCAATGGTACTATTTAACTAATTGCTGTGAAGGTGTTCATACCTTTCGAAAAGGTATTATTCCGAAAGTGAACATTATAGTGTGACCTGATTTTGAACTCGTTTACTTCGATGTCATTATCTAGCATTTTAGCCATTAACTCACGGGGAATATCCCGGAGCATTTATATATTTATTTGTCGTTTTTATTAAAGGCTTTTAACGACTTCAATTACCAGCTCAAAATAATTGTTGCAGTTACTCAGCGCAAAAAGAAAAAAGTATATGAAATAAAATAGATCAACAAATGATAATACATTAAAAATCTCCGAATCCAATGCATCAAATAACGTGGTCTAAGCGATAAATAAAGAATAAGCTGATCATACAATATTCCTTTTTCAAATAACATAGTATTTTGCTGGACTTTTCTCAATTTAAAACGTAAGAAAAAAATGGAAGACATTTTTTTCTTTTCTTTTTTATTGGGAAGGAAAACTCACATATTATAAAACCTGCAGGCCAAGCACAAGAAAACAACACTGTGATAATAAAACCTTGATCACAGCGGTGAGGTCAAACTATGCAATATTCAAACATAATTGCTCCATAATCACGAAGATATCTTCCCCCGGCTGAATCACATTCTCTGAGAGAGAAAATTATCATACAAGCCACACAAGCGTATCGTAATTGAAATCATGTGTTGCACTATGGTGGATGCGAAATAAGTTGCATACATCGAAAGGAGAAAAAACGGCACTTTTTACCATGTGCTTGGAAGAGCAATCTGGTAAGTCAACGTCCAGGAGCAAATAGCTCGATTAGGAAAGTACTGGCACTCATTTAAATGGCTGGTGTCTATGGACGAGATTAAAATAGCCACCGAAAGACTCAAACCATACGATTAAACCGAATCATTCGTCACACGGATAAACAAGGGTGGGTGTTACGCTAAAGCCGGATCTTTTATGTTCAACAAATTTGCTTAAAACTTACTTAAATGCAAAAGCGTTGTTAACATAGTAACTTTTAACGTTAGAACATTCAACCAAAGAAACTAGAACCCTGATTTTACAGCATCTACGGCTGAGAATATAGACATCAATTCACACAGGAATATAGATATAACCTTAACAAACCAGAACTAAAATACCATTATCCCGTTAAAGGATGGATATCTGAGTCAGTATCTGCATGAATCATAATCATCAACGCTACCTGTAGAAATGTAGGAATAGTTTTCAGTCCTCATGCCTAAAATTGAGTTAATAGTATAGAGAGAATCTAACTGAGAATATGTACAACGTTCTATGTAATCCCCTTGCAATATTAGGCTCTGGCAATAGCTCCAGTAATGCTAGTGATGGATTAAAATTCACCACCTTCTATGAGGAAACATCTTTCCTTTTCCGACATATTCCAAAACAGAGAACTTCTTACCAATGGAGACATGGATGCTCAAAAAATAAAAAGACGGAAAAAATCTTCTTACCCTATTCATCAAACAGAACTGGTGAATATCTAAAGAGGATTTTCTTAAAAAATAGTTTTGCATGCTTATTAATTCTATAATTGGGAGGGAAAGCTATGGAATTATACCAAACCAAATAAATCTTAATTACTGTAAAGGTTGAAGTAAGAAGCAAACAAATAAATCTTCAACATATGACTGCTCCTCACTTACCAATAGTGATATTAGTAATCAATATACAGGAAATGTGTGTGATATCATTAGGATACATCTGAAAGACATCCTGCGAGTGACGAATATGAAAACTGTCACATTTCTAATATAAAAGAAACAGTTGTGAACATACCAGGAAACTAAGAGTCAAATGAAAGGTTCCATGATAACACTGAAATCCTTTTTGAATGTTTTATATATTTCTACAACTGATTTAGGGTATTTTTGCCCTGCTGAATCAGGAAATAGCATCCGTGTCTCTCCATCAGGCCAGTTGTTTTTGCGATGTTGATTTGAAAAAAGCAGATATTGTGACAAAATCGATTACTTTTTGTAGCATTATTAGCGAAGTTTTGTCAACACATATCACCCTAAATATGTTTTTAAGAAAAAAATGTTTTGCTAATAACATATATTGATTACCTGATTGAAACATCAATTACTGTAAACTGAATGGTGTGTATTGATAAAGGTAAGTACACGTAAATTTTTTGTTGCTTCACCATTGTTCAAACTTCAGGGCTTGAACTTCGTTTCTTTGAACTTCTGGAATGCTCTGCGGCAGGGAGGTCTCTTTTTAGATTCCAACACTAGTCAGCCATCATGACTTCGACCCAGCGAGCCTGATACCTGGTCTCCATCTCTTTCAGGTGCTGATGGAATCTCTCCCCCGGCTCGTCACTCATTGAACCTATGTTCTCAGGACCCGGTACATATGTGAAATTAGGAAGTGAATCTTGACGCTCATGTTTCAGCCCAGGTTTGGGAAAGCAGTCACCATGTTGTTGACTTGTTAAACGAATTTTGTGGTCATATTGTTGCCAGGAAAGTTCTTCACTACCAGAACAAATACCTTCCACGCTTCTAGTTCCACTTCGTTCATTGAGATTTTGAACACTGGATCTCTGATGATCTGTCGGATCTGAGGACCGTCAACGATGCCTGCTTTCAAGTTCTCCATGGTCAATCCTGGAAAAGCCAGGCACAAGTAAGTGAAACAGTCACCATCCTTGTCTAGAGCCTTGGTGAACAACTTGATTAAGCCGAGCTTGATGTACCGCGATGGGAAGAGTATTCTGTCTCTGTCCACCAGAGGGGCTTTGACGACGTTCCTTTTTTTGTAAGGCACCAAATCCTCCCGCGAAGTCTAGTCCTTCTTCGTGTAATGCTGAGCACGGTCCCTACTATCCTACATGCACAGAAAACATAGGGACTTGGTGAAGCCAGACTGTTGTCCCAAGAAAAAGTTCACCATCTTCAGGTCAACACAAACAAACCACCTATGCTGATCATAACCACATTTCGTCAGCACATACTTCACCACTTCATACTTCTCCTTCATTGTAGTCGAGTGAGCGATGGGTACAGAGGCAAACTGGTTGCCGATGTACAGCAGAACACAATTCAGTGATCGCTTGCTGCTGTCAATGAACAGTCTCCAATCTTTGGGTTCGCACTCCAAGTTTGAGCAGAAGCTGCGCAATATCTGCACAGTACACCATGTCTTTCACTGAAGAGAAAAAACGGAGGCAATCTTGATGCCTGTTGCGGAAGAAGCTGATGCGAGCACTGTCATAGAGGAGATTTTTTCCTTCAATATGGATACCAACCGTTCGGCAGAGTCTTTTGATTTGCTGAGGTTGCGAAATAGATCATTCATCTCCTTTTGGGAAAATGGATGGGGAGCATCATCTTCAAGAACCTTTTCTTCTTCGTTTTCATGTGCTTCAACACCGGATGTGTCTTCGTCACTAATGCCAGGAAGTTCTCTAAAGATAGGGACTGGAATTTCATCACAATGAGCTACAGGACGACGTGCTGATTGAAGATCAGGATACTTGAGGCTGCCCCGGTTCTGTCTGTTGATCCCAGTCACACCAACAGCGCAGAAGTAGCAGTCAGTGACATGGTTTGTTGACTCCCCCCAATAAATGTGAATTCCAAAGTTCAGTCTCCTATTGCCATTGGTCCACCCACGCAGTCTCGATGAATGTCTTACACACCAAGTGTGGCGCCCAAACTCTATCCTGGTCAGCAAGTTTAATAACAAAATACGCAAGGTAAGCACGCGTTATGAAACTTTTGATTGGCTTCCTTTTTGGATCAATGGCATATTCTCCATATATGTAGCAGAACACGCCGGGCTTATTTCTGCATGATCTTTGGGTCGAAGCCATCTCATTCACCTGCAAAATAAAAATAGGTACAAAATAGTCATAAATTGATGTCACCGCAGCCCACCACGTTCCGTATTTGGCCCCACCAGCACGACAACGCAAATATTTCGCTACACACATGAAGCAAAACACCCGTATATGCACGAGTGGAGTTTCCAATACACTTCCTGTGACTGCTGCCCCATTAACTATAGTTTTAATCCGCCAACTTTGTGCTTTACTGCCCCAATTTTTGGAAGATTTCGATGTTTTATGACTTCAAACTGATCCCTTTTCGACATAATCACCCAGAACTATCAGACCTGAATACTTCTGGTCATTATAATTATCATTTCCAATCAAAACAATTATTTGACATGGCATTTTACCTACACCAACTTTTTATAAAATGCTCCACATATGCGTACATGTGAACAAAAACGTACAAAAAGACATCTGGCCATAGCTAAAAAACTTGACCTGATTGAGCAAAACCAAGTTGAATCTTGGATTATGCGCATCAGGTTCGTCTTACACCAATTAAAAAAAACGAAGGCGACAAATTTGTGGTTGACCAGTTTAACGAATATGAGTTATGGCCAAATGAGCTTACATAAAAAAGATTCTTAATTAAAAACAAAAAATGTCAATGTGCTGAAAGCCCAGAGAGAACATAACCAAAAAAAAAAAAAAATAAGATACCTTCAAATCAAGAAAATCAGACATTCAGTAGAAGATAAACCATCAAGATTAACCAACAGAAAGTAAATTACATAAGAGGAAGCATAGGCACCAAGAGAACAAAACGAAATTCTGCTAGCCAGAAAGAAAGACTTCAGATGTAGAAAGTGCATTTAAAGAAACATTTTAGAAATTTTCCTGAAATAAACTAACCGAAAAAATTTTTAGAAGCCACTTTTACATAAAAGCAGGATAATTTAGAGGGGAAGAACTTAACATAGTACAAAAAATTGAAAGTAAAAAAACTGCTGTCGTTGAAGAAATATCTCCTGAAATAAGGAAGACAAGAAATTTTTTGGCGTATTTACTCAGTTATAAAACGCTGTATTAACAAAACGCAATAGTGTAAGGAATAAAAACAGTATCCTTCTCTCCCCAAATAAAGGTTACCTCGGGATCACCAAGAACTACCAAGTCATAATTATTATTTTTATAGCTGCTATGATTCATCAATCCCTACGTTTCAATCGTACCCAACCTGAAGTTGATAAACTTTGGAAAAATCAAAACCTGTTTCTGAATAATCGATCTATAAGAAATTCTGCCTATCCATCGAATCATCAAATGAATATATACAAAAATAGTTAGATGCAAAAGTATTGTTCGTACATTTCTTCTAGGCATTCGATTCTATACAAATGAAAGATGGAGGTAATAGTACCAGCATATAGTTTTCCCCCAAAAAATGATGCCTCTGTGATGTTGCCTTGCTGAAACACAAATGTGACACTATGTAGGTGGTCCGCCAAGCAGACGATCCCTTGTCTGTTTTGGCGCGAAACCATACAAAGGGTATGGACTCGAGATCTCGACGCAACCGGAAGTAGGAAGTGAACGCGAGTCATGAGTTGGACAAAGGAACTCCGAGAAGGAGTTGGCGACTGGAGAGGCAGAGTAGCAGTTGGCAGTCGACACCGGACATCTAAGAGCCCAGTCGCATGAGATAGAGTCCAGCAGCAGTGAGGGAAGACCAGTCAAGACGAGTTGGCATTCCTAGTAGCTTGTTAGAAATTTAGCAAAGGATACACGTCAGTGTTAGTCTACATATGCAAAAGAATGCAGAGTGTCACAACTTAACCTTCTTGCACTTGAGTTAACCTAAGCCCATATTGTTCGTCTGTTCTTTGTTCTTTCCTCCCACTCCCTTGATTGTAATTCTTGTGCCGTAAAGAAATGTGCGATACCTCTATCCACTAGATGATCACCGGCCAAGATTGAAATGGTTTCGAAGATGTTGATGTAACGGGGGGCCGAGGGTGTATCGTCACACAAAAGCAATGGTTCGCTCACTCGATAGCGACACTGACTTTATCAACATTGTCGCTGGAGTTTTTCAAGAAGATACATAAGTATTATATATGTTGAGAATTTGCCAAAACGAGGTACTATGAATATCAAAAGTTTTTAAAATATCATAATGGTCTCTCATAAATGAAAAAGGGTAAGAAGAAGACAATATCACGCATAAAAAAAGGTAGACGAAGCAGATAATCTACTGCTTTACACAAAAACACCAGCTTCAGACAAATCCTTACAGTGCGTAAATCATGCAGCTGGAGACATTGGCCTCAATGTTAATGCAAAAAGAACAGAGTGAATTTATTTTAAAGAAGAAAGAGTGGTTTCTGCCTTTAGTCGCAATCCACTGGAATTACTTAAAAAATAGATCGGCAACAATATCTCACTTATGAAAAAGGATTTAAACTTATGAATGGCGGAGGCGGAGGCCCCTATTGAGAGGTAATCGATTGTAAGGAAATCTGGTCTCTTTCAAGAAATAAAGATGTATTTTTCTAATTTGTGACAGTGTCAGTATTACTGTATGGGTCCCCCAATTAAAATCTAGGAAAACGTTTTGAAAAAAAAAGCTAGATGGAAGAGAATTCCTCGTGCATTTTTGAACAAATACTCAAAACTGAATGGGTAATGCCACTTTCTTCTCATTAGATAACCGTCCAAGAGAGAGGAACTACCCACGCTGGGCATTGCAGAGAAGTACAAATGAACTTATAAATGACGTCCTTTTATGGAATCCTAAACAAGAACGGAACAGAGTTCGTGAACCAGCTAGTTCTTACATATATTATCTTTGTAATGACACTGGCTGTAGTCTTGAGAACCAGCCAAGAGTTTTATGAAAGTCTCTCTTATCAGCAGGATATATATATATATATATATATATATATATATATATATATATATGTGTGTGTGTGTGTGTGTGTGTGTGTGTGTGTGTGTGTCTATATTTCTGAGATGAAGTATTATGAACAACATTTACATTTTTCAGACAATAGTCCTGATCTTTGTTGCCATGTTTATCAAAACGTTTCGGAGCATACAACAACCGAAAATTGTGAAAAACAAGGCCACAAAGATCAGGACAATAGTAAAACAAATGTAAATAATATATATATATATATATATATATACATATATATACTTCTCTTTTTTTTCAAGTTTGTAAGTGTTCGTATCTATTCACCTTTTTTGTTTTATATTGCACTTATACCTCTCCTTAATTTGGATTATCTTCTCGTATTCTCATATACAGTCTTCTTCTCCTACTTCTTCTTCTTGCCCAGTCGGCTGGGGCTGTAGAATCACCAATTGCTTCGCTGCAAAGGGATAAGACCCCCAAATGTGTATCCTGGATATGACACTGGCCCGGAATGGTAGTGCCTGATAGGATCATTTCTGTGGGTCTAATAAAACTAAAATGCGTACTTATGCTAAAATGAATTGTTTGAAATAGAACTGCTTTCTATAAAAATTAAATTTAGCGTTGAATAACCGACAAAGTTTGATATGCTACCATCTCAAGCAACCAGCCAACTAAACTTTATCGAAGTAAAGAGATTTTGGCTCCAGTCGCTCAATTACTTTCCCTTTCGGACTAATACGCTTAGTAATTGTAATTTACGAAGCTCTTTGCTTCGATGTGGCACAAGGCCGAATGAATGGGTCACCCAATGAGACTAATACGCTTAGTAATAGTATCAATCCACTTATCTCTCCGGCTTTTGGTGAAATAGTGACACTGTTGTTCTTTTACAAGGAAAGGTTTTGCATTATATAAGGGATGAAGGTTGAATAATCTTTTTCAGGGTGCTTGAAGAATGTTTCTGCGGATCCAACTCTGATTTGTATCACTGTTAGCCTCCTTTTTCATGAGGTTTCTGTTCTCTAAAAAGGTAACGTATACTTTTAGTTTTTATTTTCCTTACACAATGGAATGCGGAGTCAACAGGTTAACATTTTGAAAAAAACATAACTAGGTTTGGACTTCAGACCAAGATTAGAAAACTATCATTTTAATCATGGAAAACAGTATGTGCTTTTTTTTCCGAGAACAAATCTGACGTGCATTTCTCATTCGTCTTTCTTGGAGGTTTTCGTAATGCAATGGTCTCAGTCGTAGGAAATGGATACGATGACATGGGGTCAAATCTTCGAAAAGGTTCATGTATATTTCAAATAGCACTAATTCACTAGCACAGTGTATATATATATATACTTTCTTTAAAGAAAAAGCCAAAGACCGGTTACTTTAGGATTATATATTTATTTCCATCCTGTTTTGTGTTTCTTATGTAAACCAAAAACACGAAGAAAAATATAACAGGACTTCTTCAGATCTTATGGATAAAATAAATCAGAATAGACACGGTGGGGATGAGAGGTGAAGAGTTATCTCCTCTATCTTCTTTAAAGAAAGTATTGCTCTGTAATATTAGTTACATTGAGCTCTCTACCAAGAAAATTTAAATGTTCAGCTTTTGAATGATTTTCTTGTCCTGAAGGAATTACGCCCAACTCTGGTTTAACTGGACCGAATAATGTATATATGTATATATATATATATATTCAGGATTTGGCATTAAATTTCGAAGTAGTGTTGAATTTCGATAAAAGCCTACTAACCCAATTTTTTCTTTTTTGCTTTCCTCTATGTTCGTAATCTATTGTTCACGTATGACTCCGAAACCTTTGTCTTCAACTTTTCTTTTCTTTATACTTATTTATTCAAAATAAATGTCGACGAAATAATGAAATAGAAACAGCCAGAAGGAATATAAAGAAAACGAAAAAATGACCTGAAATTACAAGAATTCCAATGCAAATGGATTAAAAGATGCATTGAAATAGAAAAAAAAACATTCAGGTGTGGGAAAAGATGCAACTGTAAAATGAATGTTGCAGATTTATTAAAATGAATTACAAGAGATGGCATGACAACGATGATAATTAACTTTATAAAAACTATGAAACAAATTTCGTTTCGACTTTTCCGTGTTATGATCATGATAATAAAATTTGTTAAATTGATCCAAACGGGAATTGAGAAATATTTGCCATTAATTATATATTAAATATTTTTACCCAGCGAAATTCTCTCGGTATCTGATTGATAGGTTTATTAGCATTGATACCTTTACAACAAAATCAGCGAAAAATGAAGAAGAAGAAGAAGAAGAAGAAGAAGAAGAAGAAGAAGAAGAAGAAGAAGAAGAAGAAGAAGAAGAAGAAGAAGAAGAAGAAGAAGGAGAAGAAGAAAAGCAACAACAACAGCTGTAATCCGAATTTAAAAATAATTATCATTACCGATCATGAAAACCAAAAATGTAGAGAAATATGGGAAAATTAAGAAATATATCAGAACAATACGATGCTGCTGCTGCTGCTGCTGCAGATGATGATGATGATAATGTACCAGAAGAAGAAGAACCAGTTGAAAAGTTTTTATCACTAAGACTCTTAGTACTATTATTTCATCTTCAGTGTTATAATCACAAGGTTCCAGCCGATACATCCTTCGGTCTTCTTCTAGTATTTCATGTCAAACTCGGGGTCCTCACGGAAGATCGAACAGAACCCCTCCAAAAAATTGCTATATGGGCTAGGGTATAAACCGTACATGGTAGTAATAAGTGGTATCTCATAGGTTGATAAAGATATATTCGTAATTTCAGTGTGAATTATCCAGTAGGACACATGGCGTAATGGATATAGATGTTTGCTTTTTTCTTTTTTAAAAATGAAATCATGAAGAGGTTACAAGCTCAATCACAAATAAATAACCAGGAATTCTTACAATAGCTTTACGTTTATACTCGTTCATGGCAAACGGAATAAGAACACTCCTAATCCCCGAGGGTTACATAAAGAGTTCAGTTCGAAGTTGGTATGGAGGCACGATTTCTTAATGTTTCTCCTGAAAAAGACGCTGTGAATATAATAATAAACATGAAAACAATAATCCAAATACTTTTATCGGAAACATTGGCAGATAAACTGATGAGCTATATGAAAAATGTACCATTTTTTTATTCGCTTCCGCAAGTCATTTTATGTCCAAAGGACACTTCGAAGAAACCTAGGCAATTTGAATAATATTATTATCTGGACTGTTTTGTTTCTTCTACTGATGTAAAGTTCACTAAGTGCTTTTTTTTCCAGTCTTTGTTGAACTGTTTCAAGGGCACCATTTACAGTTGGTATCACAGTCAGCTTAAAATTCAGCAGCTTCTTCAAAGTTGAAATTTTCGTATCGAAAACACTTATTCCACTGAGATTTCCATTTTGTGAAAAGTCTTTGAAATCCTATTTCAAACAAGATTAGAAACCATTGTAATTCTTTTACTGTCCTCCATGTTCTAAAATCTAACCTGCGATCTGTCGACGGGGCTTAGAATATGCTGGGTGCATTCTTAGCAAAAGGTAACATATAATCGAGAGGGAGTGACTATTTTATTTATTTTTTTAATGACATGTCAACCTTCCTGAGTTATTAAATGCCAAGAGCCATCTTTTGGAAGAGCAGCAGTGATAAAATGAATTGCTGAGTTTCGTCGGGTTCCTTTGTTTAACGGCATATCAACGTTTAGGGTTATTTAATTCCAAAGCCATATATATAGAAAAACAGAAGCTACAATATTTAACCTATAGTTGACGGGATAAATATGTTTATACCTTTTTCAAGGATATTAATAAAGTTTTGAAGGTATTAGCGTGACTGGATTTTGAACACGTTGACTTGGGAGTCGCCGTCCAGAATTTTAGACATTACGCTACTGATGTTGTTGGTATAATTTTTTTTTTTTTTTTTTTGTAATTAAAAACCATATAACTATAGTAACAAAGGAATTCGTTTAAAAAATAATCACGAGAAACAATTTAATTATTGGTAATAGAAAGTAACAATTTAAACAATTCAATTGTGTGCAAATTATTTGTATTAGATTGGAATACTTCACATCATATAACTGCGACCCCACCGAAAAAAGAAGAAAACTTATTTTCATTAACAAATACATGAAAACGTTATTATATTATTGACTAACCTCCAAGTATGGAATAAAACCGGGCTGATTTACATGACGTTAAAAGCGATCAATCAATCAATCTTAAAATATTACGTTTGATTAACATTTATAGTATTATTGCTATGATTAATGATTTTAGATTATTAGTGATTTCACATTTTCTGTGATTTTACATTTTACCATGTTGCACAAAAATGGAGAATTTTTTATTATTATTTAAATTTTTGTCCTGACTCACCAACCAATGCCCAAAGTTTCCCTTATTGTTTAATATAAGTTTCTCACCTATACTCAAATTTAAATATTGAATTAAAATATTTAACTATAAAAAGGATGATAAAGTTTCACTTCCTTTTGATCACATTAATATTAAGACATATATCTTTTTTTTACAATTATAATTAGTTCTTTAAATAGTTTTTTTTTTACACCAGCGTTATCTGGTGGGTTTTTACTGGAGTCTGAGTAAGAGTAAGTCACCTCAAGTCTCCAGGACTCTTTTCTGTATTCTAGCCGATCTCAACAATGTTGTTGTTTTGATGGTCTCACCTCGTCCTTTTATTTCCAAATCCTCCCGTCCATGTACCAATCCTTTGGTGACTGAATCGAGCGCACTAATTACAATTGGTATCACTATCATCATAATTTTTTAAAATCTTATTTTAATTTTTGTTAAGGTTAAAATTTGATTTGGTTTGACGATACCTTCCATTGTTTTAATTTCTTCCTTTCCTGACCCGTTTCCCCTTTTCATATTTCTGTTCGTTGTTTGTTAAATCTATTCGGTTCAGTTCTTAGAATAGAATTCAGCAAATTCACGTGTTTATTCTTATTTCTTTATTTGCATGTCTTCTATTTCTGTTGGCTGCGTTACTTCAAATCCGACTGCTAGTTCGGTTATTATTCCAGAAGAGGTCACCTCCCCTGGGTAAAACCGATCGTTCGCGTAGCAGCTTATTATGCTCGCCAAATAATAAAAACAAAAATATACTATGAATACGCAAAAAGATTCTTCGCCCTGCGAAACAAAATTGGAAAAAATATAAAATGAAATAAAGAAGAGACAAACAAAGAAATAAACAGCTTTTAACAATCGGTCAAATCAGATACATTCACGTCTTGCCAAAACAGAATGTCATATTCACAAATTTTTGCCTCATTAGAAATTCTGCATCGCTGTGTTACGTCTCTCAATTCATTCCTGGAAATCTCTGCATATCTCTGATTTAGTTTCTTTCAATATCAACAATGTTATTCAATAATGCCGTTAAAATAGTAAGGACGCAGTTCAATGTTCGGTCTATCAGCATGAAATAGCTGATTTGTTTTTGGATTGATTTTTTTTTCTTTTTCGTATTTCGTCAGGTCGTCTCATTTGTTTCGAAAAATGTAGAAATTTATATTTAATGCTAAACTAGCGGTTTGTGAAGAAGAAAGAAAAAGTGAACAGATATTAAGATATAGAATAGTTGAACAACATTTAGTAAGTCTGGTCTTGCTTTTGATGTGCAGCAGCAAGATGATTGAATTAATTATTTAGACAGTATCATTATTCATCCGAAAGTCAACATAATTGCGAGATTGGAGTTCGATCTTGCTTTATTACATGGTAAAAATCAAGTACTCTAACTACAATGATACTGGATAGATAGATAGATAGATAGATAGATAGATAGATAGATAGATAGATTAATTAATTATTAAAATTATATCAATATCCTATCCACTCAATTATGAAAAGTTCAATATTGTCAAATCATGATATAATAATGTTTTCCTAACTAGACTTGCAAATCAGTCAATACTGGCGTGTGGGTCTGATTTTTACTGAGTGCCTTATATTTTTACTCGAGTAAAAAAGTTAGCTATCATGATTGCAAGGCTGGAATATCCCGACTGCATACCTTTTAGAGGGGTAATACCGACTCCTAAAGTGGGTTTCCTTGGTATGATACTACATATTATCTGATGCGACTCCAGGTCCAAAACTTGAGAAAATATCAACGATCCATTCACTCCTGGATAACTTCCAGGAAGCAAATTCAGCTAACTACTTCAGTAAGGTTTTTTTTTACAATATGCCAACTGTATCCCTTCCAGTGAGGTAAGACACCCTATCCAAACGAAATAGGGATGCTCTGGCTACGAGGCTAAATTGCATCTGTTTGTGAGGATCTATTACTCTGGGAATATTCATTACCTCTTCATATCTACTACTCCGAGGTCAAATCTGACTCTGATTACAAGTACCTGTCGGCATAATATATATATATATATATATATATATATATATATATATATATATATATATATATATATATATATCAAATAGATCTTTTTTGTGTTTGATGTTTTATTTATTTATTTAATGACATATCATCCTTCGTAGCTTTCTTAATGCCAAAGTTATCCTTATAGAAGGACGGTAGTGATACTATTCAAACTATAGCTGAAGAAAATAGGGAATTAATACCTTTCCTTTGGCTATTAATACGAAAGTGAACGTGAAAGTGTGACTCGTATTTATACGATATCACAGCCCAGCAACTTATTTTCTTTATCACAGGGTCTCCATCCGTAGATATGTTTGAAAGTTAATTGCATTAGATAGGAATGATTAACACGATATATCTACGTAACAATTATTTATTGTAGATTAATTGATTGATTGATTTACAGATTTTAATGGCATAATAACTCGTCTGTTTACTTTCTGCTGTAGGGTAACAGAATTGAGTAAATTCAAATTTGGCTGGTTGGTTGTTTGGGTCTCATTGATTATCAATCTTTATATGTTATTTAACGCCGAATCAATTTTTATACAAATAGTTCTATTTCAAACAATTCCCTTTAGCATGAGTACAGTTTAATTGTCAACAACTATTTCAAGCTATTCACTTTATTCAAACAGTTCTAATTCAGTTTATTCAGTTTAGAATGAGTACAGATTTTGTTTACACACAGATATATGTCAAAACAATTCAATAATAAACAATTAAGTTCAGTGTAAGTAGAGTATCAATGTCTAAAAGAGTTTAGTATAAGCACGCAGTTTAAATGTAAGTTCACAGTTTTATTGTCAAAATCAGTTCTATTTCAAGCAATTCAGTTTTGTCAAACAGTTCTAATTCAAAGAAATCAGTTTAGCATAAGTATGCAGTTTAGTTCTATTTAACCCATAGAGGGGGCCCTATCAAGTGCTACCATCCCGGCCTACAATGGACCTAGGAGCAATGGCAATGAATGGGTGCTCCGCATTCCCTAAAACTCCAGCATCACTGGAAACTCAGCCTTGGATTGTTTATTGTCATATCCAGGAGTCTCATTGGGGGTTATTTCCCCTCTACAGAGGTGCAGTCGGTATATTTTACAGCCCTAGCCGCCTGGGTAGGAAATTCATATGTACTTTTTTGTGAATATTCTCCTAGATCCACTCTAAAGAGAACTGGTTGTACCTGCTAGGATCCTATCTAAGCTATTACAACTCCTTTAAAGTAGGAGGTGCCCGTGGTGTACTGGTTATCGTCAGAAGAAAAGGGACACGGCGACACGAGTTCCAATCCTGGACGAGACTGATTGCATTTCACATAGCACTAGTACCCTTTGGAAAGGTATGAATCCAATTATTCTCCTTCCAGCAATGGGTAAATAATAGGAGAGACTGGGTTCTTCAGCCTTGGTGAGGCAACTAGTCAAGGAGAAGGAAAACTCTGAATTCAAACCTGTTAAACTCCGCTTAAAAATTGACTTGTGCCATATCCAGCCTGAGCGGAGGGGTTGGGTAAATAGGATTACAACTCCTTCAACATGATTTTTGAATGTTAAAATGTTGGTCATTCAATAATAGCTGTGAAAGTTAATTGGGATAGCTTTTGAATGGACATATTCGTTTATCTTTAAAAGTAAAACTTAGTAAAACTAATAAAATAAGTAATGATTCCCAAATTCATTCATTGCCTTGTGTAATACAAAACATTTTCCAGTGAAGTGGATAAAGTTCTTGAGCTATGAGCATCATAAACTCAACCCTTCATTGTCATAACAAAGAGTCGAATCTGACTTTCACTATTATTACCTGTAATAATTCCTTCGATGGGTCAAATATATATGTTTGAAGAGTATTTGTATTAGAAAGGAATACTTGATACCATATTTCCGTACAAATTATTTCCTTTAAGAATAATTTTTTGAAGTTATGTTTTTTTGTGTAGGATTTCTATTATTTTTTTACTTAAGCCATATTTTTTGTGAATTATTAGTGTTTGATAGAAATAAATGAAACTATATCAATGCTTGTAAAAAAAATATAAATTTATCAGAATATGACAATATTATTGATTTTCAGTTAGTATAGGAATGCTCAATATTATGTCACCATGTTCACACAAACATATATAGAGGAAAATGTGCACACAAAAATGCAATAGAACAGTTACAATATATTGTGTTTGGTCATGGATATCCAACTGGAAATTACCTGAATATATAGTGCCTTTACCGGTTATTCATATTTCAGCAGTAAAAGAATGCGTACTATAATCAATTCAATAATTACAATATCAATACAGGCGATAGAAATGGGACCTTTATAAAAAAAACAAAACATTCAACCATAAAGCAATGGATACTCAAGGGTTAATCTCGGCAGGCTAACCCAAAGGCAGAGCTTCATGGAAGAAAAATAATGTTGTGTGTATAATGGAATCACCACTCTATAATCCATTTTGAAACCGTAATTAGACATTCGGGGAATTTTTATTCTCTGAGAATAATCAATATGTTCATTGAAATGTTCTGAGAAAAGACCCCTCATTCTTCAAAAAGAGAAACGTTGTGCTTCTCTATGATTATGCTAGTCTACATTCAGCAAGAATCCAAAAGAAAATATGTTTGATTTAGGCAGGTCTGTTCTCTCTCCACCTTATTCACCATACCTTGCATCAAATAATTTCCATATTTTCCTTTTGAACAAAGATGTACTGAATAACAAAAAAATATATCAAGAGAATCAGCTGAAAACGCTTGTGAAAAATTTCTTGCGCTCGAAACAAGCTGAATTTTATTTGGAGGAATCTAGAAAACATCAGATGGAATGGTTCAAAACAATATCATATGTACGATTGATCGAAATTAATTTATTCTTAAACTATGCACAAATAAATTATATTTTACTCAAGCAGAAGGTATTTATGATTAAACACAGTGGTTATGATTGCAATCAAATATTTAAAAGGGAACGAAATTGATGCTTTAAATAACCAGCCGGAGTAATTAAGCCGTTAAAAAATGAACCGAATTAAATTTACATAAGCTCGGTAAATGTCTAATTATGTTTAAATTACAATGAACCCCTCATCTTCGTGACCAGAACTGCAACCTAATCTTGGAAAGCAGTTACTAACTAGTGAGTTCGATTCTGAATGATTGATTTTTGCTATCTGCTTAACTTACTAGGCTCGTGTAATAACCAACATCATGTATAAAATACTATAAATTTATATCATCATGATGCATCTATGGACACAACACTTTCGCTATGAACAGAATGATGCCAAATAGAATATCCTTTTCAAGTAATAGAAGTAATCTGTTCTTGTAGATTAATTACTACAGACTCCTGAGTTCGATTGGACTTGAGGCAAATTAAAACAAACAAAATGCGGGAACTTCATTGAAGTATAATGGCTGACAAACTAGACTTGGAAACGAATCCAAACTGACTGGAGAATCTGGTTGTTCCGCAGTGCCTCATAAATATAGGCATGAAACAAACTAATCTAACCTAAATGAAGAAAGCCAATTTCGTTTGAGCAATATTTTTCGAATTATATTTGAAGACTTTTGCTTTTGATCCAGATATATTGAGGCTATGATTTTGGTAAAACTATTTATAATGTAAACTTTAGCCATGAATAATATATAATGATATTTCTTGTGTATAATATTCTAGTAAAAATGATAAAAACCTGGCATCTTTAGTTTAGAAGAATCAAACATCTAATAAAATTATATACTGTTAAGTGAAAAATATATCTCACTTTTCTTCTTTGCGTATATATATATATTATTATTATTACAGTGTTGGTTGTCACTTAATCACTTTGTGGTTTTGTGTCGAACCAAGTGCAGTATAATATAGAGAGTGCTCAATATCTAGGATAGAACTGTTATATGATAATATTAAAAAAATATTTATTAGATATATACGTGGTGCCTTCAATAAGTTTCTTGATTTTTTTTTATACAGGCATTAAGAATTCTCGAAGACCCTTGAAAATTCAGTATGTTTTTGCTATACATCTTATGAGATGACTGACTAATGTTTATGATTTCAGGCTCAAAGGAACAGCTACAGAAAGAACTGAAATACAACCTACTAATGTCTGATTGTCACAGCTTGTGAATTTCAAAAATGCAATCTGACACTTTAGAAGAGCGATATGCAATAAAATTCTGTTTTAACTTGGAAAAAATGCCACAGAAACGTATGGAATGCTTCAGACTACTTTTCAACCAACTTGCATGAATTCAGGATTCATGGTCTAAATTCAATGGAATTAAATATATATATTTAAGAGAGAGAGAGAGAGAGAGAGAGAGAGAGAGAGAGTGAGAGACGTGTCAAAAACTTGCTCACTGGGTGATTGACTGCGTGAAACTCACAGTCATGTATTTTTATCTTCTTTTAATTGTTATCCTATTTTATAGTTGAAATTATGTGATATTTTTCCGCATTGTTGTTTACTGCAGGGGGAATAATTTAGTGATTAAAAATGAGTCTAGCTTTAATATTTAATCATAATTTTACTTATATATAAGTTTAGTAAGTTGGCCGACCGTTGTCGAGGACGACCTGAAGGCTACTTTTTCAATACCTATTACACTGTCGTGTTTGGGGAGTCGTAATTCTTTTCCTGAATTGTTTTTTAATGTTGAGTATTTAGCAAGGAGTCAGCAAGTGCCGTTTTTTGAGTCATTGGTATGACTTGATTTGAGATCGATCCTCAGTCTCCTGGACTATTGGCGAATACTCTAACAATTATCCCAATGTGTTTGTATACGTGTGAGTTTGTGTGCGTATGTATGTGTGTGAATATTTATAAACTAACACTGACAATTTTTTCAATAAAATTTTCCACTCTCATGTACAGATGTTTATATTGTTCCTTTAACAAGGACGCAATTGTTCTGTATTTCAGCGTCGTTAAATATCTCTGCACAAAGGAATAAAGGATGTCATATGCCAAAACCATAATTAGTTCATCCCTTACATTCACACAATGCAATCAAACACTGTGTAGTGCTAATGTTACAAAAGATGACAGTATTATTACTTTTCCATTACTCATTCACAGATCTTTTTGAACCGGATTAAGCAAATTGAACTACCATTTAAAACAGATGAACTGTTCGAAATAGCAACGAACAACACAAATATAATATAATTAGAATTTTAGGTGTGGGCTGTCAGCTTTATAAATGCGGATTCACCAAGTTAATTTATATATTTAGGAAATTTATATTAATAATTTTTATGTTTCTATGTCCACTGTACGCTTTCAAACGGATGAACTTAATCAAGAAATTTCCATACGTTTAAATATAGGGGAAAAGATTTCAAATTAAAGAAACTAATGATATACTCTATGTGTCATAAAAAATCACCAGCATTCAGTATTGCGAAGACGTAACCTTTCAGTTACTCAAAAATAAAAAAAAGAGCAAAGGAATACTTCTCACTGCAACTAATAACAACCAACACAGATATAAAACTTGGGAAAAAACAGAGAAGTTCAATAAAGCTAGAAAAATGGAGAAAAATTAACTGTATGGATAGTTCAAGTGTTAAACTAACGGTTATTGCAAAGGGATGATCTGTATACGGTTTGGAAGGGGAGATCTCCAGAGAGAAAGTTAATCTCTTAATAACTGCAGAAAATGATAGCATAAAAGTAATTTTATCAAATTAGAAATCGTTAATGACCAGAAAAATAGAAGTTGCAGGGTATGTGAAAATAAACCGTTAATCAAATAATTAGTAAATGCTATAAAATGGTAGAAAAAGAATAAGTGCAGGCACGACTATGTGGTAATTGTGCAAGACTTTGATCTTTGGCAATGCTAACAAATGGTATGTGCACAAAATATAATATTTTTAAGAAAATGAGATGAATAAAGTTATCTAAGACTTTAATATCCCAACGAACCACTAAATTCCGACTGGGCTTAGTGTTAATTAATGAAAAGAAAATAATTTAACATCTGCTGCATTCTGCAGATTTGAATTGGTCTAAGATACCAAACCAAAAACTGGTAATACATAGAGTAGCAAGTGGAGGCGAATTTGTAATATAAAAGAAACAGTTAATCACAAAATACACAAATGCTACAAACTGCCGCAGAAAGAATGCACGGATATCAATGACTGTGATGGAATTCAGGGAATCTAGTAAAAGATTACATTTTTCTGACAAGTAACCTGACCTTGCTAGAGAGCTAAAAATTATTGAATATGTGTTATATAATTCCGGAGGGATTTCGGTTTATATATCTTGCCTTTCGGTTTAGTTAGGATGAGAACCTTTCGGCTCAGTGCATGGGTTAGTTCGGTGCAACATAAACGCAGGTGTTCACACGCGCGTTGAGATTATGTGTCATTTAGAGATGTCAAAATAAAATTCCCAGATAGGAATTGGGACCCGGTGATAGGTGACGTCACGCACCGGAAGCATGGACTGAGATTTGAGGAAAAGCAGTTAGTTGAGTTCGAACGGGGGAGTCGAGATTTAGAGCTGGGCGAGGCCAGACGACGTTGTGCGCTACGGGCGCCGTGATTTGGTTGGGTTGAGAGCTGACGATGTAAAAGCAGTCTGCATAGAAAGATTGTGCCTCTCTCTCCTCATGTCGAAAAACCTTTAAACTCAAAGGTAATAAAAAGTTTCGTGCCTGAACTAAGAGGTCAAAAAATTTTCTGTGTTTCGGGATTCCTATGTTATCCATATATGAGTTATGAACATTCAATGTACACATCCATATTTCTGTATAGCTATGTAACATATGAAGTTGAATGTAATTCCAATGTAGTCTATGCTCTACGAACGATCTTGAAAAAAAGACTTGGAAATCAGGTGGAAAGAGGAAGCGCAAAGACCATCCAGAATACAGCACTATTGTATTTGACTGGGATAATTATGGATCTTGAGGACCTGAAGAGTTTTGAAATCACTCAGAGAAAACAGACCTGAAAACACACCTGAAAACTTAAGTTAAAACCTCGTTAGTAATAAATGATACCAATATGAAATACAATTTTAAATGGTTTCAAAATCTGGAAACTGTTTTAATGAATCCATATTTATTGGAGGAAGTAACTGAAAATGTTTGGAATAATGTACCGCAAGGAAAAGTACATTATTCTATGTGTGTATCAATAATTTTGCTTCCTAAAATAGAGTGTTTCATGTTGTAAATTAGGCGAAGGCAACTGGTTATGAAGCTGGGGAGATGGTTTTGTCAATATGTAGAATACTGAGAAGGCGTTTCTACATTAACACTTTCCGGCCTAAAGAGGTATTACAGAGTAATGTCTATTTGTCATTACCTGCTGGTTACTAGCCCCAGCTGCACATCCTTTATCACGGAAAATGTCTGGGAGTTATAGTGGTATTTAGCAATATTTTGACAAGACCACAAGAATAAGACATTAATCAAGGATAGAACTCACTAACTCATTCAATAATGTGACATGTGCAGGAATATGATAGGAAGATGCTATTATGGGTATGATAGTGGTCGCGGGGTCCTGGGAAATTTGCCCCTTGTCTGTCTGAAACCTCATTAAAATAAGCATTTATCGCATACTAACACCAAGAGTATACTCTTAAATATTGATTCACGTATATTGTCTTAGTATGATATATTTCTTTTACTTGTCTTTGAAATAATCTTAGTTTGACACAAAGCAGCAAGAACTGGGATAACAAAAAACTGAAATGATATTGTTATATTATGATCTATCCTGCCGCTGAGTGCATACATTTGTTGTTAAGAGGAAATGTGCGTATGAGTGACCCTGTATGTATGCGCACAAACAGAGTATATATGTATATGTATATATTTGTATGTGCGTGTTTGCGTATCTGTAATTATATATATATATATATATATATATATATATATATATATATATATATATATATATAGAGAGAGAGAGAGAGAGAGAGAGCGTGCGAGGGGGGAGAGAGAGAGAGCGCATGCATAGGTATGTGAATAGATATATATAATATAGATCTATATTACGTAACCTACGAACGTTGATATGCCATTAACGAAATAAAGTAAACCATACAGGAATAATAAAAAAAAATGTATTGATAACTTTAACAATTGATAGGGGGGATGTTTTTTCATGATATTTCCTTTCTTCATTTCTCGTTATGGTGAAAAGTAAATAGTAGAAACTATTTAATCTATTTAAAAGCAAATTAATGAAGAGATTGTTAAAAATAAAAGAGGAAAATCCGAAAAAAAGAAGAAGAAGAAAAAACGACTTAATGAAATGTCTATTGAATAGTATTGTAAAATGAATATTCTAAAATGACAATAAGGCAACAATATAAATAAAGTATAACATTAATATGCAAGAAACGAATAGTAAAAATAATAGATTACCGATAAAGAAATATATAATAAAAAAATGTTATATCCAAGAGGATGAATCCGGCATAAAACATGATATAAATAAACCGGAGACCTTGAGTTTATGAATCATTCATGTAAAAATTTTAATAAATGATTTATAATTTATGGCGCTTTTCGAACGAAATCTAAAAGACTAAGAATTGTGATAATATCCTTCATTCCAATTTTTTGTTATTTTTCGTATTGCCCTCTTTTTTTTTGGTCATGTCCTTCTTTTGCAATAGATATCTTAGCTTTTTATCAAATAACCGATAAAATGGTGCAAAAAGGAAGTTCTTTCATCCAGACTCTATTTTTTGCTTTTGCTGGCATTTTATGAAATATAATTAAGCAGATAAACGTTTATGAATCATGAGTTACAAGTTATTTTATATTAGCTGATAGAAGAGTCCGTTCCAAGTAAAGATAATCGGATTCATTAGAAATTTAAATCAAGCTTTAGATCTGGGTTTTTGCCATATTCTTGGGGAATATTTCCGAAGAATAATTTCCAAAAACGTATAGTTGGCTCTATTACTATTTCAGATGTACTTTATAAAAGAAAGCTTTTGTTACCATCCATTCCCGAATGAAGGTATATCTTGTTTTCTTTCACGCTTTTTTATCTTATTGAAATATGCACGTCCCAAGAAAGCATATCTTTATTGTTAATCTGCAAATAATCGCAGTCGTTTGTTTTTCGAATAATACTATGGGAAAATGTTCACTCTATGCAGTATGAGTCCTGACACTGATTATACCAACCGAAGAGGAGTGACTTATCCAAAAGGTTTTCTTCTGAACTCTTTTGTTAATATGTTTTAGGTGTAATTAAGTAAGTCCTAACAAAATATCACAGTGTGAAAAAAAACAAAAACTTTTGATTTGGGTCAAGCTAAGACTAAATCTAAGAAGACGGCCCTTATCAGTCACATCTTTTCGTGGTTCGAGATTATTATTCTTATTCCGATACTTAATTTGAAAATAAAGTTGTAGCCACCTGTTGCACTCTTTCCTACTGATAGTTGATTTTATGACATGAACCCAACAACGAATAATATAAAATTGATGCAACCCTTGATTTGTTGCAGAGTATTGTTAAAAAAAACTGCACATTTCCACCATGCTTGTCACTCCCCATCAAAATCGTGCGAGGGTTATGTTTGTCGTGAAATATATAAAGGAAGACATGTACATGAATGATATTCACATTATTTTTATCCCAAAAAAGAAGAACTAAGACGACTGGTGTTGCAGCAATTGATACGAACAGACCGACAAGACAGAGACTTACAATACGAAGAAAACTAGGACGGATTTTTGTTTGTGCATGTTCCATTTGGTCATCATCATCCCTGACCCTCTCTCGTCATTTCTCCTTATTGTTCATCGCCTCTGGTAGGTCTTCAGGGTCACATCCCGTATCCTCACATAGCTGCTGAATGTATGTTCGAGCTGGTCGTCCTGCTTTTGCCCGGCCATATGAGGGGTCCATAGGAGTACATCACTTATTAGCACGTCCCTGCTTCTCCAGCAGTGACCTGCATGTCTGGTTCATCTAACTTAGATAGTTTTCATGATGGGAGGCAGGTGGTCGTATAGTTAGTGACTTGTGGGGTGTTGCCGCCAGGACTTGTTCAATATTGCTCGCAGCATTCTTGTATAGTTGCCGTCTAGCTTCTTCTCCAACCATTTAGTTAGCGTCCAAGTAGTGCATCCATACATCAGTATCGATACGACCTCTGCCTGGAAGAAACTGCGTTTCATTTTTCAGTCAAGTCTGAATTCTATATGATCGATAGCCTATCGATAGCTGTCTATGCTTTCGTTATCCGCGTGTCGATGCTTCCAGTAAGTCTCCATTCCTAACGAATTGTGCCCAGTATCATAATCCTTCTGTGCTAGTTTGTTAAATTTGTTTACAATATGATGTATTGTTTCAGCTCTTTCACCCCATAACTGTTGGGTATTATTGATTTCCCCTTCAATAAAATTAGTTTTAATGTATGGTTTTGTACTAGAAGGAGAGGAGATTTAGTTTTCATGTCGAGCTTTTCATTCTGTTGACATATCCACGTATTATCATGTATAATTTCTTCAATTTGTTGCTTGAAAAATCCTTACATTTTTTTTCCTTTCTATTTTTGCTAATTCGTATTTTCTTACCCGTACATATGTTGCTACTGCAGCAATTGGCGGTAAAAAAAAATATTTCTTTGACCTTTATATGTTCCACGATTCTTTTAATTGATGCAGAAAGGCAATTCTTAACACTACCGAGCCCTCTCCTCCGTTCCTTTCTTGACTTATTATTATTATTATTATTCACTCATTAGAGCTTTTCACATCAGCGTTAGCCGATGGTTTTTCACTGGAGTCTGAGTGAAAGCAAGTCTCCTCAAGTTTCCAGGACTCTTCTTAGTATTCCGGCCGTTCTCAACAATGCTGTCGTTTGGATGGTCTCCACTCGTCCGCCAACTTCCAAGTCTTCTAGTCCCTTTAGTAATCCTTTAGTTACTGTTCCAAACGCACCAATTACAATTGGTATAATTGTCACCAGCATGTTCCACAGTTTTTTTCAATTCCCTAGCAAGGTCGTGGTACTTATCCCTCTTTTCACATTCTTTCAGTTTTATTCTGTTCCTTGTGAATTTTTTCACACGAGCGTTGGAGTCTAAGTGAGTGCCAGTATACTCTAAATCTCTAGGAATTATCTCTGTATTTTAGCTGATCTAAGTAATTTTGTAGATTTGAATGGCTTCGTCTTCCGATATCTAACTCTTTTATCATCATTATGAAGCCTTAGCGATAGTTTTGAGCAGACCAATTACAATTGGGATCACCGTCACATTCATGTTCCATAGCTCTTTAAGTTCTCTGGCAAAGTCTATATTCTAGTATAACTTTTCATTTGCTTTTGCTTTCACTCTAGGGTCCACCGAAACGGCAAAATCCATTATTCGGTGTTCTCCCTTTTCAACAATCACTAGGTTTGGTCTTCTGAATGAGATTAGGAAATCTGATTTAATGTTAGAGTCCCTGAGAAGGACTGATTAGGCATATAAATTTAGGACTGATTAGGCATATAACATCACGTAGAATCGTCAAATTTCAATTTCTTTTTACAATTCGTTTTGTGCTAGTTCGCTGTATTCACTTTTTATATAATTAATCATTTCGTCTCTATCACAACATAATCTACAGTCGGCAGGATTTGCAGAATACACCGACTGCAACTCTGCAGAGGAGTAATATCCCGCCCCCAAAGAGTGTCCTGATATGACTATAAACAATCTGATGGTGAGGTTCCAGTGATACGGGGGCTTTGGGGAATGCGGAGTACCCATTCATTGATATTGCTCTCCGGTAAACTCTGACCCGGAATAGTAGCATCTGATTGGGCCTTATCTATGGGTTGAATAGAAATAACGGCATAGTTATGCTAAACTGAATTGTTTGACTAAACTGAATAGCTTGAAATAGAAATGTTTTTTGAGAAATAAACCGTACTTACATTTAAACTGCGTGCTTATTTGAAACTGAATTATCTGAAAAGGTACTGTTTTTTGACATTGAAACTTTACATACACTAAACTGATTTGTTTAATTTAGAACTGTTTTGACATTTAAGTGTGTGTAAACAAAACCTCTACTCATACTAAACTGAATTAGAACTGCTTGACTAAACTGAGTGGCTTGAAATTGAAATGTTTTTGACAATTACTCATGCTAAACTGAATTGTCTGAAATAGAACTGACTATTTGCAGAAAAATGGATTTGGCATTAAATAACCTACAAAGGTTGATATGCTATAAAACCAAAACAACTAACAAACCAACCATTATCTACATCTGCTATCCTACAGTATTTTATAATTATACAGCTCATGATTTTTTCAGACCAGTATTGCCTGGTGGTCATTTACTGGAGCCCTAGTGACAACAAGTCTCGTCAGATGTTCAGGATTGATTGCAGTATCTTTACTTGGAACATACAGCCTTTCTCTGTCATCTCTCGAATGTAAAGCCTCGTAAATATTCATAAACTTTCAGGTCCATTGGTCCAAATCTCTGAGCACCTCCTTTGCTTATTTTAGGAATGATCCATAGAATCCAACAAATAGAATCGCAAAGGTGGATGTTTCTTTGATGAGCTAGGGTTCCAGAAGTTTACTTGTTCTTCCGAGGTATTCTAATTTCTATTTCATCTCCGGGTGTTTCCTGGTTACTGCTGTCTGTATTTCCAACTATTTGTTGTTTACCTTTTCTCCAAGATTTCATCATTTGGTAGTTCTGTTTCTTTCGCAGCTTCTCTTTTCCCACTTTCTATATTGGGCCCGGAACATTTTCCAATTCCACATTCGATTCCTATATTTTGGCTTTATATCCTTATACATACCGGGCATTGGCATAATAGAGTGTTCACCAATGGCCCGGGAGACCTGGATTCAATCCCAGATCGAGTCATACCAATGGCTCAAAAAATGGTACTAAATGCTACCTTGCTTAACACTCAGCATTATAACGTAAGAATCAAAGGTTAAGTGGAGCAATCCTGGGAAAGGAGTAGCGCCCCCTCTCCACCTCGGTTTAGTAGCTATCAAAAAGCGAGTCTTCGTGTTACCCTCGACTACGGTCGCTAAATTTTACTACTATATTCTTATTGTTTGTTTCAGGGTTTTCAGTTATTTTTCATTTTTTTGTAAATACATTAGTATAATAGATGTACATAAGCTTATTAATTTTTTCTTGTGATTTTGGACATTTGGATTCGCTTTTCTATTTCACAAATACGTAATTGTGTGGGATCATTGCTAAAAACCTATAGAAGTGATGAGAATCAGTGTCCTAAGAAGTGCTATTTTGAATTTTTACTGCTGTGAGTGTCTGTTCTCTCAATATCAATTCTACCCTCCACTTCTCGAAGGCATTCAAGTTAAGTTCATAATTTTCTTGGATATTTTGTACACTTTAAGACAATCTGTTATCCAAGTGTTCAGAACCCCATCATGGGCCTTTTTGAAGCCAATCCATTTTATGTTTTAATTTTCGTCCTTTTTCTTTTTACTTCTTTTTACTGTCCTTGTCTAGTTGTATTCAATCGTTCGTTTTTCTTGTTCCTCGGCAAGCATCCTTTTTCGGCTTCCCGAAAATTTTCCATGGCATGCGAGCTAGTAATAGATTAACTCTCTCATCTGATTTGTAAAGATTTTCTACATCACCGTTATGGTCACTTTGTCGAGATCTTTCTAAATCGCGGTAGTTTTTCTCCTCATTCGTGCATGTATGCAGGCTTCTTGCAGACTTTTACTCAGTAAATGGACCAGTCGGTCGTGGATGGACATAATCTTTTAAAACCAGTACCCATGTAAACCTTCCTCACTCTTTTCCGATTCCTTATTCATATTTTTAATTCTGTTATTGTTTTCCTATTTCCATATTTTACTCCAAATGTTTTTCTCATACATCCAGTAACTGATTGGTTTTTGTGTCCTCGCTACAAATTTCTAGGCAGAATTTTCTTTTGTTATTTAGCAATGTTCTGTTTTATTTTCATTGCATGACCCAATCAGGGTTAGTTCTGTGTTTTCCTTCTTTTATCAATATCTTTTGATTTATTTCTTCTAGTTGTGTGGTCACACTTGTCTCCGGCTTTCTCTCAATACATTTTTGGAACCATATAAGTATAATTTAATAATATTAGAAAGAAACACATGAAACCATATCACACTGAGCATATTATTTATATAAGCACTAAATACTTGATATCATATAGCTGTATGCAAATAAATGCCAGTCATAGATATCAAAAAGTATACTTTAACGTACAGTGGTACGTATGATATATCAATTGTAATGTTTTTTTATCAACTATTTCCAACGGCTCATTGATTAGTGGATAGAGTTTTCACTGATGGTCCGGAAGACCGGGCTTCAATCCCAGGTCGCACCATACCGACGACTAAAAAATGGTACTTGATACCTCCTTGCTTAACCCTCAAACATATGAGGTACGTATCAAGGGTAAAGTGGAGCAATCCAGGGAAAAGAGTAGCGCCCTCCACTATACCTCAGTGTAGTAGCTTTTTAAAAGGGAGCCTTCCGGTCGCCTTGAATACGGTCGCCAACTTTTCTTTTACTCATTTGTAAATGATTAATATTCCCGCATGAAATAAGCAATAAGTTGTTAATTTGTCGTGAAATAAAAAAATTGCACCAAAACTTATATTTCATTTATGAACCTCATTTGATTAAAAATTGTAAATATAATCTGAACTTTTAAAAAATGCACACTTCACATTTCCACTTGCACAAGTACCATGAGGTTACATAAATAAATAGAGGGTGCATTGCTTTTGGGTCGTTTTCTTTCTACAGTAAAAAAAATGTTTACTTTGATATACTCCTATATAATTTACCATTTTCCCAATCCTGAGCACCAAAAAGGAAATAAATCACGCACAAAACAAATTTAAAATTTTACCCAGAGTTCACATATACAGAATCATTGATAAATATGTACATCCGTTACATTTTTATGAATATTTCTTCCTCAACCAACGATGCCTCCGGGGATTCTCCATTGCAGAATGGGATTAAGTGCTTTTGTGCGGTCTCCAAGTAAGCAACTTCAAACGCAAGTAGCGCTCTTACCTTCGGTTTGTACAAATACTTTAGGGAAATTGTTGGACCACCTACACAGCGAATTTGTCTATAGTGGTGAAGGTAAACTGCAAACAAATGAAGGTTGTCTATAAATTCTCCTAAATAACACACTACTGATTTTAAATTAAGATCTTTTTCTTTTCCATAACTAGTTACCCTATCAAGGCTAGAACACTCAATCAACCAAATTTGCTCACTCACCAATGAACCCATGACATGGACTTGAATGAGTAAATTTTTCAGTACTATAATGTAGACACCATTCCATGATGATAAAGCAGTGGTATCCCTACAAAGGTGTACATCTTTTTTGCAAACTAAGGATTCAAAGATATATATATATATATATATATATATATATATATATATATATATATATATATATATATATATACTAAATGCACAACTAAATTTTTTCCATTGAAAATATTGTTGCACATTTCAATATATAACGCAGATTCTAAATAATTTAAACAGCTTGGGGCGCAGAATACACCGACTGCATCTCTGCTGAGGGGTAATTCTGCAGAGATTCAATCGTTATATTCAGCGGATCCAGCCGACTCCCCCAATGTGTGTCGTAGATACGACACTAAACAATCTGATAATGAGATTCCAGTAATGCCAGAGCTTTGAGGATTATGGAGAACATTTTTGTTGCCATTACTCCCTGGTCTACCTTGACATGCAGTGGTAGCACTTGACAGGATCCTACTTATGCGAAACTGAATAGTGTGAAATATAATCATTTATATAATAAAAAAATTGATTTGGCATTCAGTAACCTACAATGGTCGCTATGCCGTTAAATCAAACCAAACAAAATTAAATGAAACGAAGCAGATGCCAGAATATTTTCTTTAAGAAAACAACTTGAGAATATAGCTTTATTGTGAAACCTTATTTAATGGATATATTTCACTGATTTCGGCAAATCTGCAGCAATGACAGGCCAATAAAAAGGATATAATGCATAGATTCAAAAAGAACATTCATTGTCCTACAATTAATATATTTAACCGAAATTATGGTCCTCGTACGTCAATGAATGTGTTTACTATATATATATATATATATATATGTATATATGTGTGTGTGTGTGTGTGTGTGAATGTATTTTGGTTTGTTTAATTAGTGGATAGATTGTTCCCCAATGGCCCGAGAGAACTGGGTTCAATCCCAGGTCATGTCATACCAAAGACTTTGAAAACGGTACTTAATACCTTTTGGCTTAACACTGAACAATATATTGTACGTATCGAGGGTAAAGTGGAGCAATCCAGGGAAAGGATTTACGCACTCTCCTACACCTATTGAAAAGGGAGCCTTCTAGTCGCCCTCAACACTAGCCACCAACTTAACTTCGTTTAATGGCACATCAAACTTGGTTGATTATTTTATGCCAAACCCGTCATTGAGGAAAGTCAGTAGTGATACTACTTTCCTCATAACTAGGACAATTGGGCTTTATGACTTTCCTAAGTGAAATAGTCCAAAAGCAAACGTCAAAGAGCAACTGGAGTTCGAACTCACTCACTACAAGGCCTCTAGTCATCACTTTAATCATTATACTTAAAAAATTCCTCCTTCACTCTTTCACTCCTTCTCTCTCTCTCTATATATATGTATATATGTTTCGATGGGTAAATTTTCGCATGAATTTTATTGACATCAAAATGGCACTGACATCCTATTTCGTAAGATGTATTTACCAAAATGAAAATAAAATATTTTAAAATAAAGAATAAATTCATTCAAATAAAATAGTTATTTTGTTCAATCAATGTCTCCAGACTAATTTAGAATATCCTGCAAATCTTTACTAGTTTAAATTAGCATATACAGGCGTTTTCCTTGCAATTTGGTTCATACATGTCCCTACACATACTTTTGTTGATCTCTCGCTCAACCAGGTGCCCGTGGTGTAATTGTTATCGTCGTAGGAAATGGACGCGGCGACTCGAGTTCAAATCCTGGACGAGACTGATTGCATTTCACATAGCACTAATACCCTTGTGAAAGGTATGAATCCAATTATTCTCTTTCCAGTTATGGGTAAATAGTAGGACAGACTAGGTTCTTCAGCTTTGGTTAGGCAACTAGTCTAGAAGGAAAACTCTGAATTCAAACCTGTCAAACTCCGCTTAAAAATTGACCTTGTGTCATATCCTGCCCGAGCGAAGAGGTTGGTAAATAGGACCAGGTCCCACACATAATTAACAAAGGGATAGCAAAGTGGTTGTTATGCATCCATATATTAGGGATGACGTGAAAACAGACGTCTTCTCACAACCAATACTGTGTATACTCCTGCTTGTGAGAAATGACACGGAGTCTTTTTGGTAGATGTAATGTCTTTCAGTTGTCACCTCTTCTATGCAGGTATAATGCCACCATCACTAATGACGACTCCATATACCATGATGCAGGATGTAGCTTTTTCATCAATATTGGCACACTTTCTGGGGACCGATTAAGACAACAGTTGTTTTGTGTGTTCACATCTGATCCAGGGAGATTTTTTTTAATTAAATAAACAATTTTGTTAGACTGGAGGAAATGATTGAGTGTATACAAAAAGAACTCTTCTGTACGTTTTTTTCCTCTAGTCCTTCACTTGCTGGGATAAAATTATCCTTGTCTGTTAAGTAGCAAATATCTTCATGCACTACCCGGTTGATAAGAAACTCATACACTCCTATTAACCAATTCGACTTGATTTGGTGGTTGTCAATCATCGAGAATTTCGAGTGTTCTTTTTTTTTATCAGAATGATTAAAGTGATGCTATCGAGCTGCAGTTCTTTCGTAATGACCATTGGCTTCATCCAACTCTTTTACAATCCTCTGCACTGATTGACACCAGACATTGTTTTGTATGTTGTGTTGTACATGCCAGTGAGACAAGATGCTGCTTCCAAATTCTGAAGGAATGAATTGTATCATGGTGCAGATTTCCTTACAGAGTTTAGTTTGTTACGCGGTAGAAAAATATTTACCTAAATTAGCGGATTGGCGAAAATGGTATTTTAAAATGGCGTTAATTTACGCACCACATCCTGTATACTGAATATCTTTTCATGATATTCATTGTTAAAATTTCCAATTTCTCCCAACGCGCATACATGTAGACACGTCTGTGTATTCACTGTTTAGTAACGATTTGTAGAAGTAGAAATATTAACCAAAGTCATCTCAGAGAATAAGACTAGCAAAGAATACTCTGCACAGTTAGCTCATTGAGCATTTAAGCACATAAAGTACTCAACTTCAAAACTGAGCATATATACTCATCAAAAATAAATAACACGCTGCCATTGTTCAATAATTCTTTATATAGCCAATACGCTTCCTCCAATGACAGCCCTATCATTTCATTGGCCCAGTCAATAAATGAATAAACCAAAGTCCAATGATATACTTATTATACTGTAGTGTTATTTATCATATTCCTTAAACCCTGCCACAAAAATCTAACAAAAAACTATAAAGAACTTACCCTAATAACTTATTGAAGCTCGGTGTAAATGGACATTTCTTCTTTTCTGGCATATTGGGGTAAAATACTGACTCTACCATCAATTTGAATCAACTCCTTTATCTTTCTGTATTTCATAACCTGCCTTGATCTGAAGTTGTAGTATCTGTCAGAATCCCATACATAAGTCAAATAGATCTGTTAAAAATTATTCGTATATGATCGTGCTGCTTTCAAAAAATATCTTTAGAAGATTTATACATTAATATAAAACAATTACAACTGCATTTAGCCATTCAGATTAAAACTATTACAACTACAAAAAACTATGCCAGAAAAGATTTGCACGAACATCCTAAAATGTACATAAAAATTCTTCAGTTCTTAGGCTGATATTGCTGCTTTTCTGCATCGGTTCTTCGGATTATCTGAAGCCAGAAAATTGTCTCTTAAAGTTTCTGGTACCTCACCAAAATGACATTGATGTATTGTACTAAATTTTCTTTGAAGATACGCTGACTCCGTGTTACTTTAAGCTTCCATGAAGAATTTAAAAAATGAGACGATTCTTGATTATACAAATGAATCCTATTGTGCCTTTCATTGACTGTAACCTTTAGCGAGGTTATCTTACTTCTCTCTCTCTCTCTCTCTCTCTCTCTCTCTCTCTCTCTCTCTGTGTGTGTATGTGTTCTTAACTTATTTCTTGTCTTTTTAGCCCCTAATATTGCTACCCTTGAACAACGGAAATATTTTCTTTATTTTCGCCAGACATTACATATTGCAACCGGCCTTTCTCTAATAGAATATAATTATTTATTTATACATTTTTTTTTTTCATAATTTAAATATTTATGGCTCTCATAGATTACAGCAGTTAAAATCTATTCGGAAAAAAATAAGTAAAAATATAGTTGGTTAGTTGGTAGGTTGGTTGAATGCATTATATTTTATGGCAAATCAACCATTGTAGGTTATTTAATGCCAAAATGACTATGCATCTTTACATCTTAAGGCACCATTTTCTTCCCTTCCTCTGTCTCTTTCGTTACGCTTTTTCTTTTTTCTCTCTGTCTCATGTCTCTCTGGCGCGCTGCTCTTTTTATATATATTCTTCTTTTTCACTTAATCTTTTTTCACTTCTGATAACGTATTTTCGATTTCAAAATATGTGTCAATCGTAATCCATGAGGCCAATCTGATCAGCCTTATGATTGACGAAAGCATCCGAGAATGCACAGCTGGCTGATGAGACCAATCTGTGCGCGGAAGAGTTTTGTGTGGTGTGAACACGAAATGGTGGCGGCAGTGGCTGATGTGACTGTGTATTTTCTAAGTTTCCTGCGTAGCTCAGTTGTTACGTTTCTTCTGGTTTCACAGACTTTCTCTCCACGTTTGACACCTTCACGCCACTTGTGTCTGTCCAGCGTCATATATTCCAGGCAATTCGGCATGATATCAAAGGATTTCATGGCGACCTTCTGTGTGTATTTGAAGCGCTTTTTCTGGCCTTCTTGGGAACGTTTGCCCTGTAAAGCATTTTTTCGGGAAGCGGGCAACATAATCGGCACAACAAAGCTGTGATTGCATCACGATAGTGTAGAAGCTGGGAATAGAAGCCCGAGTTAAAACTTTGGTATCGGGGATGTGTTTTTAACATGTGATGCCAAGAATCTTCCTCAGTTGTGTGAAAATGGTTTAGCTCATGTCATTAGTAATTTGTCCACGTTTCACAGCCATAAAGAAGGGTGGTTAGAATGACGTAACGCTATAACTTGATTTTGCTTGCCTCCAAGATGCCTGTCCAATTCAACACTTATCTGTTGAGTCGGCTGAAGGCTGCACCCGCTTTTACGAATCTGGTGTTCACTTCTTCATCAATGACAATACATTTATAGAAGGAGCTGCTGAGGTTGGCGAACTTTTCAACCATCTTCAGTCGTTGTCCGTTAATGGTAATATTGGGTCCAACGTATGGTTTACCAGGCGCTGGTTGGTGCATCATTTCTGTCTATTTTGTGCTGATGGTTAAGCCAAAATTGACACGGACCATTGAGAACTTGTCAACACTGTAAGGAATGGTGGCTTTGTTAGTATCGTTCACTGCACAGCGATCGCAAAAAAAGAAATTCGTTGATCATATCAGTTTACACCGTGGTCTTTCCTTGAAGCCTTCTTAAGTTGATGACACAGCCGTCAGTACGGTATCAACTGTCGATTCCATTTTCCGAGCCATTAAAAGCATTAAAGAATATCACAGAAAACATCATACTGAAAAGAGTGCGGGCTAGGACACATCCCTGCTTAATCCCAATTGTGACTGGAAAGGCTACAGAGCTTTCTCTCTGGTTATGAACCCTTGCCTGCATGCCGTCATGAAATTTTCTAACGACGGTGATGAATTTGGTCGGTGGGGGTGGGTAGTCGTACTTTACCCTGATTCTCCAAAAGCCGCCTTCGCTGACCGAAACATATGCCTTGGTTAGATGAACATAAGTCGAGTTGAGGTCAGTGATCTGTTCCTGACACTTCTTTGCAGCTGTCTTGAAACAAACACCATGACAAGGGCCACGTGTTCCTTACGGAAGCTGCATTGACTCTCCGTTAAGAGTTCATATTGGAGGATGTTGAGGCAATTTAGAAGGACTTTGTATTGGGTCTTACCCGAAATTGAACGTAAGAAGATTTGCGGTGATTATTGAATGCTTGTCGGCTTCCTTTCCGTTTGTAATATAGAATAAAGAAGTGTTTTTGAAATCCACCTGTACTTGTCTTTCATCCATGTTAGCTGAATGAGGGTCAGAGTTTATTCTCTGATGTACCCTCTTCGAGATTTCCACAGGAATTGAATTAGATCCGGGTGACTCGCTGCAGAATAGTTGACGGATATTTATCTGAACTACCCCATGTTTTGGAGTGACATCAAATAACTCGTTCACTGGGATATGCGGCAGTCGTTAAATAGCCTCGTCTTTGAAGCAAGATAGCTTGTTTAGTACACCATAGAAATGCTTAGCCCAACTCTCCAGGAACTTTCTTCTTCTCTGATATGGATTTCGGTTCCATCTGCACTCCGAAGCGTTGATGAGCCTCCACTGGTGGGATCGTAGACCTGCTTAAGACAGCTGTAAATGTTTTTGTCATTCTTTGTTTGCGTAACCTTCGATTTTATCAACTCTCGCGCTCACCCAGGAAGCTTGTATTTCACACAGCTTGATCTAAAAGATACTGCAGATGCTCCTCTAGTCGTAATTCTTGGTATTACACTGAGAGGTGCTCCAGGTAAGCAGCGTGCTATTCTCCTATGAGGTCTATAATCTTGGCATGGTTCTCATCAAACCAGTATCTGTGTCTTCTGGTAGATGCTCCTAAACACTCCATATCTGTGCTATAAACAGTGTCCCGAAGAGTGATACACTCTACTTTCAAATCTTGTTCATCCAAATGGTTGGTATCAAGCTGCTCATCTAATGCCTCAACAAATGATTTCTTGGTTGGAACTTTTTTTAGGTTCCTGATGTTCAGTGATTTTGGTGCTATTTTGCCCTGTGGACTCCGATACTTTGTTTAGAAATGGCTACTCTCACTAACTGGCTCACTATCTGTCTATCTATAAATGTACACACACCCTTACATACACACAAACACCTCAGCATACACACATCCTCACTCTCTCTCACACATAGCCTTTTTCTTTCACACACACACACACACACACACACATATATATATATATATATTGTACAAGTTATTCTCTTTTCTACTCGCTTTTTTAAAAAAATCCAATCTATTTTGCCCTTTTACTTGTCATTTTGTAGATTTATATTTCTTTTTCACTCTTTTCTACACTCGTTCATTCCTTATACCTTAAATGATTTAATCTTGAACTTTCGACACAACTTACCAAATTTCTTTTCCCTTTTTCCCCCGACTCTTTTTCCTTGAAACGTTAACATTACAAGCTTCCCCTATTGTTCTTTACCTAAGAGCTTACCTTTGTATTTTTCTTTCTGTTGTATATTCTCTTCTTCATGACACTTCCCTTCTTTTTTTTTTTTTTCTTTCTCTCTCCTCGCAATGTTCCAAAAGAACCTATCACTCTCTCTTTTGCCGTGTTGGTGCACCCGCTTACAACGACCGGATGCCCGTGTGCACGCATGCGCACAAACCAATTTGTCTCCGTTTCATCCATAAACAGGGGCGATCAATCACCATTCGTGCTACTGCGGCGTCATTACAAGGCTGTGGGTCCCGAGACACGTCTTCAGATGCCCGACATAATCGAATTCAGTGTCTGATCAGCACGGTTTCAGTAATCGAATTCAAGGCCTCCAACAAACGACTACAACACTTTGGTCTTAAGCAGATTAATAGTACTGTGACAGCACTGCCTTCATAGAAAGAGAGACAGAAAGAGTATACGAGAAGTTGACAGTGATCTGATAGTTTTTTTTTCTCGTGTCACACTGTCAGCCGTGAGGTACATGCCCTTTACTTATTTTGGGATTTTTTTTTCAAACTGCGTAAGCAATTCTACGCAAGAAATTTTTACATACACTGCTCATGACAGCTTAAATGTATTAAGAAGTATATTCTAGCATAACCTATTATATTTACTAGATGGAAGCTTAACATCTTATGTTATGTGAAATTATAATAAAGTTATGCAATACGTCTTTGGTTTGGTTTGTTTGGTTTTATGGCATATCAACCTTTGTAGGTTATTTAACGCCAAATCCATTTTTATGTAAATAAGCCGTTCTTTTTAAAACAATTCATTTTAGCATAAGTACACATTTTAATTGTCAAAAACATTTCCATTTCAAACTATTCAAGCAGGTATATGTAACAATTCAGTTAAGTGTAAATGCAGTTTTAATGTCAAAAAACAGTTCTATTTGAAATAATTCAGTTAAGCATACGCACACAGTTTAAGTGTAAGTACGGTATTGTCAAAAACGTTTCTATTTCAAGCTATTCAGTTTACTCAATTCATTTTAGCATAAGTATGCTGTTATTTCTATTTAACCCATAGATAGGGCCCTATCAGGCAATACGTCTTTCTAGCCCAGTCTACTGTGTCTGTGGACTACACAGACAGCATCTTTCCTGAGGAACAAAGACACCCTCCTATCGAGTGTCCTGAATTTAACTATCTACTGCATCTCATGCTGAGACTTCATAGGGAAAGTTAAGTGCCTCTTCATTGCCTTTACCTCCTGGTCTGCTATAACCCGGATTGGTATTTCTTTTTAGGGTCCAATCTAAGGGTTAAATAGAACTGTTTAATCATTCAAACGTAAACAATCAAAGTACATATATAAAATTGAATTGTTATTGTTTATTTTGCAATTTCTTGCAGTTATTTGAATGTGTGAAAATAAAATGAACAATTTTGAATAGAATTATTAGAGTTTTAACGCATTTATCAAAATATCTTTAACTCTGTGCAGAAATTGAATTATTAATATTATAGATCAATCCTGGGAGCCATTTGACTGTGTGTAAATGAATGAATAGTTTTCAATAAATAATTAATTGTAATTACCAATACTTGTAAACACTTCACTGTGTGCAAACAAATGATCAGTATCAAACAGAATTATTAGAGTTAATAATACTTGAAACTATGTACCGTGTGCAAACAAGGGCAGTAATTCATAGTTTGCAAATAAATTAGCTTAATATTTTTTGAATTCAACTATCTATAACCTATTCCTTTATATATTGTACATGTACACCCATTTAACTGTATGTAAATAAATGACTTGTTAAATTGAATTGTTTCTTTCATATAAATACTTGATACCATTTAACTGTATGCAAAGAAATGATGATATCTAATATAGTTATAAGTGATAGGACGAAATACTTGACATTTTTAACTGTGTGCAAACAAATCAGTTCTCACTTGTTCAAAATGTTATCAATGACTAATGTGATTAAAAACTATATATTTACTATATATGTGTATTTAGAGGATTTGGAATTAAAGATTCTGCCAATTTTGATATGTCATAAAAAAGAAAAAACAACAAAGCAACCAATTCTTTTTTATGTATGCAAACAAATGAAATCTGATATGTTCAAAATGTTACAAACAAACTATTCGTTCATAAATCGTATATATTTGATTTAAATGAATAAATTAATTCGGCAATTAATAACCTATACAAGTATATGCCATAAAATACAACCAAAGGAGGTGGCCGTGGTGTAATGGTTATCGTCGTAGGATATGGACACGACGACACGAGTTCAAATCCTGGACCAGGCTAATTACATTTCACATAGCACTAATACCCTTGGGAAAGGTATGAATCCAATTATTCTCCCTCCAGATATAGGTAAATAGTCAGGCAGACTAGGTTCTACAGCCTTGGAAAAGCTACTAGTCTAGGAGAAGGAAAACTCTGGATTGAAACTTGTTAAACTCCTCTTAAAAAAATTGACCTTATGTCATATCCTGCTCGAGCGGAGGGGTTGGTAAATATGCATAAAATACAACAAAACATCAACTAATCTTATATATTTCGGTTAAGTTTTTATTGATTAGAATATAATGGGATTCCTTGATTGCATATTTTCGGTTGAGTCACCGTGGCGAAATGTCAAATGAATTGGACGACTGATTCGAAATATGCGAGTTCGAATTTTAGCCGTGCACGATTAGAAAAATGCTTTGGAGAATGGTATGAACCCCTTTTACCTTTTAGAGAATCTAAATTAGTTGTCTAAATTTCTGAGACGAAGCTTGTTTTGATTTTTATCATTCAGGTTTTTCGGACTATATATTCAGATTTCAGTTGTTTATTTTTTTTTGTTTTTTTTTTCTCTAAAAAAAAATGAAATTGAATATGAGCACAGGTAAAAAATCATGCATAATAGTAGTAATTCTAGCTAAAGTAAGAACATTAAGTTTTTAATACCCAAAAATTCACTCTGAATTGTCCAGCAGGACACATGGCGTAACGGTTATAGGCGTTGGTTCCCTGAGGTTCTAAGAAGACAATCATCTGCAGGTTCAATCCTCAGGAATACTTAACACTTGTACCCGGTTATGACAAACGGAATTAGAACAGGCGACCCCCGTGGTTTCAATAAAGGACGTAGTTCGAAGTTCCGTGAAGGTTCCCGAGTTCGACAAACACCTAAAGAAGGCCGGAGGACATAAAGGCCGAAACGTTATGGAAATAACAATAAAGATGAAGACAATAGTCCGAAAAACCTTAATGATAAAGAATCTAAACTATTACATAATTTCTTCCTTAATCTATCATAAATAGATGCATATGAACCTAAGCTTACCACGCAATTGTGTTTTTTTTCTTTTTCGCCACATAACCAGCTAGGGTTAAGAAAAGGCTTATTTTTACTTTGCAGAGATTTACGACCCCTCACAAAGACAGCTGAGATCTGGTTATGATACTTAACTAATGAGGCCTTGGTTCATGAGATCTGGAGAATGCTGTATGATTCTCTATTGCAATTATTCTCAGGATTGTTCTGACCCAAATTCTCCCAGTTAACATCGTCAGAGATTTCGGCTGACTCCAGCTTCAGCTTCAGACGAGAATTTTTTTTTTCACGTAACACAAATGATCCTGAGAAAGACATGAAACCATATATTCTGCCACCAGATATGGCTAAAAAGGAGGACAGGCAGGTGTTTTTACTCGAGGATAATAAATACCCTTTATCTTTACAGTACTTGCAGTGGACCTTGTGTCACATCCTGCCCGCAGCGGAGCTATCAAATACAAAACATTATTTTCCTTTTCTCACCCAAAAACTTTTCAGTAAAAAACTGAATAAAATATCGAGATATTTTGCACAGAACAATGTTAAATTCATAAGATAATGTGTAAAATATGATTTTTTTTATTATTTAAATCTTCCAACAACTTCAGCTACTTAAAAACTTATCGGTTAAAATTGACGGATATCTGACATTAAAATACTGTCTTTTTTAATCTTTTCAAAGGAAAAAAAGGCCCACTTATCTGATTTACCATTTGAAAACTTTATATATATATATATATATATATATATATATATATATATATATATATATATATATATATATATATATATATATTGAAAAACCATAAAAATGCTGTCAACATAAATTTTATGATTTTGATTCACTGCGTGCACGCTGCTAAATATTATTTTCTTTTATCATTTTTTCGTTTATCGTTTTTTGGTTCGTTTTTGAGGAACGAAAATCAAAAGAAGTGTTTCAATTTTCCAAAACGATGATCTGGAAAATATCTTGTTTTTCTTCCTATCAGTTCCTTTCCCTCGTTGATGTACTTTTTTTTTCATTCTTTTTCCTTTTCTTCTGGGGAAAGTCAGAAAAGGCTCTGTGCAACGATTTCCATAAAAGAAAAAAAAATGATTGATTGACGCCTGACAGGAAGAAAAACGTACGGAAGTTGGCAAAACAAAAAAAAAAATGAAAAAAAAGAAGATCAAGAAGAAGAAGAAGAAGAAGAAGAAGAAGAAGCAAAAACAACCAAAATATGACAATATTCAATTGAATCCACGTGGGAGCATTGAGATAACGTTTGTGATTATGATGATATTAATGACAATGTTATTGTAGCTATTCTTTCTTGGAGATATTTTGTCAATATAATATATAATAAATCGGATAAATAAAATCTAATAACAATAAGCAGATGTGATTTATTGTTGATGTAGGAAGATACAAAGAAACATTCCAAAAGGATTTTTTTTACAAAAATAAATATATATACATAAAAAAAAGACAGAAGATTTTCTCCATTTTAATAGAAGCAGACAACACACTTTGGGATATGACGAGATATTTTTTACCAAAATCATTCATGTTTCTGTATATCCACATTTCCCAAACCAGTAAATAGTAATTGTTATTTACTAAGCGCATAATACTCAGTGGTTACTGATTTCAAGTGGTCACTTATCAAAATACTGTGTAATGTCGATCGCTGCTTAGGAATTGATTATTTGGTGAAGATCAGTAATTCCAGCGAATATTTGTATCAGAGAAATTCTTTTGAGAGTTTTTGTTTGTTGATATTTCTTTTCTCTTTCATTGAGTCACTATTTAAAATATATATATATATATATATATATATATATATATATATATATATATATATTTATACATGTGTGTGTGTATGTCTGTGTCTATCTATATGTTAATATAACTGCGTATATATATATATATATATATATATATATATATATATATATATATATATAATGTGAATATGTGGAAAGTTGGATAAATAAAAGACCTAACCTGATATATCCAACTTTCCACATATTTCGATCATACAGTCAGATTCACTACAAATCTATCTTTACAACACACACACACACACACACATATATATATATATATATATATATATACTCACGTATGAATATGTGTGTGTGTATTTCTGTTTGAGTGTGTCTTTGACTAACATTCACTTTTGCCGATTTCATAAAAGATCTGGTCAAATTTTCTTGTAAATTGTTCGAAATCTGGTTTGAAGGAATTCCAAAAGGGCCATAATTTTCCGTACTCCTTCATCTTCGATCTATCTTTGTGGTTACGAACGTCGAAATGGCAAAGACAATGACGAGTTATATAAATTTACGTAAAAAGATGCAGAAAGAACGAGTGGGCAGGTAATTTAAGGAAAAGAAATACTTCACTTGAAGAGGAAGATTTGACGGGAAAAATGTTTGGGAAATTTTTGAAAGAGCCTGCTACATTCGAAAATGATCAGGCTTAAGGAAAGTTTTTTTCCATCTTTATATAGGGGCCTTGAAGAATTTGGAGATTTTGTATGTGCTTTCCTTGTGAAATATGGAGGTGTTTCCAGGTAAAATTTTTCGCTTTTTATAGAAGGTGCACTGATGTGCTTTAAGTTGTTGAAAAATACATTTGCATATATATGTGTTATTCTGTACATATATATATATATATATATATATATATATATATATATATATATATATATATATATATATATTGTGTACATACGTATATATATATATGTGTGTGTGTGTCTGTGTGTGTATACATATATATAAATATATATAAATATATATGTGTGTGTGTGTGTGTGTGTGTGTGTCTATTCATATATATAAATATTAGGTATATGTACATATATATATAGAGAGAGATTTATATATCTGTATATATGAAAGCAAACACATTTAACATCATAATGAACTTAAACTGCAAAGACGAATCTCTCGTTCTATTTGTCTTCATATCCTGTGTAGTGCCAAAAGCTGCCACCATCGAAACTGTGGCATCGCCCTTGGTATTTTGCTACTGATGAAAGGATATTTCATGAGTTCTCACTCGATATATGATAAGATATTTAAAAACATGTTTGTGTACGTATATATATATATATATATATATATATGTGTGTGTGTGTGTGTGTGTGTGTGTGTGTGTGTGTGTGTGTGTGTGTAAATACATATATTTATGTAGGTATATGTACATATGCATACATAGATTTATATATTCATATATACACACACGCAGACGCATATGCATATTGTCACGTGGTCTACCACCGAGGAGAAAGAAATAATCCCAAAGCGGAAATAGCCCCCTTCTTCCGTCAGCGGAAATGGGGGTAAAGAATATCTGTTTTGGAACAGAGGTCGTGCTGAATGGAGTCTCATAGCAAACTCCGGGTGAAGAAGAGATTTGAGGAGAGATGTCGTCGTGAACAGATGAGGCGAATCTCACGCCATACTCCAGGCGAAGCACCAAAACTGGGATTTGCAGGACAGTAGTTGAAGTGGTAAGATATATTGAAACTGCCGCCGAAATTACTGGGGAAAGCGGAAAGAATCTTGGACAAGAGAACCCATACCTTCAAGCCAGAGCTATATATAATATAAAGTCCGTCAGCCCGTAAAAGAGAAAATACTCTCCGAAGGAACCCGTCAAAAGTTATGTAAACATTAAGACTGTTTCTCCCTACACCCAATTATATACTCTCCCTCTCTCTCTCAATTTAAAGAAAGACGAAAGAAAAGAAAAGGAAAGGAAGAAAGACATTTATAGTTATGTATTATCCGTTGATAATATAGCTGACACGTTGAAGATGTGTGTCTGCGTGTGTATTAAAAAAACTGTTATATTTTATGTCCCCACGTGTCGGAGATTGTTCATTGTGTCATCTCCTGTCAAGTTTCATGTTTCTTTTTCAGCTCTTTCGCCTCATGTTATTCTCGCCTAAATTGTCCTCTTCTTTCCTTAAAAAGATTTTACGGAAAACCGGAGTTGTCGACTACTATAATTGATATTATTCTATCTAAACCTAGAGGTCCATATCTCCCATTGTTCTAGCGGTAGGAAGTGCTAAAGGCCTGGTGGGTGTGTGTGTGTTAGTGTGAAGTTTGGAAGCTCCTTGCCAGCGGCAGTCAGTCTAACCCTAAATTAACCCCCACATAATATGCCTCTTCCTATATGCCCGAGAAAGGACTCTGAACAAGGACTTTTTCTATGAGGGATCAAGTGCCAGACCGCCCCGTCTTCACACGTGCGAAAAATAAATATCTATCTTGGGATTTTAATAATTTTGCCGTCACAATATATATATATATATATATATATATATATATAGTCATCCACAGACTGACTGTTTCGTTCTATCAGAACTCTTCAGTGTGGCTAGACACGCAGGACGCTCGAAGCCGGGATCGAAACCCGTCCAACTTTACGTTATATATATATATATATATATATATATATATATATATATATATATATATCACCAATAACTGTTAGTAAAACTAATACCCTTATGTTCGACATCTTTTTCCAAAAAATTCTGTCAACATCTAAGTATTTGATTATCTTTTTGCTTTTTTTAAATAATTCTATAGTTTGCTTGTTTTTTTCTCTTTTTTTTCTGCTGTACAACACAACATCTGGTCCTCCCATCTGGAGAATGCAATTGTTTATATCCTAGAATCCAACAGAATGTATTAGTCTAATGTTTTAGGACAGATTCAGGTTTGTGCATATACTAATAGTGAATAGGTTCAAATGTCAATGTATTGCACAATTCAAATTGACTCGTACCTACTTTTGTACAGATTTTGTGCTCGCTTGTTACATTCCCTTTCTATTTTATTGACCGTTTCATATTTTTCTCCACATAATCTCTTTTTGCAATTCTGGCATTTTTTTTATTTTTCTTTAAAATATTTGTAACATATGGTGTTGTTTTGTGCCACAATGACTACAGATTCAATAACTGTCTTCAGATTTTCCTTTTCGTTGGCATGTCTTCTCGTGTGTAATATGGCTAGTTAGTCGCTGGACCTATCCATAGTTTTTTTTTCTCTTTAAATTCCTATTCATTAGTTATAGTTGGTTACTTTCTCGTATTCATATTTCCAATGCACCGGTTGGCCGTCGTGATTTATCTTTCTTTGCTTATTTTTTAAATGTAGTACTCGTGACTTTATAATACTGAATAAACGCAATCTCCCATGCTGGCAACTTCTCTTTCCCCTTTCTCTATGACAGCAGGTGTGTTATACATTGACCTTTGACAGGCCGATAAATTTGCGATTTCAAAACAGGATATGCACCTTCGTATACAAGGAACAACGGAAATTAATCACATGAATTAAGAGATAAATATTTGGGTGTCCAGAAAATACATAGTGCGAACGTTTTTTGATTCAAGTAATTAGATAAGACAAGTTATCATGGGTGCCTGCCGGGAGATGGTGGCCTCCGTTTGACAAGCATCTCAACTGACAAGCATCTCAAATGTGGAGTAAACCTGAAAGAATTCTGTAACCCCAAGTAGATTCTTATTTACTCTCTGAATTTGTCCCAACGTGGTGTCACTCGTAGCGGTTTCTAAGTCAGTCTCTGTCTCATTCTCTCTCATACACATTGTCATCACGGCGTTTCAAATAAAGGAGCTTATAGTTTTAATATTCAAATATTGTTGTCTCCTTTCTCTCTTGGTTTACAACAGATGTAAGGCTTGGATTTTTACCTGAGCAAGCATTTATCCTCTTTTTGTCACTTCAACACTTCTGTTTTCCATGGCATTCGAGATGTAGTTTATGATTATGTTGAATATTTTTACATTTCAAGACACTGTTATCCAAGTGTTCGAGAACCTTCCATTAATGTTTTGTTGTTAATTCACGCCAGAATATTTTTTGTTCCCTTGTAGTATCCTAATAACATTTTCCTTAAAATCCTGTGGCATACATGCAAGTTGTCTAGGTATCTCTTCGTTGAGCAATCAATATTTTCCACTTCATTGATTAACACATTATCAGTCCATAGTTCCTTGGGCTATTCACTATTTAGGGACCTGATTTTAATCAATAATCACCAAATAAATCTAATTCCGGTATAAAATACCATATTTGAAGTTGATATGTCGTTAAATAAACCAAATAAAAAGTAAAGCAATTATTTTTTTGATGAACTTCATTTGAAAAAACAAATTGAAAAAAATCAATATCATTTAAATTTCAAAAAAATCTTTTGAATACCTCATTTCTCCAGTTACACAAATGGCATGACGTTGAACGCATACATTGAGGGTTCACTGTTTTTGGATCATTTTCTTTTGACGTGATTGTTGCTATTAGACAGTCCAGGTCTATTTTCACTTTGGGGCCTTCTAAATATTTTTTCATACTTTGATCCATTCAGGATTTCTCTCGTGTTCATGGATTTTTTTTAGATATTTTTATTTTGTTGGGTTCCCGTGTGTTTTATTTTCCTCCGTAATTTCACGTGTTGCACCTTCTTAAATTGTCTTTCTATCCTCATTTCTCATCCAGATTTTGTATTTCAGTTCAGATTCCAATAGGGTTTTCCTATTTATCGCAAATTAAATTTGTTCCTGCATAGATTAACACTTTTAGTTCTGCAATTTTTACTTTTTTCTGTCTTTATCTTGACTTTTCCTATTTTCATTCGTCAGGAATGTTAATGTAGTCTTCTATTCACTCGCGATTTTCTTTATTAATTCTATATTTTCTCTGAATTCTTGTGTTAAGATTGATGTCAATATTATGGAAACAGTGATTTGTTTGCTTTCAATATGGAATGTGGGAGCTCGATTTGAGTATTATCTTCACAATTTAACTGTTTACACATTTTTAGTATTTCAACGTCAGAAAACTTGTCTTTCTTTAAGATGAATCTAGCTTGGTTAGCAAGTGTTTGGCTCGTTGTATAAGAGGATTCTTTTCAAATTTCCACCATCCGTTTTCTATATACACTATGTGTCAGATTGCTTAGAAAAAACTCTGGATGATATTTTTGTGGCTCTCTCGTCTGTTTTTTTATTTTAAATTGGTGTCTCCCAAATGCATTGCCACTTTAGTCGATGCGTATCTGAAATTAGAACAGACAACATTCGCTGAATCCTGTCTGGGTCCTCTATATTGACTATCAGGGGAGCTCCTGGTGATCAAATCAGTCATATGAGTCCAACTTTTATTTAGATGTGGATTTTTAATTTTTCAGAGGTAGTTCATAAGTATCAATACTTCCTCATTTATCTGACCGGGTACTATTACTAGAAAGAGTACACTTAAGCAGGACACAACAGATATTAAGTTTTAATTTCGTAAAAGTCTGTCAGTATTATTTTTAAAATTCTTAGAGTTTAATTATTAATTTGCTAGTCAAGATGTAATTTGCGTGTGGAATTTTTTAGGACTGATTCTAATATTTAGTTGATAAATATGAGCTATTTTCGGGAATCTTCAATTCCCGATATTTGCTTAAGGTTTCAGTACTATATATCAAAGTTTCTTTCTTAATTATACTTGTTGTCCATTTTTTGGTCATTGGCTATTCAAGAAAATAAAAAAGATCTGCTCACGTAACTTAATGGGATGGTCATATCTAAAAAACAGTTTATTAAATGGTTTTCTAATCTTCTTGTGTTTTGTTTGCTTGGTTTTATGGCATTTTAACTTTTGTAGGTTATTTAATGCCAAATATATTTTTATACAAAGAAACAGTTCTATTTCAAACAACGCAGTTTAGCTTAAGTTCACGGTTTCATTGTCTAAAACATTTTTGTTTCAAGCTATTCAGTTTGGACAAAGAGTTCTATTTCAAACAATTCATTTAAGCATATAAAACAATTCTATTACAATTCTATTACAATCAATTTAGTTTAGCAGTTTAGTTCTATTTGACTCATAGATACGACCCTATCAGGTGATACCTCTCCAGGTCAGAGTGGATCCTGCATTCCCAAAAGCTCCAGCATTACTGGAACCTAACCATCAGATTATTCAGTGTCTAACCAAGCACAATCGTTGTAGGGGTTTTACTCATCTGCAGTGATAGCGTCGGTGTATTCTACTCCCGAGCCAACCGGGCAAGTCTAAAATTATTTTGCAACTTATCAAAACTGCTGATTTTTGGTTTTTTTTTTTAAGAAAGACAAACTTTTGCCCCGAAATAACGGCATCGACTTTTTTCTAGATTAACAAAAGTTTCAGCATATCACCGAAGGTAAGAAATTAAAAAAAATTATAGGATTTGCCCCATCAGCTTGAAGAGTAGAATAAACTGACAGCATTTCTGCAGAGATTTCCTACACCTCTAGTCGCTGTACATGTCTTCTAAAGTCTCCAGGACCCTTCTAAGTATTCTGGGCCGATCTAAACAATACTTTATAGTATAGGTGGTCTCCACTGTTCCTCTTTTTTCCAACACCTCTAGTCCCTGTACCAATTATATATATATATATATATATATATATATATATATATATATATATATATATATATATATATATATATATATATATATATTGTGCAGAATTGTAATGGCTTAAGGTTATCACCAGTTCACTTGGTGAGTCAATGGTGGACCGGTATTTTAATTAGAGATCAATATCATTGACAGAGCTGTTATATATATATATATATATATATATATATATATACATATACATATATCATAGAGATAAAACACAAACGGGTCACATTAGGATTATAAATTTATTTCCATCCTGATATGTGTTATGTCTGTTACATTGAGCTCTTTACCAGGAAAATTTAAATGTTCACTTTTGAATAGTTTTCTTGTCCTGATGGAATTACTCCCAACTCCGGTTTAACTGGACCAAAAAATACACACACACACACACACACACACACACACATATATATATATATATATATATATATATATATATATATATAAATATTACATTTTGGTGTCAGTGACCCTGGATTTCATGCTTTACACATCTATGAGACCAAGACAAAGGTGTTTAAAAATCATTTATAGATTAATATGGTTATTTTTTTTAATTTTATTGATGATGTAAGGGGCTATTTTGTTTATATGTATGTGTACCTAGTGTTGTGAGCGTTTGAATGTTAGAGTGTTGGTGTATATGTTGTCGGTCACGCATATATATATATATATATATATATATATATATTTATATGAATGAATATATAAGGGGTTGCATCTTTACATATATACACATGTTTCCGCTGTCTGAAAAGGGTGAGGAAATGGAAGATAATGTGAGTGGGTGACAGAAAACTATTTCACTCACAGGGATTTATTTTTTCCCTTAAACCAAACCTTCTGTCTGATAGCTGAAAGTTTATTTGATGTGAATATAAAATATATGCTCCCCTCCGTTTGCTAGGCACTCGAGTGGGAAATTGCATGTTTACAAATATGCGTAAATGCGAAATTCTTTACATGAATTTAGCACTCCGGGAGCTAATAAGCGTACATGTAAATAAATATATAGGAAAATTTTCCTTCGCTCACGCTGAGGCAGAGGATATCTTTGGTATGAGAAATACATCTGTCGTAAACCCAGTATGATTCGATCCCTGCTGGATGCTTCTTGCGTGTCAGCAAGGCTGAAGAGTTCTGATACACCGAAACATTCTTTCTGTGAATGACAAATATATATATATATATATATATATATATATATATATATATGTGTGTGTGTGTGTGTCTTGAGATAGTAATCACGAGAGAGACAGAGGAGCCTCGATATATAGATCGAGAAAGAGAGAGAAAAAGAGAGACATAGAGAGAGTTTATATGTGTGTGTGCGGGGTTACTGGTCAAACGTGAAAGAGATATTACATACATACTAATTTTTTATGTATGTATGTGTGTGGTGTCTGTGTGTGTGTGTTGTAGGCTTAATATAATGGAATTCTTTAACCTGATTTCAAATCCTGCTTGAAGATTTTGTGTTTCATATCGGACAATTTCCTTGTGAATATCATCAATTCGTGAATCCCCCTGGTCTCGCACCAACTATAGGTAAATAGTAGGGTAGTTATAGCCTTTGACAGGTATGTAGTCAAGAAGGAAGTGCGTTCGCACTGATTAAAATATTAATAGAAGAATGAGGATGATTTTGACATTAGTACAATCGACGGATTCTCGATGCTTCTAGATTTTCTAAAGATGCAGTACAATTGTTATGTTAACATCGAATAATATTGAATATGTACTTATCTGTATTTGTTGGGTAGGTTTCTTTCTTTGATGACATATCAACTTTCATGGATTATTTGATGCTAGAACGATCTTCATTGAGCAATAGTACTGATACTATTTAATCTATATCCAGAGGGAATAAGAGGCTTCTTACTCTAGGGTATTAGTCCATAAATGAATAGAATAGCGTGACTGGAGTTCATAATCACTTGTTACGATGTCCTAATCTAACAAGTTAAGAATTATGCCACGGGCACTCGTCCTCCTGTATTTGTGATAACAGACTAAAATTATTTGCTATTCCAATACATATAATAACAACACGACTTAAAGTCGTAAGTTTTATTTGCTTTTTCCCCTTTTAACAGAATTATTGTTTGGTTTGGTTTTATGCCACATCAACCCTGGTATTTTATAACAGCCAAATACATCTTTATACATGGAAAACAGTTCTATTTCAAACAATTTAGTTTAAATGTCGAAATTGTTCGATTTAAAACAATTCATTTAATCCTAATTATACAGGTTCAATCTCAAAAATAGCTCTATTTCAAACAATTATATTTAGCATAAGTACACAGTTTAAATGTCGAAAACAGTTCGATTTCAAACAATTCATTTGATCTTAATTACACAGGTTAAATCTAAAAAACAGTTCTATTCAAAACATATTAGTTAAGTATACGTACATTGTTTCAATGTCAAAAAACAGTTACGTTTCAAACAATTATGGTGAGCATAGAAAGACAGTTCTATTTCAAACAATTCAGTTTAGCATACGTACACAGTTTATTTCTATTTATTCCATAGATAGGACTCTATTAGATGCGACCACGCTAGGCCAGAATGGACCGGGGAGCAACAGCAATTGGTGGGTAATCTACATTCCCTAAAACTCCAGCATTACTAGAACCTCTCCATATTGTTTAGTTTCATATCCATGACAGCCGTTGGTGGGGTATTACGCCTTTGTAGAGAAGTAGTCAGTGCAGTCTACATCTCCAGCTGATTGGTCAAATAATTATTGTGTATCATAATCAACGGTCATAGATAGCTTGTCCTCTGATGAAGAGTAGAAAAATGAAACGTGCATCAAGTGCTAAGATCTATTGATTTATTCCCTTGTTCATTCCGTGTGACGATGTTTAAAGGGATAATAGACGCAGTATGTGAGGTACATTCTTGGTTTTAGTAAGAGATCTTTTCTTGTATGTTTGAATTGTTCAATCGCTCACCTTTTGTTGATCTTGTGTCACCAAGCCAAGAAGAGACTGAATAAAGAAACAGAACTTTTTAATGGGTTTCACGGAATACTGAACCCCCGTGTAGGCAGTATCATCTAGTCCGCCATCGCAATAATAATTGTGACCGATTAGATCGGTTGAGTTCGGTTAGTCCCGGTAAATTGCATTTTCAGTCCGGGGTGTTAGGTCAAGGATATTTTGTGATGTTATGTATAAGCAGAAGAAAGGAAAGAAAGACAAAAACGCTTATATTAGAATATCGTCTCTTCCTTTTTTCATTACGTAAGATACGAAATGGTTGCGTGAAGAGGGAGTCGGGATAGACCAGGAACCACTATTAATTACGTCTTAATCTTTTTTTTTTCTAATCTATTTAACTGGATTCTTTGCTGTTCTAACTAGGACTTCTTTGGTTCACTTTGAGTTTATGTTTATCTCCGTGACCACCTCGGCTCTTATAAATGGACAAAAAGACTTTGTCGGATTTTCGATGTCTTTATTCACCCAATATCCTAAGCCAACCATTTTAGGCGTTTGTTCGTTATTGCGCCAAGCGCGACTCTGATTCTCAACCTAACAGACCTGCTCTCAGGACTAATTTCACCAATCTGAGAAATGCTAAAAGTTATGATTAATTATTAATACACAAATAATTAGGGGTCAAGTCATGTCTATGATATCACTGATCATTTCTCTGAGGTGCGGTACCTCGGGTGTTGTAATGGTTAGTAAGCTAGACTAGGAAACCTTCATGAGTGAGTCTAATTTGGTGTCACAATTATGCGGCCTTGTGCCTCATCTAAGCAAAAAAATCTTCGTAAATTACTCCCTGACTATTTTTGAAACGTATCACCAGTTAAGATTTTATTCAAGTATTTTGAATTCTACGCTTAACTTACAAAATTAATGGGTAATCGATTATTCATGTAAGTGTGACGCCTTGCCAACCGATCGAGATTTTAACAGTGACAACTCAACTCTGACTTCTGGCAGCTAACCATTTTTGAAATTAATCTACTTATTTTTACATCGGAACTAAACCATTAGAATTATGTATACATACACACACACACACACACACACACACACACACACACACACATATATATATATATATATATATTGGCCTAGCGGTTTGAGTGTTCGCCAATGGCCCGGGAGACCTGGGTTCAATCCCAGGTCGAGTCATACCAAAGACTCAAAAAATAGTACTTGATGCCTCCTTGCTTAACACTCAGCATTATAAGGTACGGATCAAGGTTAAAGTGAAAAAATCCAGGGAAAGGGGTAGCGCCCTTCCCTACACCTTGGTGTAGTAAGCTATCGAAAAGGGGCCCTTCGGGTCACCCTCGACTATGGTCGCCAACTTTACTTACTTTATATATATAGTACGATACGTTCCATCAATTTATTGCACTCTAAACTGTTAACGGGAGTCTCTGTTGCGTAGTACTTAATGTACTGGGTTGTGACATCAAAGTAAGTGAATTCCAACTCCACTAACTCTATTACATTCAAATACAGGCTAAAACATTGAAGAAATAAATCAACCATAACATCCCTCTTGGTATAAGTTAAATAGTATGACAACTATTCTTCTAAAAGACTGATGTCATTAAACCTACAAAATAATTGATGAGCCTGCACTGTTAAAAACACATTCGCCTACAATACTCCGATTTGTTTCTCATCAGATAATGTTTTTGTAACAAAATTGAAAGATATTTTTGAAAATTTCAGCATAGATAATATTCTATTCTTCTTGAAATAAAGCTATGCCAAAATATATTAAAATAAACATCAATATAATATTGATCATGAAAACTTCTTGCATGATTTTGCACCACTTATTAGAAAACAGTTCGCAGAAATTTTTATTTGTCGAAAGAAATTAAAACTCTTAAGAATCAAATACACAAAAATGGTTATGAAAACATACCGGAGACAAAAGACCCTAAATTCTAGGGATAAAATAATCCCAGATGGGTATATATACCGTTAATATAAATGAATAAATCAAACAACCAATGAATTAAAATAATGTTAAAATCATTTTCCTGGCCGTCTCTTACGTAATTATTGTATATCAATTTTTTATTTCTTTACAAATAGAAAAAAAAATTCGAGCCAGTATATCCTTCAAGTTTTTCGATATACTACCGTTCTGGATATTACCATACATTCAAGGAATACTGTATAAAGTGAAAAATGAAGGGGTTAGATTTTGTTATACGCAGCATCGGACGAAATCTTCAGTTTAAAAATATACTCAATTTAGATTGCATTATCATAATGAAACAAAATCAATGGTCAACTATATTTGCTATACGAAAACGTATAACTAGAGATAGAATAAATAAATTACAAAGAAAATGGCAAACATCCTTCAAAATCTTTCAGAAAGACTCCAACCATAATATTGCTTTTATCATAGCCTTTTATGTTGTTGGTATTTTCTTGCGTATAATATTCTCTTCGTATTAACATCTACCAAATCTTTTCCTCTCTCAAGACGTACCTTATTCTAAAATAGCATTTCTACTGCCATGAAAATGTTAATAATGAATATTTGATTATTATTCGTTTCAGCTTGTCATAAATCTGAATACATACTTACACAACCCCTCCAATAAAGACAAAATATGACACTAGGTAAGTTTTTAAATGCCATTCATCAGGGTTGGATTGGGGAGTCCTTTCTCTGAAATAGTTGTATAATCAATGCTGAATAACACAGTCAACCCAATTACTTAACTCAAAATGCATCTGCTCTTCAATGGAAACACGTTTACAGAGATTCGTAACACAATATTTCTATGTTCTCTTTTTGAGATTATGTCAGAGAACACATTTAAGTTAAACTTAAATTCTAAGATACAGAATTGAACGGAAAGTTTCCACATGCATCCAAATTCTGTTTGGATAGGATGTTTTTTAATCAACCAAAAAAAAAAGCAAAAACAAAAAAAAAACAACAAGTCCTATTGCTTTGTAGATAAAAATTGTATGAATATGATGCGTATATATAAAACAAAATTCTGAATTCTAAATATACGAGGATCATTCAATAAGTTTCCAGCCTTTTTTCGTATATGAACTTTTATTGATAGTACACACATGAAACTCTAGTCCCCTTCGAAGAAATCTCCTCCGGCTGCAATGCACTTGTACCGTTCCAACAAATTCTCGAAGGCCTCATGGAAGTCATCTTGTGTGAACGTGTCAATGACCTTCGTCACAACCTATTTCATCTCCTCAATTGTCTCATAACGACAGCCTCTGAGCTTAGGGAATAAGCAAAAGTCACAGGGAGCAAGATCTGGACTATAGGGAGTGATAGGAACTGTCTTGATGCCCATCTTGCTCAAATAGTCTGTGACAAAGATGAAGTTATGGACTGGTGCAATGTCCTGGTGGAAATTCCACTGACCCGATTTGAAGAGTGCTGGCCCCTTCCGACGCAATCTCTTCCTGAACTCCCTTAAAACCTCAACATAGTAACTCTATTCCTTTGCCCAATCAACTCTGGTGTATTGACTTCCTTACTCCTTCCACACCTCTCATCATCCCTCACAGACTCCCTGGCTTCCTTGAATCTCTTATGCCACTCAAAAACTGATGATCAATTCATGCAAGATGGTCGAAAACAGTTTGAAGCATTCCATACGTTTCTGTGGCATTTTTTCCAAATTTAAAACAGAATTTTATTGCATATCGTTCTTCCTCACGTCTAGATTGTATTTTTGAGATTCACCAGCTGTGACAATAAGGCTTTAGTAGGGTGTATTCCACTTGCTGCTGTTGCTGTTCATTTGAACCTGAAATCATAAAAAATTGGTCAATCCTCTCATAACATGTATAGCAATAACAGAGTAAATTTTCAAGAGTCTACGACAATTTTAAAGGCCAGAACAAAAATGTCTGTAATCTTATTGAATGCACCACGTATATTTACCCTTCCCAACGACACAGAATTATTTTTCAAAGGACTTAAGCAGAGTAAAAATATAGATTCATCCTTATCTTACATCAGTTAGTTTACAAAGGCTAAATAACGTAGACAGTCCTTCTATTTACCAAAAGCAGATGAGAAAAGAGATTGAGCCATACCTTTCCGAAGAGCATTAGTTCGCAGTCATCCACCAAAAACCAAGACCCTTATTTAAACTTGAATCAACGATTCCGTTGCCTGACACAATAAAATGTATGTAGATGTGATGCTTGAAAGATATCTACTCGCATAAATATTACGACACTGAGAAAGACTGGAAGGATATTATGTAGATGTACTTATTATCTGTTATCCAGAGAATAAACAATTCCTACTCTAAGCCGAGAACATTGGCCAAAGAAGATTAACCTCATTTCAGGTGTCCTACATTTTATTAGTATGTTATGCACTGACACTATCATTCAAAGAAAATTGGATAAAAAGAAAAGATAGACAGTCTCATTTTCAGGAGAAAAACAAATTAGCTGTCCATCAAGAAGTCGTAATTATATATCTATTGTTTTGCTAAATTTGCCTGCATTTCTTTGCTCACGGAATCAACAACAACAACAACAATAACACACACACACACACACACATACACACACACACAGATATATAAATATGCGGTTTGGTATATTTATAAAGGAAGGCTACCTATATAGTTGATAGAGCGCTTGTCGATATATATATATATATATATATATATATATATATATATATATATATATATATTGTGTCTTATGAAAAAAATACCATTATATGAGGGCATTTATAATATAAATTCAAACAATATCCACATGTTTATCAACACTGTCAATACATTCTCTGAATTTCCTTTAACTGATTAATAAATGGTAATTTTTTTGTCGGTGTATCTTTATTAGAAAAACTACTATGATATTACATAGACCACAAAGAGAAAATTCCATGAGTTGGTTACTGAGGATAATGAAAAGGTCGAGATTTTGATTTAAAAAAAAAAAATAAAAGGAATTTTCATGAAAATATTACCATCCTCTGAAATTAATATATATATATATATATATATATATATATATATATGATATCCTGCAAAACCTCTTACAGATGATAACTATGCTTTTGGTATACCTCTTCCTGCCAAAAAAAAGTGCAATCGGAATCCCTACAACATAGTGCTGAGCACGCAACAGGAGGCATTGGCCTCCACATAACATAACTTACATAACTTAAAATAAAACTTATTGCATGTGTTTTAAACGTGAAGGAAAAATCTCCTGTAAGTGGCGAGCCTCTTAAATTAGTAGACAATTTTAGATACCACGGAAGCAATGTCTCATCTAATGAAAATTATTCTAACATACGCCTAATGAAGGCATGGCCTGCAATCGATAGGTTACTCTGATCTATCCGATAAAATAAAACAGAATTTCTTACCAGCTGTGGCTGTGTTGATACTTCTGTATGGATGCACCAAATGGACAATAACAAAATGCATATGCAAATTGTTATAAGCTCTTTTGAGAAAATCATAGAAGTAACACTTCACGAAACATCAGTTGTATGGCCTCGCGCCTCCCGTCTCTAAAACCATTCAAGTAAGACAAGGAAAAAGGCATGCAAGACCCTGCTGGAGAAGCAACGATGAAAAGGATGCCAGTGTTGGCCGATCAGCAAAAACTTATGAACATTAGCTCTGTGTGGACGCAGGATGTTTAAGTGTCCTGCTGAGAGCCATGGCTGATTAGGACGAATAGAGAGAGAGAGAGAGAGAGAGAGAGAGAGAGAGAGAGAGAGAGAGAGAGAGAGAGAGAGAGAGAGTGTGTGTGTGTGTGTGTGTGTGTGTGTGTGTGTGTGTGTGTGTGTGTGTGTGCCCTGGAAAACCGTGCCGTCAGCACAACTTGATGATGATGATGATGATGATGATATACAGTACTCATGGTACTATATGAAAGTACTATAAGGTTCTATATATGTAGTTCATTTTGGGTTTTATTCAGCAGTTAATAAGTAATAACAGCAAAAAAAAATTTTAAAGTCTGAACACTCTCCGTTTTGAAATATTCCATAAACACATGACAATAAATTATTTCTGAAACAATGCGAAACACATTTACGAAGAACCCAATATTTCTTTTTTTAAAAAATTATAGAATTCATTGAAAAAAATAGAATTGATTCGTTACAAGTTTTTTTTTTTATGACAGCCTTAAATATGTCAGACATTTCTCTAAATCAGAGCTCTTTATGAATGCGGTACTAATTCTATCGAGGAGCAGTTAATAAATATTCTTTTGTGGATGGAACCATCTCATGGAATATTTATTTATATTTCCAGTATTGCCATTGCAAACAATTTAGGTTGATATAGAATCGAATGGATTTTTACACCGATCTATTTAATCTATGTATTAAGTCCGAACAAGTACTACGACTCCCCATAAGCGTTGACCAGTGACCAATTGCAAAGTTTTATCAGTATAATCTGTTCTTATATATATATATATATATATATATATATATATATATATATATAAAGATAGATAGATGGATAGATAGATAGATGTCTACTCTGTTTATATATCAAATATTTACCTATCTCCAAGTGCATTTATCTACGAATAAAATCTAAATTATTGAGTGCAATCATCCAAATTCAATTTCTTTATCCAGCGTATATATATATATATATATATATATATATATATATATATATATATATATATATATATTAATCCCTATTAAGAAGTAAGATAATCTGTCGATGAGACAGGTAATCTGTCAGACGCCTATTAAGAGGAAATAAGTCACGGTAATTGACTTATAAAGCTATCGAAACGAACGTTTTGTGCAAGAATTGCCCAACTCATTCTAGTGGTTAGAGTGTTTTCTTACGAAAAGCGAAAACAATTTCCTGATGAGACACTTAATAGCTTGGCAGATTATTGGCGGATTCTATCTCAAATACGATTAAAGAAAGCAGTTATTTAGTCTTCACACTCAACGGGGACTTGTTAAATTATGTATTATAAGTAAAACCGACGAGTTGGCAATACAGCATTATATATATATATATATATATATATATATATATATATATATATATGTATATCTGATTAAATGTGGTATCACAGCGCCACAGTGATAAATTTTATTGTTATGGTATATATATATATATATATATATATATATATATATATATATATATATATATGTTTTTTCACGTGTAGTACCTATGTCTAAAAGTAGTGGACACTAATTAATCTCTCTCTCTCTCTCTCTCTCTCTCACTTACGGTAACTTTGTTCTTTACATTCTCTAAACCCTTTCCATCTTATTTCTTTATTTTATTTTCTATTTCTTTTCTTTATTTTTCAATCCTTTTGAGAAAGGAATTTTTTTCAATGACGAGAAATACTTTTTTCAATAATGCAATGCTTTCCATAAATCAAACACCTTAAAGAATTTGACAAACGCTTCTTCTTCCAAGAAATGGTAGTGCTCAGGACCAATATGAACCAGTGAGGCATAAATCTTACTACTCTCGCTGGTGAGGTTTATAACGTCTTGCTTCTCAATTGTAATTGTGTCAGAACTTAGACATAATCAAGATGGCTTTAAGAAAAAATCGATCAACAATTTTGAATACTGGAAGGAGTACGTGTAATCTATCTCGAAGCAACACAAATTTTCGTAGATTTGACCAGACATTCAATTCTGTTCACAGAAGAATGATAGACCAAATACAGCTAGCATACGTTGTCCCTAAGGAAACTTTTTACTGCTCTAATGACGCTTTACAAAATAAAACGTAATTAATAGCGACAACTTGGCCGCTGGAGTCTTGCAAGGAGATACATTATTGGCCTATTTGTATATAATCTGCCTTCAAATATTAATAGATCTAATTAAAGAAAATGATTTTTCACCATAATCTCCTCAACCAAACGGTATCACGCAGAAACTATTACTGACGCAGATTTAGCTGATTATCAACCACTTACCCAAAACATACTTCCTCAAGCCGAATTCCGATTGCGTAGCCTGGGGCAACTGCAGCAAATATTGTCTTCTAAGTAAACACAAATAAACCAAAATTCATGTATTCTAAAGAAAAATGAGCCATGTCTACTTTAAATGGGAATCCTCAGAAATTAGTAGACCAGTTCATGTATCTCACCATCAACTTCTATTGAAAATTATGTCATTTTGCGCATTGCTAAGACGAGGGCAGTTATTGAAAGATTATCGATCATGTGGAAATCTGATCTATCGGATAAAATTAAATGAAACTTCTTTCAAATTGTGACTCTGTTAGTATTACTGTATGGATGACCACATGGATGAAAATGATACATTAAGAAAGAGCCAGGTGGGAACTACGCAATGATGCTAGGTGTTGTTTTGAACAAATCTAGAAAACAATAACCTACAAAACAGCAGATGTGTGGCCATTTACAGAGCCATCTCTCAAAGAATCTAATGATACGAATAAGACATACGAGGCACTCCTCGAGATGTAAGTCGAACTCATAAGTGATATCTACTGTATATTCCTACACAAAGATATGCTAGTGTTGGCCGACCGGCAAAAATTACATATATAAGCTGCTCCAAACTTTTTCAGCTGCACAGAACATGTACAACTGTTATCTAAGTTGTTTTAATGCATTTTGTCCTGGTAGAGCATCAATACAATAGTAGTTACATGGTCACAGCTTAAAAAAACATGTTACATTTTATCGAATAGATCAGTTTACCATTAGAACAACCTATCAAAAGCTATCCATGTCTCCCCTATACACGTGTTGACATCGCTTTTAGTAAATGAGATCTAACTTCTGAACTATGCAACCTGGTGTACAAATTTCACAGTCTGTGTATTTAAGGAGAAGATGGCTTCTAATAGTTTAAAAAATATTAATCCTGTTTATCATATTTACCAAGCCCTCCGCTCGGGCAGGATATGACACGAGGTCAATTTTTAAGCGGGGTTTTACAGGTTTGATTTCAGAGTTGTCCTTCTCCTAGACTAGTTGCTCTACCAAGGCTGAAGAACCAAGTCTCTCCTACTATTTACCCATAGCTTGAGGGAGAATAATTGGATTCATACCTTTCCAAAGGGTATTAATGCGCTGTGAAATACAATCAATCTCGTTCAGGATTTGAACTCGTGTCGTCGTGTCCATTTCCTACGACAATAACCATTACACCACAGGCACTTCCTAACCAAAACTATGAATTCTGTTTATCCTCTTTGACGACAAGGTCAATGGTTCTTATTGCTTGATCACTGCTATGCAGTAGGGTATTACTTGGGCAGGTATATTTGTCTGAAGCACTAGACCATCCGCGTAATCTGCATTGGTCATAGTTTCTGTGGAATATCTTTTACTTCTTGTTTTTTTTAATGTGAAATTATTATTTTTTTTACAATTATTGATGTTCGTAATATGTCATCTGCACAGTTTAGAAATAGATATGGAGCGAAGTTATCTCTTTGAAAAAACTTCTTTGGTTGGTTTTGGTTGGTTCGATTTTATGGTATATTAACCATTGTTTAATGCCAAATAGGGTTTATTTTAAAACGCAGTTTCTTCCAGGCAGCGGTTGTGTCGATTCTGCTGTATGGTTGCACTACTTGGACGCTAACAAAACGGCTGGAGAAGAAGCTAGACGGCAATTACACAAGAATGTTGCGAGCAATACAGAACAAGTCTTGGCAGCAACACCTCACAAAGCCCCAACTATACGCCCACCTGCCTCTCATCACGAAAACTATCCAAGTTAGACGAACCAGACATGCAGGACATTGCTGGAGAAGCTGGGACAAGCTCATGAGTTATGTACTCCTATGGACCCCCATATATGGCCGAACAAAAGCAGGACAACCAGCTCGAACCTAAATACAGCAGCTATGTGAGGATACGGGATGTATCTCTAAAGACCTGCCATGGGCAATGAACGATAGGAAGAAACGGCGAGAGAGGGTCAAGGATATCCGTGCTAGCGGCATGACATGATGATGATGATGATGATGATGTTATATATTAAATATATATGATTTGTAAACATAACATCAAACATTTGTTTACACAGAGTTAAATGATAAACAGTTATATTACAAATAATTGAATTTCGCATCAGTCAAATTTAAATGGTTCCATGTATTGCTATATATAACTATCATGGGTCATTGGTCTACACTCAGTTAAATGATCAAACAGTTCTATTTAATACAATTCCAATTAATATAATTCAAGGAAAAAATTATTTCACATATCACTAACATCAGTTATTCATTTACACGTAGTTAAATGATCAAACAGTTCTATTTGAAACAATTTAATTTAGCACATGTCAAATTTAAATCGTTCCTAGTGATACTATACAAATTAAGTTGGCAACCATACTCGAGGGTGACCGGAAGGCTCCTTTTTCGAGAGCTACTACACCAAGGTGTAAGTGAGGGTGCTACTCCTTTCCTTGGATTGCTCCACTTTACCCTTGATTCTTACCTTATACTGTTGAGTGTTAAACGAGATACTAGCATCGAGTATCACTTTTTGAATCTTTTGTTTGAGTCGACCTGGGATTGAACCCAGGTCTCCCGAGCCATTGGCGATTACTATACATCACTCACAATACAATTAAACATCAACCATTTTTTTACACACATGTAAATGAATAAACACTTCTTTTTTGAATGATTAAATTTAGCATAAATCATTTGTTTGCGCTCAGTTTAAATGCCAAAAAGTTATATTTGACACATAAATAGGACCCCATTACCTGGTACCACTCCGGACCAGAGTAGACCTGGAAACGATGGTGGTGAAGGTGTACACTGCATTCGCAAAAGTTCCAACATTATTGGAACTTCTCCATCCGATTGTTCAGTGTCATAACCGGACACTCGTTGTGGGTGTCTTACCCCTGTGCAGATTTGCGGTCGGTATATTCTATTGTCCAAGCTGAGTTGGCTAAAAGATGCTTCTCTGTCTGTGTGTGCGTGTTTGTGTGTGTGTGGGGTGTTTAAACACTCATATGCACGAACACAGTGGCACACGAAAAATTCACGTATACACACCGGCATGTACATACATCCATATATATATATATAATATATAATCATCAAATGGTTGTGTGCGCGAGTGCGTTTGTGTGTATGTGTATTACTAATAAATAAAATATATTAAGTTCCTCTAAGTGTAGGACTGATGGTATGCTGAAACACACACACACACACATTGAGTATATATATATATATATATATATATATATGTATGTATATATGTGAATGTATGTGCTTGCATGTGGATGTTCTTTATTGCACATACTGAGCGTGTTGGGATCTATTCCCGTGTATGTCTAAGATATCTGTTCGAAGAAGGAGTCATCATACTGTATTGCATTTCTTTTAAACATTCTGTGTCACAATTTTCCGTTATTCTTTACGTGTTATTATCTCATAAGTCATTCATTGAATCTCTTTCGTAAGTTGATCTTATCAAATCAGGCATAGCAATTAATTTTAAGTAAGTATCGAATAATGAATGTCCATTTAAATAGCTTGACAATCATAAAATATGACATCAAATGCAAATCAGATTCGTAAATTCGATTCTTTGAAATATGTTAGAGTCTGATAGCTGGTCAATCAATTTACTAATAAAAGTTGACAGGATTTAATGATTTTTTAAAAAAATCTATATACGTTTTCTGTTAGTAATTATCAAAATAACGGCTGATTAGAAAACAATTCTCTCGATGACTTTTAGTCAACAGAGAAATATTCAAATTATGTTTTAAGCCAAGAAGTATTCCCAGCGCTCTTTAGATAACCTGTTCTTTGCCTTTAATGATGAAAATGAACGAAAAAATACATAAACAATGAAATGAATGAATAAATGAATAAGTATACAAAAAAGATTGGTAGGGTTTTATGGTATATCAACCTTTGTAGTTTATTTGATGCCAAATCTGTTTCACATATATAGAACTGAATATATGATTTGTAAAAGCGTAGTTTGTACATGATATTTTTGAACGAGCCAGACCTAATTTGTTTGCAAAGTTAAAGTGTTTTTCGTATTCCCATGGTTAAACTTTTCTATTTAATCCGTAGTTTAGACTCTAAAAGCTACTACCTCTCGTGCCAATCAAGGGGTATTGTACATTTTCCAGATACCCAGGACTAAAGCCTCACCATTCGATGCAGTTGAGTGTTAAATGCACGACTCTCGTAGGGCAATTAAAAAAATCTCTACAGAGATGTGTGATGAACATTGTTTGGTTGATATGTTCCCCACATTTTATGTTGGCTGCTTATTGAAAAGGAAACGAAGTAAACGTTGTAAAACGACGCGGACAAAAGAACATTCAAAACAAAGCAGTACAAACAAAAATAAATTTACATATCAACAAATACATAAAAAGGAAACATTACAAAACATTACGAATATTCTAATATTGTCAGTTAAATATTCCTCTCTGTGTTTGCACGAATATTATGGAAAAAGAGTAAATATTAGAAGTGTCCTGTAGACTATAAAATATATGTTAACTAAGTATTTCATGTGAGGTATCAATATACAGAAATGTAGTAATGTATTCAAGGAGGCACGTGTCTTCTCCAATGTTGGTTGTTTATCTCTTTCGGGATTTGACGAAATTTTGGAGGCTGTGTTCGAGACTGAACAAGCCTAACCGAAAAGGTAGAACCGGAAAGGAAAAGTTTGCAGAATGTATACGCACCAACGTTTTGCGTATTGAATTGTGTCTTACTAACTGGTAAGGTCAAGCTGTTTCTGGATATCGAAATGAAGAGATAGAGAGAGAAAGAGAGTGTACTGTCTCTTGAATTAGAAATGAGAGAGAGAGAGTGTGTGTGCTGTCTCTGGAAATCAAAATGTGAGAGAATGGGTCCTTGGTCGGCTTCCAATGCGCGGGACAAAATCAAAGGTGCAGACGTAGTTGTTAGCACAAACAACGTGACTTTCTGACCAATAGGTTCTCGAAACTGATTAGTTTACAGCCGTCCAGTATCTTTGTTTCGTGAACAAGTGGTATCACAGATATTTTAAAAGTATAGGAATGTGAATCCTATAGGTGCCGTCGGATAATTCTACTGCGCTAACCGTCTGTTCTGTGAATTATTAGATTTGAAATATTCAGATTATATAAATAACAAATAATTGATTATTTTATCAATGCACCAGGTAGATTATTCTAATTTCGTTATCCATAAGCGGGTACACGTGTTAAGCTATAATTAGTTGTCCTTTTTATTTACCCGTAATCGGGATTGAACCAGCATAGTGATTTCACGAATAATATCCAAGAAAACGTCTATATCCGTTGCGTGATGTGTCCAGGTAAATAATACGGAATGACTTTTTGGGGACTTATAAACATAACATCTTTATAAACGTATGCGATACAATTTATTACTTTTATATACGATATTTTTCCCCTTTTATCGCATTCTGTTAACATGAAAGTAATAAGTTATAGTTTTCTTCGGAAGATTGGCATTCCAATTTTAGAATATGTACTGACGAAGCTACAGTTAAGAATACAAGGGTGAATAAATAAAATTTGATATATATTGGTACGTACTATTTTTCGGTGTGTATATCGTGTGACCTCAGCAGTTCAAGCAGAAAAAAAGTTACATACTATGGTTGGTGCTCTGACAGGCTTTTGCATTGTTTCACTCCGTGTGTCATCCGAAAGCCACATTGAAGAATATACAACATAGTATTATTCAGTTACTCATCCGTAATGAGTTCAAGCTGGGCCATAATGCTGCGAAACAAGCAGCGATTTTTGTTGCTTGAAAGTTTCAATAAAGAGAAGGTTCAAAGAAGATCGCTCGGGTTACAAGACCCCCTACATTCCGGCAAGTTCAAGTGGACCTAATATCAGATATTGGATTTTTGACAATACAAAACACAATATACCTATGTGTCTTAATGTAAACAAAACACATAGGAAATACCACAACAATTGCGTAGGTGGCATGCCGAAAGGATGAATGAACACGAAGTTCGAGGGCGTCCGGAAAATTATGTAATGACGAAAACATTTTGACCACTAGAGAGAGAGAGAGAGATTAGAAAGGCAAGCGAAAGAATTGTTTGAAGCCAGGCCGCTCTTGGCACCGAGGGTTGAGTAGTAGAGAAAGTTCAGAAATGTAAGAGAATCGATGAATTTGGGAGCGTGTATGATCCCAGAAGTAGGAAAAAAAAGTTAGCCTTGCCAAGGCTTTGTGGTTGAAAAACATATGGAAACTAAGATGATTAAATGGCTCGATATAATTCAGGCACGTGTGGAGAAAACTCGAAAAGAGGTATTCTCTCAAAAAGAAAATGATATGATTTGCAGATTATATTTCTATACAAAAGACGTGTCTATTCATTCTAGTATACAACACTAAGACAATAAATTTTGGGTCCGTGCTCGAAGCCACAGAGAAAAATCCGGCGCTATCTCTTAACGGAATGTTACCCCACCTTAGCATTTCACAATCCAACGTCGTTGGTCACCTTCACGTGTTTGGCAAAAGCACCTGCAACAGCCGAATTCGGCTTTGAGTTACCAAAATAGTGCAAAAGTTTTTAATTCACCCAAGTGTTATTGTTTCTTTGTACATTCATGATAGACATTGTTTTGGAGCACCACTGGTATGTCTTCTGATAAGAAAACGTATTTTAGCGACATATCACGCAGTTGAGTCTCTTGATTTTATCGAGTCTCGTACAGTCAAGTCCTGCGGTTTTCGAATAGCTTAGAATATGCTTAATGTCCCAAGAGTAAAGCTTTGATCTGAAAAGTGTATTATCTAATTATCATGTGAAGTCTCTCAATTACTGAGTAATCAGCTTTCAATTTATCACCTAATATTTTATTCTTATACGAGAATGTGGCTTTCTGATCCTCTCCACCATGACAGTGACAATTTCCAATGACTTCTCAGCCTCCTTAATTGTCATTCAACGTCATACACTCATTGTAAACTACCGTACTTATTGATATATAACATACTGATATCTTACACTCTTACATAATGCATTACGTTGTAATAGAAATTCTTAGAAATTCGTACAAGAAAAACAAATTATTATTTCTTTGGTAGTTCGCGTAAAAAACATTTTTCTTATTTAGTTTTGTCCTCCTGTTAAACCAGAGGAAATACAACGCGTTTCTCTTTGCAAATTACGCATTAGAGGAAATTACGAAATAATGAAAAAAAAAAAAAAAAAAAAAAACACTGACATTCTAATTTGTCAAATACACTAATCAAAATTACAAGATAATATCTTGAAAAACTATTGACAAAATCTATTCGAGCGCAGCCGCCGGACGATTTTAGAAATTCCTCAAGTCTAACTGACGATGGTAAATACAGCCGTTATCCCTGACCCAAACTTATTTTCTGTTCTGCAGAAATTTTTGGTTTCTTGCTCAACAATGGCTCACGCTTTATAATCAAAGGAACTGCAATCTGTGGAGTTATGCAAACAGATGTTAAAGGTGATGTGGACATAGAAATTTAATTCTAGCGAAGACTACGTTTTCGTTTTTTTTTGCTAGGCGCAGAGTCGTATTGTCAGACGTAAGGTATTTCTGCAGTCACTCTGTAACATAATGGCCGAGGGATTTCGGTTCATGCCTTTGAGTTTAGTTAGGCTGAGAACCTTTCGGCTCAGCACATGGGTTAGTTAGGTGCAACATTCAGGCAGGTGTTAACGCGGGCACGCGCGGGCTGATGGAGGTGTAACTCAGAGATGTTACTATAGTCCGAGACAAAAGGGGGTGACAGGGTGCGGATGGCGTCACGCACCGAAAGCGAGCGGAGGTTGGTAAGGATCTAAAGAAAGTTAGAGAGTTGAAATTAGACGCAGGACGGAGATGATCGACTTTTCTGTTCGCAGCGGTGAGATGATTTTGCGCGCCATGGATGCCGCACAAGATAGGGGCCAAATGAACAAGACGGCATAGCGAGATTGTGTCTCTCCTCCTTATGTAGAAACCTTTAACTCAAAGTTAATAAAAAGGTTTCGTTCCTGAACAAGAAGTCGTTACGTGTTTTCGAATTTCGAGATTCCTATGTTCTTTATATGTTCTATCGTTATGAACATTATATGTCTATTTAGCACATGGCGTTAATTGTGGCTACGTAACAACTCTCTCGGTCCATATTTGCAGTACCAATTCCAGACAGTTCCTGTCAGCTTATGTGTTGAGTTTGAGGGCATGTAAGAAGATGAATAACGTCACTATCGGTGGAGACCTATCGAAACATTATGAAGTGAACTTGGTGTTTTTGTTTCAAAGATATAATTATGAATATAAATTAAATATCAGATTGACAGCAAAAAACCAAGAAATCATCCTGTTTTGGGCTGAATGTCAGTAGTTCTGCATGCTGTTTTCAAATATCTGGAAGCGGGAGTTAATTGCGTCATTGTGCAGCTTACCTTATTCACATTGTCCAAGTAATTCTAGATTGCAACACAGTTGACAAAACCTGAGAAAAATGTGTATCTACTAAAATAGTAATCTAAAATAGCGAATATTAACCCACTGTGCCCTATATATATATATATATATATATATATATATATATATATATATATATATATATATATATATATATTTGACAAAATATATGTAAGTAAAATATATGATAATTCAATTAAAAAAAAGGTGCTTTTTCATGTACAGAGCCAAATGTTAATTTTGCTGCAAACATAATCTACGAAAGTATAATGATTATTAATACTAGAAGTCCGTTATATGAAGTTTTATGTGGTGTTCAAGATCTTTTACGTCATTTAATTGTACAAACGACATGATACTCAATGTAACATAATACTAGTGTCAATAATTACACCACACACACACATACACACACACACATACACCTATATATATATATATATATATATATATGTATATTTCTGTGTGTGTATGTGTGTGTGTGTTCGTGTGCGTGTGTGTGTGAGTAGCATCTTGTAAAAATGCATAAAGCAATACATATATATTCATTTCTGTTAATTTGTTTTTTACTTAACTAGACATTTAATTAAAAGTGTATCCATCTGTACTTATAATACATTAGAAAAATATTTACTTATCCAATGCCTCCGCCACATGCTGGATGAGACATGAAGTCATTTCATTGGAAGAGTAAAGTAGGTTTACATTCACTACATTCTGAGTTCTATATTTGTTAACTTACCCGTGTTACTGAACTTTGTCTGTCCTACTATTCATCCACATTTAACATGGTAATTGTGATATGACGGGTCTCATTTTATGGTAGGACAGTGCACTATTTTTACTCACGCTGTCCAATTTTGGAAGATAGTGCTCGTGTTGATTTAACATAGACTCTAAAATAGAAATACCATTTTTTGAAATAGCATTAAGGAATGTATATACTGCATCAGGTAGATTACTACACTTTGTTAAAAACAGAGACGATTTCCTTCCTGAAATATATATAGCAATTTAACATTGAATTTTGGAAGAAAATAAATCTTCTAATTACTAATAAACCCTAACCCATTTAAGCAATTTAACTGCCAGTTTGCCTGCCGAAAGACCCAACTGATAAACCTGTCTATAAATGTTGAAAAGCAGGATGTGAGTAAATGTTATTGACATGGGGCCAGATAAGAACCTTTTGTATGGTTACATTAATTATTCTATCGATTGTCGTTTAATATGCCAAACTTTCTAACATTATCTATTAGCCTATTATCTCGGCTCCATTCTCTACCTGTAGTTGATTGAAAGTTCAGGGAAAAAACTGCTCTTTTACTGGTTGGTAATATATAGAAGCCATTATTTCCTTTCAAAACCAAGTTGGAAATTTGGAAGAAACTAATCCACTTCGCAAACGTTCTATAAGTGAAAATAAGATTTTCTGATGCATTTAGATCAGTAATTTGAAAACTGTGCAATCCACTCCGATCCAAATGAAAAAATGAAAGAAAGGTCTATTTCTCCGTTGCTAGAAATAGTCGATTCTAATTAGGACAGTTCTTTTTATTGGAATTCTTCAAATGTCAAAAATCAAACAAAATGTAAACATGTATCTATTTCAGAATATTATGGAAAATGTATATAATTGATTTGGAAGAATTTGTCATATATTTTATTGACCTTAGCTGTACATATATTGCGATACATTGAATGCAAAATTGTAAATGGCTTAAAATTTCCATTTGAAATAAACCTTGTGAATACGTAGAGTAAATAAAGATATATATAAATTTTAGTTGAAATAAAATATATTTTAACGACAATGAATATATAATATATGAAGTTTTTTTTTTAGTGTTCTTCTAAACCAAATAAACAGGGATATTCTTTATTCTAGTACCAGATAAAACTATCAAAACAGATATTAGGTAATGTTTAGTTGAAAACAATAACTAATCAAACAAAAATGCCTTAATATACATAAGAGAAGCAATTAGTTTCTGACAGGTAATGATGAATAATTATAAGCATTTGTATATATATATATATATATATATAGAGAGAGAGAGAGAGATAGAGGGAAAGACAGACAGACAGACAGAGAGACATAGTGACAGAGACCCAGAGATGGATGGATGAGTAAATTGTTGTTTTAATATATTTTCTTAAAGATACCGCTAAAATAATGTCCAATAGAGAAGAATAAAACTCGAAAGAAAATATTGTCTCACTTCCTTCTATCTGAATCATGTTTAAGTTTCATGTACTTAAAACTTCAATCACCAAATAGAACATGGGAGTGAATGGTTCTTAGAAAATCATCAGGAAATACAGAAGATTCCTAGCAAAATACAACAAATAACTGCATGGAGTACAAAAAGGAGTATAAATGCTAATATATATATATATATATATATATATATATATATATATATATATATATATATATAAGACAATGCAAGAACTGACAAGATAGCGTAAAAGCTGAAGCATTGAAATACGGAAATAAAACGTTAGAGACCTGTTCCGTAAACTTGTTTGTTTGAGAAGGTGCTTATCTTGTTGTGAGTTTCGGTTAGGAATCACTACGTAAGTCAAAACCTTTCCATTTCTGGTTGGAATTCATATTTTTCCTTCTACTATACTATTTACCATACAGAGAGGAAAAAATCCATATAGGGATTTCTATCTACACATAGCTGGAGGATAACGAGGTGGATTCATACCTTCCATAAGATTATTAGCACAATCTGACATAAAAACAGAATCGTACTGGATTTTACATTTGGTAGACGAGTCAATTTCCTTCGACGATAACTGTTACGACACGAACGCCTGGTAATATATATATATATATATATATATATATATATATATATATATATATATATATATATATATCCTGACATACATTGTCAAGACGATCGATTGAGCAATTAGAAAATTGATTCCTAAATCCCTGCAAAGTTATATTACCATGACCATTTTGTTTTTTGTTTGTTTGTTTTTTAAAAGCTGTTGTGCGTAGATTAATACAAATGAAAAAAAAATTATAGATGACTTTTCTGGCTTAATAATCAGTAAAGTGAAAAAAACGTTAAAACCTTCAGATGATTTAATGGAAGTCATTGCGATGGTATATTTCGACATTTTTAAGTTAAGCGTGTATTTTGTATATTTCTATTATCTACATCTCTATAAGAATATTAATTTGAGAAAAAGGTTTGTTTTCCCTAGTAAGAAAGATACCCAGTATAGGGACTCTATATTTAGTTCTAGCTTTTGTTGGAATACACTTTGTGCTTCAACAAAATTCTCATATTCGTCATTTGGGGTACATTTTTCTGTCTTCTCTTGTAGGTTCTCGAATCTATTTCTAAATCTCAAAGCATATTTGTCTCTAATATCTCTGTTGTTAAGTAGGGCCCAGTCATAGTACCTATGGTCGCTGTTCGTGTAGCGTTTTTTTGTAGGCTTAGTCGTAATCTGGCCGTGACTATTCGATGATCGGAGGACACCCCTCCGAAAGAGGAGTATGCCTCGCAATTCATCGCACTATTTTTCCATTTTTTGTTTATAAAGACGTAGTCTATCTGTGCTTTACTTTGTTCATGTACGTGTAGGTCCATAATTTTCCCTCCCTTTTTTGATAGATTGTATTGAGGCATGTTAATCTTTTTTCTATCATGAAATCAGTTAGGTGTTGTCCATTCCTATTTGACATGTTGTGTAGGCTGTATTTGTTGTTCCTGTTTTTCCCGATTTCTGTATTCATGTCTCCGCCAATGACTAGCAGGTTGTGTTTCGGAATGCTACGCACTAGGGAGGATAGCTCCTCGTAGAAGGTGACTAGTTCGGTTTCTTCACTAACATTGGTAGGGCTGTAGCAGGAGATGATTGTTGTTTTGGGGTTGCCATTAAACGTAGCGGCCATCATCCTAGGTTGTATTCTCTCAATGCTATTGTTTTTAATGCTCTTGTTCCTATAAGCATTCCTAACCCTCCTACCGTGGCATTGACAGAGTTTTTCCATGCCGATACAGTGGCTAGTGTCCATCCATTGCCAGTTTCGTGATATTTGATATCTTCGGTGTGAGTGTATCGGTGTTCTTTTACGCAGATTATGTCTATCTTACGTTCTACGGCCGATGCAGTTAACTCTGGTAGTTGACCTATTCTATTTAGGGTTCTGATGTTAAATGTCGCTATTGGTATTGTTTGTTTTCATTCTAGTAGTTTTCGTTGTTTGAACTCTGTTGCTCATTTTTCGAACACTGAGACCAGGGCTCCAGCCCCAGCTGGACGCGCCCCTTTTTTACCCGCGCGAAGAGCGATGCGGTTTATGACTGTGGGTTATGGTTATCTTTCGATGGCTGTTTTTATTCTCATCTATAGAAGCCACTCTTATAGATGAGTAGCAGTAGTTCCCCGATCGAACTGACAATCCTGAGTGTTAAACCGCAAGACTCACACGTCCAGGAAAACTTAGTCATTGCGCATTCGCATAACTTTACGTCTTCTTCCCATGTGTACGTGTACAAACAAAAGGGTCCATCTTTTATCTTAAGTTTTAACTTACTTAAATTCCAGGATTAATCTATATTTAAAGAAATTTTTGGGTATATTTTAACCTGTCATCCGATAGTGGCCCTAACATGTGTTTATATTTTATTTTATTATTTTTTTATTTTTTTTATTTTTTTTAAGGAGAGGTGGCACTTCGAATTTGACTTAGGTTGCTTTGTTTTATTATTAACTGCAATAGGGGTGGGCAAACTGAGACTTCTAAGCTTTTACAAAAGATCCAAAACATGTTTGCTGTGTATACTAATACATTCGACCAGAGTAATATATTCAATTCGGATTTACTGCAAAAAAATGTCTTTACATATAAAATACATTATATTCTTCATTTAATAATATAGCGGGGATTTAAGACAAAACTATTTTAAATCAAATATATGCATTTATTTTTAAATGAACAGTTTATTAGAATAAATTTTACTGATATATATATATATATATATATATATATATGTATATATATATATTTGATTGAATATGATAATTTTTTTTAACATTGAGCTCCTGCAGCACACATGGCTTGGCGGTTATAGGCCTCGATTCTGTAAGCTTATCAGGAGACAATTATCTTGAGGTGGCAGGTTCAATCCTGACTGCAGGCGAATAACAATACAGGAATACTTAACACTTCTACCCATTTATGGCTGACGGAATCAGAACAGGTGACCCCGGTTGATTCAATAGAGGACGTAACTTCTAATATGTAGTGCCTCAGGAATCTGTTGTTTTTGCTTGTTATAATATATATATATATACATATACATATATATATATATATATATATATATATATATATATATATATATACGGTGCATACGATAAGTTTCCAGACTTTTTTGTATGACCATTTAAAATTGGTGTAGACACATGAAAATTCAGTAGGTTATTGCTATACATCCTATGAGAGTACTGACAATTTTCATGATTCCAAGTTAAAATTAACAAGCAATAGGAATACACCTTACTAAAGTCTGATTGTCACAGCTGATGAATTTCAA
>OY757928.1:59642572-59680072 GCA_963585895.1 Sepioteuthis lessoniana | reverse complement strand
TACTGTTTTTATTTCCTGGCGTCTGAGGCGCCCCTATGGGGGAATGCCGACGGTGCCGAAGGTATTTTTGGATCTTCCTTGATGCGTTTAAGCTCAGGCCCTACGACCTGACCCACTTTAAAAAAGGCCTTGTGCCGTACTTGTCCGGTGGTGGGACGGATATCAAATGAAGTTATTATTCTTAGTAGTTTTGAATATCACAGGTATCTATACAGAGTCCAATATTCTATATTTTGTTTATTTATATCACCAATTCTTTGTATTTTGATACTTTCTACGTCGCCTTCACAAATGGTCATTTCAGATTGAATGGATATTCGGTTAAAGAGAGATTTTTATATGATTTATGCAGTCGGAAAATCTAGGCATTGGAAGGGAAGGGAAGATTGAGATGTATTAATGTGTAAGAGTCCTTGAGCACCCTCAAGCATTTAAAAGATCAAATTAAGTGTCCATAGTGTTCAGTGTATTTTGGCCCGAACAATTGTCGATGCACAGGCTTCTGAGTAAGAATGTCAAGATTCGGAAATTGATTAAGACATATATAGCAGTTAAATGAAAGAATCCTTTAAAGCTTTCATTGAAACCATGGATATACGAGATTAAATGGGAGAGATAATCGGATTTACGAAGATAATAAAAGTAATCATGATGCGAATATCATACGAAGTAAAATAAAGGTCAAATCTAAAAGCTGAGATAAAGGTAATCTTCTAGAGGTGATATAGGTGTATTTTATAGAGTTACTACTGCTCATAATTTAAGTAAAGTATTGTTGGCAACCTTAGTCGAGATTGACTCGAATGCTACCTTTTCAATAGCTACTTCACCGAGTTGTAGGGGAGGGCGCTACTCCATTCACTGGATTGTTCCACTTTACCCTCGATCCGTACATTATAATGCTGAGTGTTAAACAGGGCAGCATCGAGTACCATTTTTGAGTCTTTTGCAAGACTCGACCTGGGATTGAACACTGGTTTCCCGGGCCATTAGCGAACACTGTACTCATTGGTCCAAGTTACCGGGCCCATAATCTACTTAAATAAAATGTTTCTCCCACCCCGATAGAGTTGCTTAAAATGAGTTTCGTTTGGGTTTTATGGCATATTAACCTTTTTACTTATTTAATACCAAATCCATTTTTATTCAAAAAAAGTTCTCTATCCAACAATCAGTTTAGTATAAATACACAATTTAATTGTCAAAAACATTTCTATTTCAAGCTATTCAGTTTAATCAATCAGTTCAAATTCACACTATACGTTTCAGTTCAAGTTCAGTTTCCATGTCAAAAACAGTACCATTTCAACCTATTCAGGTTAGTAGAACTGATCTACTTCAAACAATTCATATTAGTAAAAGTATATTTTGTCCACAAAATTAAATGGCTAAACAGTTCTATCTCAAGCAAATCAGTTTTGTATAAGTATACAATTTAGTTCTATTGGACCCGTAGATAGGTCACTATCAGGTCTTACTACTCCGGGTCAGAGGGGGCATGGAAGCGATCGCAATGATGGTGTACTCCGCATTCCCCAACGCACCAGTATTACATGAACATCACCATCAGACTGTTTACTGTCATATCCTAGACACTGGTTGTAATGACTTGCCCCTCTGCAGAGGTGTAGTCGGTGTATTCTGCAGTCCCACCCAACTGGGCAATGCTTAAAATAGATGCAGGTTTTTCTCAACCCCACTATCAAATATGAGTATCTTAGGTATAACACTAAACTGAATCTGATCGTAAGGCTTCAGAACTGGAACTCTAGGTAACGTAAAGCACCCTCTCACGGTCATCCACTCTTAGTAATGGTATCCGAATTGGTGGTAGTATCTGCTGGGAACTCATTTAATGGTCAAATATTGTACCATACCTATAATATACGGATGTGTGAAATAGACATAGGGAATCCGAAATACACGACATTCACGAAATTGGTTCAGGTATGAAACTTTATTACCTTTGAGTTAAGGGTTATTCGACATGAGGAGAGAGAGACACAATCTTTCTATACTGACTGCTTTTACATCTGCCCCAAACCACGGGCGGCACCCCATCTGCAAACTAGTGTGGCCTTGGCGGGCCCCGAAAGTCAACCTTCCCGTTCGGACGAGGGAACTCAACTCTCCTTTTTCTCAAATCCCCAAAATCCTCAGCACACGCTTCCGGTGCATGACGTCATTCACACCCCCTGGTTTCATTTCCATCTGGGGTTTTATTTTGACATCTGTGAATGACGCATCCTCCCCGCACACGCGTGATCACCTGCGCTCACGTTTTCACCTAACTAACCGATGCACTGAGCCGAAAGGTTCTCATCCTAACTAAACCGAAATGCAAGATATACAAAACGAAATCCCTCCGAAATTATATTACAATAGAACTGTTTGAAAAAAATGTTCGTGTTCGATATGGCCCTGTTAAAGAAAAAAAGGTTTACAAGCAACAGCTCACAAATGAAAAATATAAACATGTTTAAAGGTATGAAAGAACGAATGTTTCTTGAGAGAGAGTGAGAGAGAAAGAAACAGGAAGACATAGAGACTGAAGGGAAAAACAGAGAAATAGAATGCGTGTGCATTTATAACGTAAGTTTAATTGTCCTAATATGTAGATTTATATATCTATTTTAACGGCATGTCAAAGCTTCCATCGTTAGTTTATGCCTTTCGCATTTATATTTACGTTAATTGCAGATGTTATTTTGCGCACAGTCACAGGATATAATATATTATTAGCTAATGAAAGAAATTTACCAACAGTTGTATACTTATGTAAGAAAGTATAAATTATTTGAACACATTAAATGGTTCAAAATGATCATTTTATATTATTATTATTATTTTTATGATGGATTTTCACTGGAGTTTGTGTGACAGCAAGTCTCCTCAAGTCTTCAGGGCTCTTATCTGCATTTTGGCTGTTCTCAATAATGCTGTAGTTTTTATGGTCTGCACTCGTCATTCAAATTCCAAGTCCTTACAGTCCCTTTAATAATCATGTAGTTACTATATAGAAAGCACCAATCACGATTGATATAATTATCATCAATGTGTTCCATAATTTTTTTCAAAAGTCGAAGTAGTTATCTTTTTCACTTTTTTTCAGTTTTATTCTATCGTCAACTAGGACAGCAATGTTCACAATTTTGCAAGTTCTCTTCTTTTGTTGATTATTATAAGGTATGTTCTTCTGGCCGAGATTAGATGATCCGTTTGTGTGTCTAAGTCCAATAGAATATTATGTGTGTCATTCTCGAGGACATCAGCTGGGTTGTGGCTATAACAATTGTTCGTATGGTCAAATTTAAATTTCTTGCACATCTCCCAGTGGATCACCTTGCCCACCCTGTTATGTCTAGTCTTTTAATCCTTCTGTGATAGTTTGCTAAAGTGCTAATTATGTGGTTGATAGTTTCACATCTATCACCACATAATGTACATTTGCTATTTTGTTGCGTCTTATATATTCTCGCTTTAATATCATTGGTTCTTATGGCGTTGTTTTGTGCTGCTATTCGGAGAGATGCTGTTTTTCTCTTAAAATTTCCTTTTCTTAGCCACGTCCATATTTTCTCGTTACAAGATGTTGTTTATTAGTCGTTTAAAATGCCCATAGAGTTGTGTTTCTTTCGATTATTGTTTCCTACTTTTTGTCATTCTGTTCGCCATCTTGTTGTCAGTATCGTTTCTGATGGCTGTAATAAGTCCATCTTCATGATTTTAGTATAGTCCTCAAGTCGTTGTATCGATGTATCAACGCTGTCTTCAATGCGGGCATTTCCTCTTCCTCCTCTCTTTCTTGATACATATCGTCTGTCAACGTCGTCTCTGGATGTAATGCCTTATGCATGGTCATTAGGTTTCTTGTTCTTTGGCTCATTTGTTTAAGTTCATCTCTTGTCCACTTCAGAAAGGGTCTGGAATATCTACCGAGGTTTTGTCTCGAGTACTTTCAAATTTTCCTGAGATATTATTTCTTAATTTTTTCTTACATCTACTTTTTCATGGTGTCAGCATCGAAGAAGCCTTAGTATTTTTAGGTCTCCTTTTCTGCGACCGTTCTAATCTTGTCTTGATTTGGTAGTTCCATTCCGTCAATCATAGTCGTTTGCCACTTTTCATTACAAGCATGACCCATTTTTCTGAGCTTAATTCCATTCCTATGTCCTGACTGTATATTCTAACTGCGTGTAATAGAGTTTCCAGTTGTTTTTCATTTTTTGTAAATAGTTTTATGTCATCCATGTACATTGGGTGATTGATATTTTCTTGTGATCTACTAAGTTTGTGTACGGCTGTGCATTTTCTGAGTATATGGTCAAGTGGAATCATGGCAGTCATGCAAAGTAACGGTGATAATGCTTCTCCTTGGAAAATACCTCTTTGATCTTTGCTTCAGCCAAGCTTCTTCCTCTTGCTGTCAATTCCACTCTTCAGTCTTTCATTGTTTTCTCGATACAGTTTTTGGCTTCCTCTGATATTTTGTACCTTTCGAGGCAGTTCATTATCTAACTTTGCAGAACCATATCATACGACGTTTTGTATCAATGAAGGCTTTAGCTAGATTTTTCCGTCTGCTTTTGCTCTCGTTTATGATGTGCTGATCACTGTAAAGTAAGTCTACCATGCCTCTTGATACTTTGCGACACCATTTCAGTTCCTTAGGGAACAATTCGGGGATTGTTAGCGATTATTATTATTATTATTATTATTATTATTATACACTTTTGAGAGGTTTTCACACCAATGTAGTTTCTCAATGAAGTTGTATCGACAGCATTCCTATAAACCTCACCTGGACTCACATCAGCATGCTGGCCGATCTAAATAATATTGTCATAGTGATTGTTTCTACTTAACCTGTGATTTCTAAGTTTTTAGTCCCTTTGATAATCTTTTGGGGATTGTTCCAAGTTTATCAATTACATTTGGTATCACTGTCAAAGTTATGTTTCATTTTCTTTTTTTTAGTTCTCTTGCAAGGAGTAAATATTTATCTCTCTTTACCCTTTCTTGTTATTTTACCGTGTGGTCTGCCAGGAATCAAATTCAACAATTTGTCTGGTTTTCTTTTTTCTTTTTGTTGTTGTTGTTGTTGTTGACAATCGCTACATCTGGACAACAGGGCAAGATTAGGTGATCTTTTTTGCATCTCATTCAACAGGACGCATTCCAGGGACTGGCGGGTATTTTTTTAAACATTTTTGTGAAATTTTCATATCAGCTTAAACTGGTGATTTTTTTCCTCTTTACTCTGAGTGGTAACAAGTCTCCATAGGTATCCAGGACTTTCCTGAGTATTCTAGTTTATCTTAGCAATTTTGTGATCGGTATAGTTTCTCTCCTTTCTCTGATTTCCAATGTTTCCAGTCTTTGGGAATCGTTCCAAGTACACCATCTTTGATTAGTATCACCGTTAATACTGTGTTCTGTATCTGTTTTAGGCAGGTTTTTTTATTCTAGTTAATTATCACGATATCAAACCCTTAGATCGGAACTGAGTCATCTGTTCATGTCTGAAAAAGCCAGAGAATTTTAGGTTTCTCATTCTTTAGGATACATTCTGTTTTGTGCAAGTTCCATTAGGCAGTCTGGTCAATTTTTAATGTCTGACATAATTCCTTAGAGACCACTTTTCCAACCCGGTCGTGCCTAGTTTTTTTTTCCTTCACGTTGATCGGTTTTCATTTAAAAGTTGAAGAGATCAGCCTTCCTACCGTTTACTCATAACAAAAGGTTGAATAATTGGATTCATACCTTTCCCAAGGATATTAGGGCTATGTGAAATGCAAACAGTCTCGTACATTATTTGAAGTCGTATCACCAAGTCCAATTTCTACGACGTTAACTGTTACATATAAATATCTTCTAAATTCAAAATGTAGTAATTTCCTCTCCTCTCAAGTCACAGTGGTGCCCGGCTGAGAAACCGAAAATAAAAGGACAATCACAGTACTATTGTGCCTTTATGAGACTTGATGATAAATTTAAGTAGAGATCAAATTTTACGGGCTAAGCTAAACCAGCCCCTTCATTGGAGTTTGGCTACTATTGTTAAAGAGTAGATGTATCCTTCGTCGTCTTGAAAGTATGTGTCAATAAGATTGTTGTAATATCGGCTATAAAGAGGGTGGTATTTTTCTGTGACCACATCTCTGGCTGTTCTTTTCTTGATATGAAGAACCAAATATTTCTTTCTCTCTGTATCTTCGCCAACATTCATCGAAACGCCCGGTTAACTTAACAAGAAAATGTCAAGAAAAATTCAATACAAATAACACGATTATCAGTACTGAAGTATGAGTAGAGAAAATATAAATGGGTTTTAGTACAGTATTCCTTTACAATGTAAGACCAATTCCTGGGTTTTATAACAGTTTATAATATCCAATATAATAATAGAGTGTATATATATATATATATATATATATATATATATATATATATATATATATATATATATAGTCCCACAAAAACATGCTCGATCCAATTCTGTAATTTCTTGTCTTGTACCCATATCAGATTTACTTATCATCTTATTGAATGAAGAGCATGAATTACTTTTTGGACACTTTCGTACTTGACATAAGTTCTCAAGAAATTGGAACTTCGCAGATGACAGTAAAAGATATGAGGTACAAATTCTATAACTAAAATAGATTCTGCATTTGAATTGAAAAAGATAATAAATTATCTAATGCTTTCCTTCAGGTCCTTCAACTAGGCCAGTGAGTAGAATTTTTCTGTGAAACCAGCCACAATGTTTGAGCCTCAATTACTAAACCAAACCTATATGAAAACACAGGAACCAGTTTCACAAATAATACTATCGTCAAATATCATTAAAAGTTTTACTAGCTAAATACTAAACCCCAAGAATATTATGATAAACCAGTTGGGAGAGAATCTAATCATAAATAGTAAAGTATCTATTGCATTTCTCCATGTCATTCAACTAGGACAGCAAGTGGAATTTTTCTGTGAAACCCACCCAATGTTTTAGCCTCATTTACTAAACCAATTGTAAATGATATCAGAGGAATCAGTTTCAAGAGTAATGACACTGACAAATATCATTACAACTTTCATGAGCCAAATACTTAACCCCAAGACTACTTCGATAGACAAGTAAGGTGAGAGTCCGATCATAAAATGATATAAAAACGTTTGTAATATGCATTCGTTCCCATTACTCCCAGTTTTACCTTGCTGATGAGAGGAAGTAATTGTCAAGGTATCTTCTATGGGTAAAATAATATGGTTGAAAAATTTACAATTAGAGAGAAATAGTTAAAAGCTCATAATAGTTTGAAATACCATTAAAAACCATCGTATTTAATAACTCATTACTTTAATCAACTTTATTATATTTATAATTACAGCAACTTCTAGCAATTTCTTTATACTTGTTAGTCGTTGTCTTTAATATGGGTTTGATTGATATCGAGTCTCTTGGCTGATTTCAACAATCCTTTACTCAGAATGGTCACGATTCTTTTCCATATCTCCAATTGCTCAAATCTTTGATCAAAGGCTTTGGAGACAGTCTTAAGTGCACCCACCACAATTGGCATCACCCTCATTTTTAACACCTTTTTTTAGTTCTCTGGCAAGATCCAAGTATCTATTTACCTTTCAGCTTTCTTTCATATTCATTTTGAGGTCAGCTGAAACGGTATTATTTATGAAACAGTAATTTTTTTTTTATTAATTAACTTTTGGTCTAATCTTCTCGCAGAGAATAGATCTGTTTTGATCAAAAAATCTCAGTGCATTACATGGTTCTCTAGGACTGATTCTGGTTTGTGCATATATCATTTCGTTGTCTGCTTAAAATTTCTACTTCTTGCATTGTTTCAAGTGGATTACTTTTCCTACCAAGACATGTTTCGTCTTGTAGTCATTTTGTATTCGTTTGCTGCATCTGCTTCCTAATGTAATGCTTCCTATTACATCATTTTCTATAAGTCACACCTGCTTTTCAGTTGTGTATTATCGATTTCATATAATTAGTTCTTATAACATAGTTTTATATTCCTATTAGAAGAGATTCGCTTTCCCTTATTAAATTTTCCTTTTGTAGACATGTGCACGTCCTCAGAAATGTCTATAGAGTTGTTTTTCTTATAATTTGTTTCCTAGTGTTGTTGTTTTGCTCTCTCTATTTATGTTGCCAGAGCTGTAACTTGATGCTGTTATTAATCTCTCTTTGCTCTTTCTAATTTATTCCTTGAATCCTGACACCGATGCATGAATCCTAACAGTTTTTCTTCTTTTCTTAACACATACATCCTATCTATGTTACATCTCGGTTGTGAAGCCATGTGCATGATTATAAACCTCATATCTTTTGATCCCTTTTTCTGAGTTCGTATTTTAAGAATGGTCCAGAATACCATACAAGGTGAACAACACAAGTGTTTATCCTTTGGTCGAGATTTCTGTTACAGAGTTTTGTTGCAAGCTTTCTAATTTTCTGAGGTACACTTTTCTTATTTTTCTCTTTGTCTCCGCTTCTTTGATTGTTTGTGCTTCCAATATTAACAAATACTTGTAATTTTTTCTCCCCATCCGATCTAATGTTTTCCTTGTTTAAAAGTCCCATTCATTTCATTGTTCTCTTTGCCAGATTTCCAATGCCAAATTCCATTCCTATATGGTGAGTGTATAATTATATTTACTGAAACTCGATCTCTATTTACTTTCAGTTTTAGCAAATAAATTTTAAAATCCCATGTACATAAGGTGATTTATATTTTCTTGAAGCTATGTAAATTTGTAACCGCCCGTAAACTTCTTAAGTACGTTGTTGGGTGCTGTTATTCCTATAAGAAATTGTAGTGAGGAAACTCTGTCTTCCGGGGAAATGCATCTGGATTCTTATGTCCTCATTGAATTTTCCTCCATATTTCAAGTACCTTTAAATTGAAGTTTATGATGTTCTCACATATTTTGCACAATTTCAAACATTCTTTTATCCGAATTTGCTGGAAATATTAAATTTTTCGTAGTCATTTCATTCCATGGCTACATTTTCCCTCATTGTTTTGGCTTCTTTGTGAAGTTGTAGATATAGTAAGTCACTTGACCCTCTTATTCCCAAATCGTATCTTTTTTTATTCTGCAAATATCATGGGACATACATGTGAGTAATCGATTTCTTTTAATTGTACGGTCAGGATTTCCCGCATCATAAGTATATAAGTTTTCGGTCTGTAGTTGTTGTAAATTCCTTAATTATTATTATACTCCTTAAGAATTTTTCCCATCAGCATTAGCTGAGAGTCCCTCGCAGGAGTCAAAGTGACAGCAAGTCTCTTCAAGTCTCTAGGAATCTTCTTAGTATTCTTTCCGATCTCAATAAAATAGTCGGTTGGATGGTTTCTTCTCGTCCCATTTTTTCCAAGTCCTTCAGTCCTAATACCAATCTTTTGGTGACTGTTCCAAAAGCACCAATTACAATTGGTAGAACCGCCACTTTCCTGTTCCACAGCCTCTTCAGTTCCTTTGCAATGTCCAGGTATTTATTCTTCTTTTTGTTTTCTGTCAATGTCACTCTATTGGACAGAAAAGTCTACAATTCTGCAAGTTCTCTTTTTTTATTGATTATAATTATGCTTCTATTAAAAGAAAAATTCTATTTATCTCTTATGATCTCCCTTTCATAGCCACATCCAAATTTTCTCTTGTCAGATGTTGTTGGTTAGTCGTTTAAAACGTCCATAGAATTGTTTTTCTTCACATTTTTTCTAGTTATATCCGTTCTCTTGATCCCTGTGTTGTCAGTATTGTTTCTGGTGACTGTGATCAGTCTTCCTCATTATTATTATTATTATTATTATTATTACTATTATTATTATTTCCCTTATGAGTTTATATAATCAGTGTGAGCTGCTGGTATTTCACACTTGTCTGAGTGATGAGAAGATAACTCAAGTCTATTTGACCCTTTTCAGGATTCAAGTCGATCTCAGCATTGCTGTTGTCTTGATTATTTCTATTGTACCCATGATTTCCAATTCTTCCAGTTTTTCCCCAAGGCCAAGAGAGTTTCTCACACTCGCGTTCGATGATTTCCACTTCCTCCACTTATCTTTCGAAGTCAGATGGGCCCATTCCAAGGGCACGAACTACAATTGGTACCAAAGTTTCAGTCATGTCACTCAGTGTTTTCAAGTCTCTGGTAAGCAGCAGATATGTGTCTGTCTTTTCTCTTTTTTTGATTTTCCCAGTATGGTCCACCAGAACTGAAAAATCATCAAGATGCAAAGTTATTTTGTACTTTTGAACTCATTTTGTCATATTTTGCAGTATTAGCTTATTATGTTATGAGCCGTTTTATCACAGTCTCCTCATAACTTATACTTACTATTCTGTTAGATATTATTAATTACTTCAACACAATTAGTCCCTGTGGAATTTTCTTTACCTTGACTAAAAGATTCTGCGTGCAACCTCGGGAGTTTGTCTTTTTGAAGTATCCGTAAAGTTCTTTGTATTCTCATTTTTGCTTTTAATCTATTCCTTGATTCCTTTCGTAGATACACCTACACAATCCTCAATGTTGACGATTCCGACTCTTTTATCCATCAGATAACGCTTATATTTTTTCACTGGAGTTTGAGCGACAGTAAGTAAACTCAAGTCTCTGAGACTCTTCTCAGCATTCTAGCCGACCTCAATAATGCTCTAGTCTGGATGGTGTCAAATTGTCTTCTTATTTCTAAGTCTTCTAGTCACTTTGCCAATATTTAGGGACAGTGCTTTGTGCAAGAATTAAACCCAGTATCATCGTCACCTATATGTTCCATATTTTTTGTATTTTTTTTTACAGGTCTAGATATCTATCTCCCATTCTGCTTTTGATTTAAGCCAGTGGCCTACCGGTATGGTAAAGTTAAGTATTCGGCTCGTTATCTTTTTTTATTGACTATATCTAGGCCTGGTCATTTGCCCGTGATAGATAATCCGTTTATGTCTCAGAATAACCACAAAGTTTGAGGATCTCATACTACTGGATGGATTACATGTTGTGCACATACCACTTGTTCGTTGGTTCAAACTTAAATTTCTTGCACAATTCCCAGGGATAGCCTTCTCCATACAATTGTATCTAGTCTGATATATATATATATATATATATATATATATATATATATATATATATATATATATATATTGCGCTAATTTACTACATTTACTTACAACATCGATCCTTTTGTTTCAATTACTACGTTGCCTAATTTTGCTATTTTTTTGTGTCTTATAATTTTTTGGCTTTAACATCGTTGGCCCTTATGGCATTGTTGTGTACTGCTATTCGAAGAGATTGAGTTTTTCTCCGAGGGTTTCACTTTCTTAGACATAGTTAAGATTTTGCGTGTGAGACATCATTTATTTGTTGCGTCAAAGATCTATGCAATTAGTTTTTCTTCCCTTTTTTGTTTTCAAAATTTGTTGCTCTGTTGGTCACAATAATAAGCTTTTTTTGCTCTCTTTTATAAAGACTTCAAGTCGTCGTATCTATATGTCGAGGCTATCTTCAGATCAAGTCATTACGCTTCCTCTTTCCTTACTGGACACATAGATTCTTGTTAATGCCGTAATGGATAAAGCATTGGACTGCAGAATCATTGTACGCAAGTTCGAACTCCACTCAGGCGATAACATTCACTTTTAGACAAATACCTTTGAAAGGGTATGGACCCCGTTATCCTCCCAGCTATGGGTTAAATAGTTCCAGTACTCTTCTTCTGGAAGGATGGATTTGACATTAGATAGACTAAGACGGTTGATATGTCATTAAAAAGAAACAAACCAAAATAACTCTGTGATCCTCGAAATGATATAGGCAGATTATAGACAGACCTCATTAGTTTTCTTGTTCTCTGGTCTATTTGTTGATGTTCTTCCGTCGTCCACCTCAAGAATGCTCCAAGTAACATCAAGGGAGAGATTTATGAAACTTCTGAAATATAGTGAGTTTCGCAGTTTTCTCGTTCTCTTTAGATACTCTCTTTCGTGTTCGCTTATTTGATAGTGCCCGCAACCAATATTCCCAACTACTTATGAGTTTCTTTTTCTCCAAGCGTTCTGATTTTTTCTTAAATTAATCGTTCAATTTCTTCCGTAATTTGTTTTTTTTTTCCACACTTGTTTATTAGCATTGTACATTTTTCTATGCCAAATTCCATTCCTTTGGTTGGTTATTTTTTTTTTATTGAAATTTCTGAACTTCATACATCCCCGATCATTTTCTCAGTTTGTGATGGAGTGGCATCATAATTATTACAAATTACTAATAGAAACGGTGATAGCGCTTTTCTCTGGAAAATACGTCTCTGGATTTTCTCCTCTGCTGAGCTTTTTCCTACGGCTGTCAATTCCGCGGTGACTTTTTCATGATTTTCCCGATAAACTCCATGACTTCGTCGGATATCTTGTATATTTGAGACTATCTCATTTCCAGCTTTGCAGTCAATCCACACCATAGCTGCATTATTTCGTCTCGTTTTGTTCTCCGTGAGGATATGATGATCAAAGTACCTGCTGCACTTTTTCCTGGAAGCAGTATTTCAGAGTCAGTGGCTTAGTAGCGAATAGTAATTCTACTCCATAATTTCTGTTATTCATTTTTCAACATTATCGGTAGGAACGTTATGGTTCTGTAGTAGGTGGGGGTATTTCCTTTTTTGAATGAGGAAAGTTTTTTCCCTTTAATCATTCACTCGTTTATGTCTGTTACTTCTAAGTATCTATTTATTTCGATAGTCAGTCTGTCGTGGATGGAAGTGGCTTTTTAAAATCAGTATCCTTGTATGCCATTGTATCCAGGTGTTTTCTAATTTGACATGTTTTTTTAGTATTGCTCTGAGTGAATCGCAGTGTATTTTTCACCTTAGTCCTTCTTTGAGCCCTTCTAATACTTTTTTTATTTGGCTTATCCATTTGGTGTTTGCTATGCTATTGCTGTTCCAATATTTTGCTCTAAAATTGTTTGTTTCCATTTCATCCGGTTGTTGGTGCGTCTTCATACTGTACTTGCCAGTAGAATTTATTTCCCTGTTTTGAAATGTCCTGTTTAGTCTGTCTTTTTTTTTTATCCTATCTCAATATCTTTAAAGTTTTCCCTCTGGTTTATATCATCGAGTTGTGTATTTTATTTTAATTGTTGTGTTAATTTTCTTTAATACTACAAGGGCATAAAACCTAACTTTCTTTATTAACGCCAAAACTTGGTCAGCTTGTCTTTGCAAAGTTGTCTAAATGTTGCCAATCCATGCCAGATTTCTACTATTCTATTTCTATACTGTCTTTGTGTTTAATTGCTTCTAAAATAACAGTGATTTGCAAGTTTTTGTCTTCTCTTGTCCATTTTCTACGTTGTTATTTGAAACAATAGGGCTGTGTATTATTCATAGTAATAAAATTAACAAAAATTCTAATTCTTTACCCATGAAAATCGAGATTAATTTGCAACTATATAATAACTTTCCAAATTCTAAAATCGGTCTAAAATAAATCAATAAAGCTAAACACGCCCTTATATAAACAAAAAAAAGAAAATTAACCAACTTAAAATAATTGCGATATATTTTCTCTCTATTTTTGATATTATCTTGTTAGTTATACAGTTTCTTCTTCTTCTTCTTCTTGATTTTAATTCTACATCTAATTTCAAGGGATATTTAATGCCAATGTCGTGCTTTTAGAAGAAAAGAAGCAGTACTATTTAAACTATGGGATAAGAGATTCAAGCCTTTCTCAATGGAATTCGTCCATAAGAGAATTTCATGGCACGAATGGACAGGAAACGCGCTTCCTACAATGTAGAAGGCCAGCACGTTAGCCACATGGCCATGGGTGTTCCTTTCTATTAATCTACGCCTCTATTTTAACTATTCATCTATCGATTTTTTATGATATTTTTAAAGAAAAATTCTCCTTAATTGTGTTTTACATAATTTTGCCAGAAACAAATTGACGTAAATGAATACAGTTTTTACTATCACGATATCAATCAATTTTCTGCAATATATATATATATATATATATATATATATATATATATATATATATATATATATATATATACATATATATATATTGTAAAATTAATGTTTGATAGTTTAGATTTCATATGGGCTTGGAGAACATTAAGATATTTTGTCACGCAATTTTAATAAACTCTTTCCATATAACTTCTGTACTAGTATTTATAAAATGCAATTACACACACACACACACACACACACACACACACACACACACACACACATATATATATATATATATATATATATATATATATATATTTATATAAGAAATATCTAATTATTCAAAGGTCTATCATCGTAGGAAACAGAATCGTCGTTCCTAGACGAGACTGCGCATTTCATTTCCCAATGATAATCTTGAAAATTGCATTTACATATTACTTACCCGCCTGTAACTGAATAGAGCAGACTTGGATTTTTATTTCTTGGTAATCAATCAGTCTAGGTGAAGAAAACTATGAATTAGAATCGGCATTACATGTCTTAGCAACTGACCTTGTGTCACATCCTGTCATTGGAGTGGTGTACCAACCCTTTTTCTTCTAGTATTGTCTAAAATGTGTTTATTTTTTGTTGTGCTGCTGTAGCATATATATAAAATAGAATCTTTGCAAAATTCTTTTGTCGGTTTAACAAAACAAAAGTGTGATCAGATTTCCCTGAAGCACTTGAAGAAGATTCATCCTTTTTATGTTCTGTTTTTTTTTTTTTTTTTTTTTTTTTTTTTCTAAACGCAGAATAATATTCAGATGAGGTATGAACCCGAAGAAGTGGATTCAATCCAGGTTATTAAGAACGTTATTCAAAGCGTTTAGACAACAACACAAAAGAAACGTTTGAACCTAATCTGATCTTTGCTTCAAATCAATTCAGAAAGTCTTTATGTCAGAAAAAAGGTGCTTTTTATAAAAAAAAATGTTTTTTCCTTATTTCTCTTCAACACAAAATCGATTTTTTTCTCTACTTGATCCTTCGTTTTTGAGAGGCCATTTTTAAAAATAAAACCTTGTAAGTTACGCTAATACCATTTAAGGGATAATAAGAATGACCTTAGATGAATCTTTTAAAAAATACTCTCTTTCTTTGCAACTAAGAAATCAAAAATCCCAAAATGAGAGAGAAATTTAGCAAAACCCACACTCCAAGTAAAGCAATGTGTGACACGATAAGCGACCCCTTCTGCCATCTCTAAATGCACACAAGTTGGTTCAATAATCTACATTAAAGTATGTACGAATGTAGTAGTATGATTATGTAAGTTTGGTTTATTTTCTTTGTTTAATGCCATATCAACTCTTTTTAGGTTATTTAATGCCAAAACCATTCTCCTAGAAGAACAGTATGGGTACTATTTAACCCATAGCTAGGAGGATAAGGGGGTTCATACTTTTTCCCAAGGGTATTTGAACGTAATAGCACGACTGGAGTACGAACTCGCGTACAACGATTCGGCAGTTCATCTCTTTAACCATTAAACCATGAGCTCCCCCGATTATGTATGTGTAGAGACATAATCTAAATGTATGCATGATAACCTAACCCCTTCACCAAGGGTAAAAAGTAACACAATGTCAATTGTTGCCAAACGAAAATATCCTAAATTGTATGTATGTATTTGCATGTACACGTATGTATGTGTATCGAGTATATATATATATATATATATATATATATATATATATATATATATATATATATTATCAATTAATAACTAAAACACTTGAACGATTAAGAAACTTTAAAGGTTAATATATAAAACAAATTTAAAGGAATTTTGGAGCTAGTGAATTCGGTTATTCACGGTTCGTTTTATTCTTTCAATATCTTTCTGACCTTCACAGATTATTTAGTGATGTCATTTAACCAATGGCCTAAAAGTCTGAGTGTTCGCCAATGGTCCACGAAACCAAGGATCAATCCCAGGTCGAGATAATACTTGATGTCACCTTACTTAACATTCGCCATTATGAGGCAAGGATCAAGCGTAAAGTGGAGCAATCCAAGGAAAGTTGTAGCAATGAAAAGAGAACCTTCAGGTCGACCTCAACAACGATCGCCAACTTTATTTACTTTTCCTAACCTATTACTTAAGAGATAAGGGGTTTAATCTCGTTCCCAAGAGCCGAAGTCTGAAAATGAACCAAATAACGTGACTGGAGTTTCTACTCGCTTCATTGGATGTCAGAAACAAGATCTATTGTAAGGTTCATAGGCCAAAAACAAGGATCTTGCTATTTATGTATTTTACACTAGCGTGCTTGAAATGAATGGTCCTCATTTTAGCTGAAATTCTGGATATCAGTTACTAAACTCCTATATTAGAAAATGTGCAATTCAAGTCCACTCAGTTCTATGCGGCAGATAACAGTTAGCAGCAGAGTGAACGATAGTGAACCAGCGAGCTAATTACTGTATCCCTCAACTCTGGTCCTTAGATTAATATGGCTTTTTAAGATTACTTGTCATGTGAGAGCAAATTGTCACACACGCTGCCCCTAAATTACAGATGTAATTGTTTGATTGGTTTTTTTTTTTAATGGCATATCAACCTTCATAGGTTATTTAACGCCAAACCCAATTTTATGCAAATAATTATTTATATTTCAAACAGTTTAGTTAAGCATGAGTACACAGTTTAATTGTCAAAAATATTTCGATTTCAAGCTATTCAGTTCATTCAAAAAGTTCTAATTCATTTAATTCAGTTTAGTATACGTACAGATTTGATTTACACAAAGATAAATGTTAAACAGTTCTATTTTAACCAATTCAGTATAGTTTAAGTAGAGTTTCAATGTCAATAACAGTTCAATTTCAAACAATTCAGTTTACCATAAGCACACAGTTTAAATGTAAGTACAGTCGAATTGTCAAAACATTTATATTTATAGTTATTTAGTTTAGTCAAAGAGTTCTAATTACCATAATTCATTTTAGCATAAGTATGCAGTGAGTTCTATTTAACCAATAGATAGAGCCTTATCAGGTGCTACCATTCCGGGCCAGAGTGAACCTGAGAGCTTTGGCAGCTAAGGGGTGTTCAACATTCCCCAAAGCTCCAGCATTACTGGAACCTCACAATCAGATTGTTTAGTGTCATTTCCTGGACTCTCAGTGGGCGGGAGGGTCTTACCCCATCTGTAGATGTGCAGTCGGTGTATTCTACAGCCCCCGCCGACTGGCCAAACAAATGTAGAATTTAATTAACCCTAATAATTTTTTTGAATTTCAGATTTCAAATCAGCTCAGCATAAGAAAACTTTTAAATAGTCTAGAATTTTTTCTTATACATTTTGAACAATCACTTGCCGAATAACGTTAACGTGAATATTCATATTATTGAATTATATTTGTATTTTTACACATGTACACACATGCACGTAATCACTTGACAGCCCCGAGTGAATATGGCTAGCTGGGTATACTAGACTTGAGAGAGTCAAGTTTCACACGCTGCCCAGCATTGGTCTCCGGGACACATTGAAACTAGCCAGCCATAAGAATGACCTAATGACTTCGTTTTGTTTATTTATTTCCTATGTGGAATCAGGACTGATGTGATTTAGGCCCAAATTGTCACCAAGTCTTTTTAACAACAAAGAAACCTCGTGCGAAGTCGTTTGACTCGTAGCTGAGGAAACTTAATGAAAGCTTCAACGCTTATCGTCTCCTTACTGATCACTTCTGTTTGCAATTCCTAGTAACTGGGAGAGGCAGCTGTTTTTTTTTTGTTTTTTTTTTTGGATGATGAATATGACTGATTATCTTCAAACTACAGCCTTTCATTTTTTAACTACATTTTTTTAGCGGTCAGTATTTTCAACACATTAGCTCACAGTAAGATATAAAGTCACTCAAAGATTTTTTTTTTTCGTTTTGGATACTTTTCCATTTAGAAATATAGATTGATAAATGCATAAAATTAATTTATAACATCACTTTATGGTATAAAACTCCCCAGATAATGTAACATCTGTGGCAAATTTAATGAACTGGCAGTAGAAGAATAAAAATGATATATATTTAACCGAATCAGTTAATAATTTAGAAGACATGACGCGGAATATACGAAGGTTGTCTGAAAATTTCATAGGCTGAACTGTTGATGGAATGACGTCATACCTGTAATTGATGACTTTTTTTTTTACAGATGAGATCCAAGCACTGCAACACCGATGGCAGAAATATATGCATCATAAGAGATGATATGTTGAAAAATAAACCTCATTTCTTATATTTTCCATGAGAATATCTTGGTCAGCCAAGAAAATTTTTACTTGACCCAAGTATATCGTTTATCTCCAGTAAAATATATGGAAGTAGTACACTAAAGGCATTATCACATTAGTTTTTATTTTATTTAAAAAAAATATTTATTTTTAGTTTCTTTACAGAAACTAATAACAAATACGACACTATTTTTTTAATACCTGGAAATTTATATTGTACAAAATTTGCTAAAAGATTTAGATTAATTTATTCAAACTAGAAATTATTAAGTTTTGTAAGGAAAAATAATATGGAATAAACCAATAATCAAGAAAGAAGTATGGAATCCAGTGACGAAAAACTATGATCAATTCTTGGTGGCTTTTCTCGAAGTATTATTGAAATCATTGATTGTTTCATTCATAAATTTTATTATTTAAATCATTAATCTTGAATAAAGTTGTTCCAAATTCCTTAATGACAGCGCATTTTCTTTGATCATTCCACATTTCTCATGAGCCATTTAAAAAATATTCTGCCATTAATTTCAATCTGATTTCGAGCCGAACTCTCCTGTGTCCATGTCAATGATTTTATATGACTTTCCTGAAAAAAAAAGTTTACTCCTTTTTTTCTCTTCGACAAGAGGAATCATTATCTTGACACATGATTTCATCATCACCAACCCTATTTCTTCTCGATAGGATGAAATTAAATATCCAGGATTTTAATGTGCACAAGTGCATTGATTGTTAGTTTAATTATTGTATTCTTAGAAAAAATGTACAATTGCCTTATATAATTTAATTTAGATTGTTGATGGGAAATAATATTAAGCCAAATTTTCCATTTTCTAGAACAAATTTTACATCACACTTGTCATTAGTTTATTTGCTCTTAAATGGAAAACAAAGGTGACCAACTTTTAAATGCACCAAATTCCATAATTGTGGCCAGTCATCTATCAGGATCTTCATCAGCTGTTGTTGCTTTGATTAACTTTTTCCATCCAAAAATCCACATTTTATCCAATTGTTAAAACAGTCATACCGTGTCAAAATATCTGAACACATTGCCATTGTTTATTATCCTGACATTGAAAATAGTAAAAATCAGTAGCATTTTCAATTAAAAAAGAAAAAAATTTCGGATCGTTAGTGATAGGTATTAGTGCAAATATTACAGATCTGAAGCTATATTCTTTATGAAAATAGTTTCAGCTTTGCCAAATACCAGTTAATAAATCTTCTTTTTTCATAATTTCTAAATGAGTTCATATACTTTGATTAAGGAATATTTTCTGAATCCAGAATGTCATGCAAATAAAGCTATATGTTTTACCGTTTATCAATTAGTTTCATAAATAAAAAGAAACCAAAGTTCGCTCCTTCTCCGTGTTCTAGTTCAATAAGCTTTTTTTTCTAGCTGTTGTATATTAAATATTATGATGAAAACAATTTCGAATCGAATTCTACCATTATATCATGTGAAATTTCCTCTAGAACATTTTTCATCATTAAGTAACCAAAAAGGTTTTCTTCAAGGAAATTCTGGAACTGAAACGTAACTGCAAAATATGATATAAATCATTCTGATTATTTTGAAAAAAGGAGTAACTTATCTGCAAAAATTGCCAAGTGATTAGAAGATAAGAAAAAAAAAAACAACTTTGTAAACCTTGAATGGAATTCGACAATAGTTAAGCTCGGCAGATTGCTTGAAATTCGGCTATAGCTGTACTCGGTAAAGCGTAATGAGTTTTACTGGGGTAGCAAAGAAAATGACGGTACGAACAAGATTTCCCCATAAAATAGAACACTGTAACAAATGTGGTTTCTAAAAGCATCTTTAAGAATTTTTGTCTATGAAATCACTTTCAGTTTACTGTTGTACTGTAAGGCCGACAAAAGGTTTCTATAAAAATAACGTTGAAAAGAAAACTTAACTTTGCGTTCGCATAGATATGTATACAATTAGCTTCATTCTTCTCAGATAAGAAAGAAAAAAAAAACATCGATATAAAAAAAAAAAGAAGAAATACACACCACAGACGACGTTTTGGAAATATTTTGAATATAATTCATCCAAACGATAGCCTATTCAAACAGAAAATCACCAAGTCAAACGGTATATTTACCTTAAAAACAGTAAGTGGTTTGACTTCAAATAAATCTTTTACGTCTTCTTTTATTTTCTTTTAAAGATGGCGCATTGTCAATCATTATAAGCATTAATTTAGACTTCTATTTGCTTTCGTCTTTTGAATTTTTGAAATTTTGTTTATTTTTTATTTTTTACTATCTTATTTTTTCTGCAAGTTCCTGATGCCCTTGCTTCTATGACAGCGAAGAACAGCGCGTACAATAATAAAAGAATTAACCTACTGTGGAACTAAGATTCTCAACATCTACTGCCACAAGAAATCCCGGTTATTGGTACCAGCCCTTTTACTAAGTGAACTAAAAGCACAATTTGTATCGCGGTATATCAATCAAAAGTCCTCTCATCTGCGCCATTTTTATATACACAGGTAGAATTATTAGCATATTGTATTCATTTTCTCCGCCAGAAAAAAAAAAAAAAAAAAAAAAAATGCACAAATCGGGAAAAACAGACACAACAAATACAGCCTACACTACACGTCTAACAGGAATGGACAGCATTTAATAGATTTCATGATAGAAAATAGATTAACCTGCCTCAATACAAACTTTCAAAAAAGGGAGGGGAAATTATGGACCTACACATACGCAAATAAGAGTAAAGCACAGATAGACTACGTCCTTATAAACAGGAAATGGAGAAACAGTGCGATGAATTGCGAGGCATACTCCTCCTTCGAGGGTGTGTCCACCGATCATCGAATAGTTACGGCCAAAGTACGACTAAGCCTAAGAAAAAACGCCACACGTAAAGCCACGACCAAGCACTATGACTGGGCCCTACTCAACAACAGAGATATTAGAGACAAATATGCATTAGAATTAAGAAACAGATTCGAAGCACTACAAGAGAAGGTAGAAATAGGCACCCCAAATGACGAATATGAAAATTTTGTAGAAGCGCACCTGGAGGCGGCAGAAAAGTGTATTCCAACAAAACCTAGAACTAAATATAGAGTCCCTTGGGAAACGCTAGCGGCTAGAGAAAAACGTGCACTTGTGAAGACTGCCTCCAAAAACTATCAACAGAACCCAACAAATACAAATGCACGAGAACTAGAAAAGGCGCAACATCAATTAACAGGAATATACCTAAAAGAACAGGCAGAATACGTACAAAATCAGATAGATAAGATTAGAGACTCGGTGGAAGATAGGCAATCCAGGATAGCCTGGCAAACAATAAACGAAGTAAGTGGAAGAAAGAGCACAACCAAAGCAAAATTGAAAGCTGCAAGCCAACAAGAAAGAATAAAACTGTGGGAACAGCATTTCAAAAATCTACTAGGAAACCCACCGGAAATAACGGATGAACCGATCACCAGAATTATTAGTAAGCAATTAGACGTAAAACTAGGTCCTTTCACCAAAGAAGAACTCGACACGGTTCTCAGAAGAATTAAAAATAGGAAAGCGGCGGGGCTAGACGAGATCCCCCCAGAAGTGTGGAAGACGAGACAATTCGACGATATAATGCTCCGGCAATGCAACGCAGTCTATAGTCAAAATAGGATAGAACGATGGACGAAGGGATGCATCCTTCCATTCCCTAAAAAAGGCGACCTCGGACTAGCCAAGAACTACCGAGGGATAACACTTACATCCATAGCAGCCAAAATCTACAATGCCCTACTACGAAACCGCATAGAACCCAAAATGGAAAACATCCTTAGGAAAAACCAAAATGGCTTCCGGAGAAATAGATCCACAACCTCACAAATACTGACCATCCGTAGAATCCTGGAAGGCGTTCGGGCAAAAAACTTACAGGCGACATTACTATTTGTCGACTTTACCAAGGCCTTCGATTCCATACACAGAGGGAAGATGGAGCAAATCCTACTAGCTTACGGCCTACCAAAAGAAACCGTAGCAGCGATAATGATTCTCTACAGAAACACCAAAGTAAAAGTACGTTCACCAGATGGAGACACGGAATACTTCGACATTGTTGCAGGAGTACTACAAGGAGACACACTAGCCCCGTACCTCTTTATCATCTGTCTAGACTATGTGCTTAGGACTTCGATCGACAAAATCAGAGAAAATGGCTTTGAGCTGACTAAGAGAAGAAGCAAAAGGTACCCCGCAAAAACAATCACGGACGCCGACTACGCTGATGACTTGGCGTTACTAGCGAATACGCCTAATCAAGCAGAGACACTACTACATAGTCTGGAACGAGCTGCAGCTGGCATTGGCCTACATGTCAATGCAAACAAAACCGAATATATGTGTTACAACCAAACAGGCAACATTGCCACACTAGACGGAGCCTCTCTGAAACTAGTCGACAAATTCACCTACCTAGGAAGCAGCGTCTCATCAACCGAGAAGGACATCGACACACGACTGACGAAGGCATGGACAGCTATCGATAGGCTCTCGATCATATGGAAGTCGGACCTAACAGATAAAATGAAACGCAGTTTCTTCCAGGCAGCGGTTGTGTCGATACTGCTATATGGATGCACCACATGGACGCTTACGAAGCGGCTGGAGAGGAGGCTGGACGGAAATTACACAAGAATGTTGAGAGCAGTATTAAACAAGTCCTGGCGACAACACCCCACGAGACTCCAACTATACGGACACTTGCCCCCCATCACAAAAACTATACAAGTTCGACGAACCAGACACGCGGGACACTGCTGGAGAAGCAAGGACGAGCTCATAAGCGATGTACTCCTGTGGACCCCCACTCATGGATGTGCAAGTGTGGGACGACCAGCACGAACTTACATACAGCAGCTATGTGAGGACACGGGTTGTAATCCTGAAGACCTGCCGGAGGCGATGAGTGATAGGGAGAAATGCCGAGAGACGGTCAGGGATATCCGCGCAGACGGCGCGACATGATGATGATGATGATGATTCATTTTAATTTAATTATGTTCTTAAAAATATTATAAGTTTCACTGATTTGGATCTGTAGATTATGTCACTAGACAGGAATATCATTTTGATTTTAATGCATTTCTAGTTCTGAATCTGCGTTTTTTTTCCAAATGTTGGAACCCCATATATTCAAGAGAGTCGTCATAAGATATCAAAGTTTGTGTCTACAGTTGGGTATATCTATTGGTCGTCTGGGATTATAAATGTTAGTAAAAAATCAAAGGAGTCAGTTGACTGTTTAGATAAGTTCTATGCTGCGAAGCATCACGTAGATCGAATACTTGAAGAAGCATTAAAAGTGAAGAAAAGAGATAATACATGTGCATTTTGGTTTTCATTTCTGCTTTTCTTTTCTTTTTTTTTTCTCTTTTTTTTTTTTTTTTGCATAACGTGGTATTATAATCATTTTGGAGGCGAAACGGGATGAACCGCAAACTATAGAATTATACAACCAGCATACCTCTCAAGGGACTCCGAATTAGATTGTAGATTTCAAAATACTTAAAATCAAATAATTCCTCTCTGTACTTTTTGATAACTCTCTGTCTCTCTCTGCCTCTCTCTCTCTCTCTCTCTCTATATATATATATATATATATATATTCAAGAAAATTTTTGTCAAAGACGATGGAATACTGTTTATCAAGAAATTCTTGGGTCTTTTATCTGTACATTAATAAATTATTGAAAAGGCTAACCTATTCTTCTATCGATAATGATAGCTTCACTGCTACAGTGAAAATTGATGCTGGTTTTCTAAAGCCTCGCTCGCAAGTTTTGTTTATCACAAACGAAAATCCATATTCTATGAATGTCACGATATAGAATTAAAGTTTGGACATGAGAATCAGCATTAAGTAACGGTCTTTTTGTGCACATGGTAAATGTGGGAGTTTCATCGAAAGAAGATGACAGCATTATTTTGAAAATTTACCTAGAATACAATGGCCCTTTTTTTGTTTAAATTTCTTTCTATCCGCTACACGGTTGTCGTTTGTTATATGATATTTCTATGATTATCATGTAGGCTTGTGAGAGATAACGCAACTTTCAGCAGACCTCTATACTGTCCACATTAGGAAAAATATTTATCGTATTTTCCATTCAATGCAGCTCATTATTCCTTAATTATATTTCAGCCTAATTAAAAAGAAAGATGTCCAGTAATATTGCATTGAAATAGAAAAGAAACTGACAAATCGATGATTTGCACTTACAAATCAAATCAAGTCCCTTTATTTTTCCTTTAGTTGAAAAATTATATATTCCTATTCCTATGAGTTCTGTCTGGATTTCTGAATAAGGTCTATTGTCCTTATTCGCAGTATAGTCCGACGCTATGACCAGCTCCTTGTTGCTTTGACCTCTCCATTTAAGCCAAAGGGTTAAGTTCTTTACAAATTTTGACTTTGTTAATCAATGTTTGAACAGTATTCATATAACATGATCTTTATTTTTGATTAGATAACCCGTAATCCAGTTGGCTACTCATTGTAATTCCGGTCCACGACGGTAATATATATTTGGTTCAATGATCGATAACTTGGAACATATATATATATATATATATATATATATATATATATATATATATATATATATATATGTACAGCGTATCGAATTATTGATTATTGATGGTAAATGTTATATGCGCATGTAGAATGTGTAGGGTACCACAGAAATACTTATAAACCACATTCATAAAACACATTTACTTAATTTACAAATGTTATTAGATAGGAGTAATTGGAATTCTCCTTGAGGGAGTCCCCATGGCATAATGGTTAAAATGGTCGAAATAAACAAGTTCGAACTCCAGCTTCGAAATTACGTTCACTTTCGAATAACTAACCTTGGGAAAGGTAGGGGCCAACTTATAACCCCAGGTATAAATAAATAGATTCCCTGTTGTTCTTCGAGAATGACTTTGAATTAGATAGCCAACAAACTTTGATATGCCAATAAAGAAACCAAATCAAAAACTAATATAATCAAGATATTAACACTTTGATTTCTTTATCTACAAAATGTTATGTAAACAAAACAACCGAGATTAAATAAATAAATATTAAAACAGAGTTAAAGATTGATAATATTGCTGGTTAATAAGGTAAATAAGATTATTTTATTTCAGGGAATTAACTAAGTCAATAGATTGGAGTATCGTTTTGGTTTTAATGTATTTCTAGTTCTGAGACAGCATTTTCTTACGTTTCTTTCTTTATTTTTTAATTTTTTTTCTGAATTTAGAACCCCATATATTCTGGGGTGCAGTCATAAAAGAAAAGAAATGTCCTTTTCTAGATGTCTTTCCATGTATATTCTCATGATACATTAACTATTACCTTCCATAAGTATTTACTGCTTCTAATTTGGTTTTGATTCTAGTAAACACGTCGCTTCAGAATACCCTTCAAATTTTCCATTCTGTTTATGTCTTGTGAAATAGCTGGCAGTTCATCTTCCGTGGTACAGAGCAATCTAATAGATGTAGAAACTTCGTAGTCTCATGTGATGCATCCAACAGAGCATTATCTTGCTTTAATATGTTGGTTTATTCAATATCCTCTTTCAGGATTTGGTTTGCTTTTCTGCCATATAAATCACTGTCGGCTATTCAATACCAAATCCATATATATATATATATATATATATATATATATATATATATATATATATATATATGTGTGTGTGTGTGTGTGTGTGTGTGTGTGTGTGTGTGTGTGTGTGTGTGTGTGTGTGTCATTCAATTCAGTTTAGCATGAGTACACCTTTTAAGTGTCAAAATCTTTTCTTTTTTACGCTATTCAATTTAGTCAACAATGTTAAATCGTTCCAAGTATTGCTATGTATTACTAACAATTCAATTACGCATCAGTCATTTATTTACATACAGTTAAATGTAAAACACTTCTATTTCAAACAATTCTGTTTAGTATAAGGATGCAGTTTAGTTTTGTTAGACCCATAAATAGGACTCAATCAGGGGCTACCACTCCGAGCCATATTGGTCCAAATAGTGATGGCAATAAAATAATACTCTGTATTCACCAATGCTTTTGATTACTGAGGCCTCACCATCAGATTATTTATTGTAATACCCAGGGTAATCGTTGTGAGAGTCTTTAGCTCTTTCAGGGATTATTGAAGCAGTTGTAACCATTTTAATACGGTCTGGTACTTTCCACTGATCAACTTTGAGACCTTGAATTATCCTTGCCCAATTTATAATAATTATTCCTCTTCCTAATTGGCATCTCTAGTGTTTATGAGGATCTCGTCTGTTTGCAACCCATCTTTTGCTCTAACTATAAAAAATGAACCGGACATTGGCCTAGCGGTTAGAGTGTTCGCCAATGGCCCGGGACACCTTGGTTCAATCCCAGGTCGAGTCATACCAAAGACTCAAAAAATGGTACTTGATGCCTCCTTGCTTAACACTCAGCTTTATAAGGTACGGATGAAGAGTAAAGTGAAGCAATCGAGGGAAGGAGTAGCGCCCTCCCCTACACCTTGGTGTAGTAGCTATCGAAAAGGGAGCCTTCGGGTCACCCTGGACTATGGTCGCCAACTTTACTTTTACTTATAAAAAATGACAGGAGATTCATCCGGGAACAAAAATTTCCTGACGTCTACGTTCATGTTATGTGCTGCCTTTTAAAAACTTTTTTTCTGATTTTACAGATATTCCAATATTTTTTTTCAGAAGACGACTTTCAGTTGTGGTCACAGGTGTAAGTCCAATGGTGCTTGGCTAAAAAGTTTTCTGATGGTCTGGATTATTCATAGCCTCACTTTCAATTCATGATAAAGAGCGTTGGAAAACAGGTCATCCCTGCCCCTAATCATTCTTCTTAATAACCTTCGTAACATTTTTTTGGTTTTTAGATTTAGTGATTCGTGCCAAATATTTTTAATACTTCCAACATCGATTTTCATTTTGTATATTCAGATGTTATACTGCTCTTCTCAGAAGCGGTCAAATTACATTTGCGACAAATATTTGCCTGATAATGAAGACACTCGTTAAAAATCAGAAAAACAGATATCGTATTCACTATGCAAATAGCAGCACTTTGTTTACACTTGGGCAAAAGTTTACAATTTCTTTTCATTCCTCGCATTTAAGTCGCAAATTTTTTTTTCTTTTTTTTTTTTTTGTGAACACCAAGATATATTCCAACTTCAGTCTTTGTACAGAATGTAAACTTGTCACTTCTTTTATAATTATTTACACAGAATATATATATATATATATATATATATATATATATATTTATATATTGTCATACACAGACAGTTTGTTTCGTTGTATCACAGATCTTCAGTGTGGTTAGACACGCAGGATGCTACAAGGTCGGATTGAAATCCGTCAAAATTTATCCTAGACATGATACTTGACCGCTCAGCAATGTCGGTGACGTACGTAAGCTTAGGAATTCTGACTGATATGTATAAGCTTTCGACTTTTTAAAGTTGTGCTAACAGATACATTGTGTTCATTTAGTTAGATGACCTTTGCATTCCGTGGGTGACAGCCGTTAATTCATTCGCTAGAGTGCTCAACACTAAGGAGAGGAGCGTATATAATGCTCTCCTCAGACAGAGTGTTTCGTTGTATCACAACTCTTCAGTTTGGCTAAGCACGTAATATATATATATCTATATATATATACGGGGTGCCTTCAATAAGTTTCCTGACTTTTTTTGTACAGGCATTTAAAATTGGCGTTGGCTTTAGAAAACTGAGTATGTTATAACTATATATCTTATGAGATGACTGACCAATTTTTATGATTTCAACTTCAAATGATCCTCTATATAAGGAAATGGAATACACCCTACTAAAGTCTGATGGTCACAGATGGTGATTTTCAAAAATGCAAATTATATAATTTTGTAAGTCAGTAAGACCTTATATATATATAAAAAGCTAATCAAATAATAAAATGTGATTACATTTGTTACAAATTCTAAAAAATATTGGTGTATATTATTCATAATTGTTTCAGAGTCTAAAGCTGCGTGTGCATGTTATATATAACAGTGCGTCATATACAACTATTAGGCAAGATGCACTCATGTAAAGATATTATGGTGGGTACAGAATTTAATGAAGGCGATGAAAAGTCCCAAAGTTTTATTCATTATGGTGTAGTCGTGCTTAACAGTACATAAGAAGAACTAACCAAAGGCGAGATGTCAGATTAAAAAAAAAAAACATGTCGGGAATTTTAGGGTGGATTCATTAACCACACTAAGCAAATCACACTCTTCGTTTGATCTTAAAGTTTTGAAGACTGTCAGGCTGACCATCCCTCTGTCAACAGAGTGAATATCTGGTAGGACTTAAGTTTATTTTGATATAGTTTTCAATATAACAATTTTTTATACTATATTCTTTTCAATTTTAGCTCTTTTTAGCGAGGAGCGAAACTGACCACCTAGCTTGTCAAATTTTTCTCTACCTTTTTATGATTTTGGTCCCATAATCAATAAAACTTGCGTGTTTTCCTTGGCATGATATATATATATATATATATATATATGTGTGTGTGTGTGTGTGTGTGTGTGTGTGTGTGTGTGTGTGTGTGTGAGTATGTGTGTGTGTGCGTTCGCGCGTGTGTCTATATATACCAATCTATCGATATATATCTATCTATATGATACTGATGACTGCCAGGTCTTGACTAAGGATAGCTGACTTTACCGACAAAATTAAAGCGCAAAAATCCGGAATAATAACAGATTCATCTTCTGAAAAGTCTTCAAAATGTGTAAGGGAATAAATCTTTTGGACAAATGATCGTCGCTGGATTATAAGGACATAGGCTTGTACGACACATCCGCCACTCTGTAAGTTTTAATAGATAGCACCCAATCATAAGTATACGAAAATAAATTGTAACGGTGCACAGTGCGGGTTTCATTTCCGAGTGCCTTCTCTTTGAGTTTTCGTGTCTATAAATACCAATAAGTTAGCAGAAGTTTGAGTATGTCTTTCAGTTATGATTTCTCCAACAAGAATAGATTTCCTTACCGCTTCATAAGATATTAGCTCCTCACACACACACACACACACACACACACACACATATATATATATATATATATATATATATATATATATATATATATATATCCGAACCAATATGGCACCAACCTCTTCCGGATCACACCTAGTTGTAGAAGAGTTATGGTATTGCATTAGGGTTTGCGCATGACAACATTTTAGACACTCGTATCCAAAAACTAAAACTCAGCCGAGGGAAATAATATTCTGCACTTAAATGAGAGTTAACTGTTATGTATATTTGCTATTTTTAAACTTTTATAATGACAACTTGTAAATCGATGATTCTTCCACTTTCTTCCTGACGATAAAGTTTATCTTATGCTTGTCCGTAACTGTACACTCGTTTTTTCGCCGACGGCTACGTTAAGTTTTCTTAGATGTTTGTCTTGGCTTTGTACAAAAGTTACGCAGACATGAAATCATAGGAATACTTTCTCCTCTTCTTATGCATTATCTTTTTTTCTCTTTTTTTTTTTTGCTAGCGACTTTTGTGTACTGTTAAGATCTTGGCAAAGAATTAAGCGAAAGATGATAAAATCTTTACGAAAACAGAAGACCTATCGATCACCTTTCCTGATTCGGAATTACGGAAATAAACATGAGAAATTTAACACACGTGTATTAAGGCATTTCTTTCATAAAAAATATAATCTAATTTACTCAACAAAGTAGACATCTACAAAGCTACTATGTGAAAACATATAAGACAGAAGTAATCTACAGATATTATGTATATATATATATATATATAATCAATAATGGTATTATGCCAACCATCATAAGAAATTGACATGGTTAACCGCGTTCTAATTCTATATACGCATCCTTTTGACAATCCTGTAAATACAATGATTATCTCAGCAGCAAAACGGTCCTTTTATCGTAAGTATGAAACATTCTCTAAGAAAAGGACAACACTGAATTCAGAAAGCGCATAAAAATTTACCTTGTGTCCCATCCTGCATGTGCATAATTTTGAATATATATATATATATATATATATATATATATATATATATATATATAGGAAGAAAATTTGGATAAATGAAAATACTCATAAATTTAAATTCTTGAAAAGTCTTGTTAAAGTACCGATGGAATGTTGGATGAACTACTATCATCAAACTTCGATCGCAATTTCAACAATATTTTTCAGAAATAAAAAGTTCTGAAGAAGATTATTACAACCAAAACGTTCAACGCCGAATTTCATAATAAATCCATCAAATTTTGGTGTTTGTTGATTTTTCAACTTCTCCCCATATCGTCGGATCTATTTCCTTATTTACTTATTTCCTCACACACACACACACACAAACATATATATATATATATATATATATATATATATATATATATATATATATATATATATATATATTTTTATGGGAGCCGAGTCAAAAGATGATGCCTTTTCTTTTGTACTGGAATTATTACCGACACAGTAAAATGCGCATCATATAGCTGGTCCTATGTGTATAGTATCCTAACTTCTCAATATAATCCCTGTTTCTCTTAAAAAAAATGTTTCACCTTCGAATGAGAGCATGAATCCATGTCTCGTAAAATCCTTTTGATGCTTCTTTGAACCGTTTCTTAACAACAGTTACCACTTTCTGGTCACTGGCATAATGTTTGCCTCTTAAACCCTTTTCATTGAAATTGAAAAGATGAAAGGCTGAAGGCGCTAAATCTGGTGCCAATGAAGGCTACGATAATGTCCTCCTCCTGCATGACAATGCTCGACCACACCCTCGAAAAAGGACAAGGGAGACAATCACCTCATTCGGATAAACAACTTTACTATTTTGAAGTGAAGTAAACTTTTTTAAAAAGGTTTATCATAACCTTTATAATAAATACAGTTCTAAACATGATATTTTTTGGACGCACCCGTTATTTCACTAGGAGTAAATAAAGTGAAATATTCTCTTTGTTGAATAGACATAAAAATTCAATCTATTCTTAGAAACATTCAATATTTGTATCCTAATCAAGATAACAATGAAACATTATTGCATTCAATTTTCCTATTCTCCTAACGGGAAGTCTAGCCATTTTAAACATTAAGATGTTATCCTTAGAGGCACGGTTTTCTTCAATTAGGATCAAAGTAAAAATACAATCAATAAATTTACCACTTATTAAATTAGGAATTCATTAGGATGGAGACAACTGAAATAAAATTAATTTTAAAATAATTTAAAGTATATTTATATTCTGATTGAATAAATAATAATCTTTTTAGCGATCTTATTATTTACATATATAACTGTTGGAACTGATATAATATATAAACCATAAAAAATCTTCAAGCTACCATATAATAATAGGACTTGCCAGCATTGAAGACACCATTGACGCATCGATACAACGGCTCGAAGACTACATAGAAAAACACGAACGAGAACTAATTACAACCATCAAAAACGATACGGATAACAAGATAAACGAAAGAATGACAACAACTAGGAAACAAAAATGGGAGTGAAAACAACTCTATGGCCGCTTTAAACGTCTAATAAACAAATCTCACACAAGAAAACCTGGACCTGGTTAAGAAAAGGAAACCTTAAGATAGAAACGGAATCCCTCCTAATAGCAGCTCAGGACAACGCCATAACAACCAATCATATCAAAGTGAGAATAGATAAGACGCAACAAAACAGTAAATGTGATGACAGAGACGAAACGATCAATCACAAAATAAGCGAATGCAGCAAATAGCACAGAAGGGGTATAAGACAAGACACGGCAAGGTAGGCAAGGTGATCCACCGGGAAATGTGCAGGAAATTTTAATTCGACCATACAAACAAATGGTATATGCACAACCCAGCACCTGTCCTAGAAAATGACTCGCATAAACTCCTATGGGACTTTAACATATAAACAGATCACCTAATCCCGGCCAGAAGACCAGGGCTCATAATAATCAACAACAAAAGAGAATCTTAAAAATTGTTGACTTTGCTGTCGCGGCTGACCACAGAACAAAACTGAAAGAATGTGAAAAGAAGAATAAGTACCTTGACCTTGCTAGAAAATTGAAAAAACTATGGAACATGAAGATGATGATTATACCAATAGTGATTGGTACTTTTGGCACAGTAACTAAAGGATTATTAAAGGGACTGGAGGATTTGGAAGTTGGCGGACGAGTGGAGACCATCCAAACGACAGCATTATTAAGAACATAATACTGAGAAGAGTCCTGGAGACTTGAGGAGATTTGCTGTCACTCAAACTCCAGTAAAAAAAAAAACATCAGTTAACGCTGATGTAAAAAAACTCCAAAGGAGTAAATAATAATAATGATAAAGCAAATGTAGCAAATAAGCGCAAAGGTATTATAATATTAGACACGTTTTGGTGTAAAATGTGCTTCACTAAGAATTGTGCGAGAAATTAAAATTTGTCCCTCTTAAACCGGAATCCGTCACGTTGAATGAATTGCATACGATTGTTTGGGATTTTGAAATAAGAGAGATCACCTTATTCCGGCCAAATGATCAGATCTAGAAATAGTCCGCCAAAAAAGAGAACAAAGAGTGAACTAATTGTATTGTTGCAAACCTCAGAGACAAAAACAAAGAAAGCGAAAATAGAGACACGTACTTGGACGTTGCTAGAGAACTAAAAAGACTATAGAGAGTGATCGTGATACCAACTGTATTTGGCATGCTTGGAGCTGTTCCTAAAGGTTTGCTAAGGAGACTGGAAGGCTTGGAAATTGGAGGACGAATCGAGATCAACCAAACTACACCATTTTTAAGATCCGTCAGTTTACGAGTCCTGGAGATTGGAGGAGAATTACTCTTACTGAAACTCAAGTGAAATATCATTAGTTTTGGCAGATATATATAAAAAAATTAGCTACAAGAATAATAATAATAATAATTTATATCGGAAACTTTATACAGCCACATATATTGAGTAGGTTCATTAAGTTTAACGTTTGTTGAAGCAACTGCAATGGTTCTATTCTTTAATGATATCAAGAAATTCTATGGTATTTTAAGATCATTTACTTTCTTATATCATATACATGAGATTTATTTGACTCAAGGAACTGAGAAAAACTATCACAGAAAAAAATCTGCTGAGTATTGGGTTTGCTGTATGTGTGTAATCCTGCTTCAAGTGAAATAAATCAGTAAGTAGACTTCATCTAGACGCCTAAAGTTCATTGCTTTATTGTATAATTTACGTAGATATCAAGCTCTTTATTTGATCGATTCATTTTAAATATCAAACCTCGATACATTCTTATTTTACCAAATACACACACACACATACACGCACACACACACACACACACACACACACACACACACACACACACACACACACACACACACACATATAATATATATATATATATTTGTTTTGTTCGTTTTTTAATGGAATAGTGAACATTATGTGTTATCTAATCTAAATATTACATCAATTTAGCTCACATCCGGAATGATGAGTGTTGGAGTGTGAAAGTGAATGTAATGCTACAGTTCTAACTCATATTCTGCGATATCACATTGATACTCTTTGACTACTATACCACAGGATCTTATATATATATATATATATATATATATATATATATATATATATATATATATATATATATATATATATATTGACCAATTTGATTTCAATATAAATATATAAGATCCCGTGGTATAGTAGTCAATATATATATTGGTCAAAAATTTGTGATAATGCCCTATCTGCTGCCGATGATTTTTTCTCGTTGGCATTGTATATTTTAGATATCGTGTTAGTAGTCTATGGACCGCAAAAAGGCTATATTGAAAAATAAACCTTATTTGGCGACATTTGAAGGTGAAATCCTTGGTCAGCCTCTGAACTTTTCAATTTATCTTCCAACTCACAGAGAGATTAATTGGATGCAAGTAAAACAAATGACTAAAACGTGGTAAATCCAACAGTGCCAGAATGGATCTTAAATCTAAAATATCAAATTACTTTCTCTTTGAGCCCATTAAATAGCTTCACGTGCTGAGCTATCTTCTCAGACAGAATGAGAAGAAAAATGGCTTCAGCAACTAAAAATTTGCTTACAATTAAACATTACTCAAATGTATATTGCTGATAGAAAATGGAGTAGTTAAATCTCGCAATAAAATGTGATAACGTGAAGAAAACTGAAAGAAAAATATATTCTGGAATACACCGAGCACAAAAGAATTCCGGTCAAATGTAATGAATGACTTAAAAGTGGAGGCATATTAACCAATTTGTTAGGTACTCACATCTACATGACTGTTTAGAAGGAGCATTTTTCCTATATTCCTTCTGTTCAGATCACATATAACAATCAAAAATGATAATTTCTCTTGCATGCGTAGGGTAATTTAAGGGCAAACACAATACTATGTGACAACATTACCGCACATGAAAATATGATTGACTGGCGGGTTTATTTTCAGTTTCATTTCATGGCAGTTTGATTTACGGGAAGCTCAGATTATCTAACTCACTAAGGTACTACGGTATTCTAATTGATATATATATATATATATATATATATATATATATATATATATATATATATATATATATAAATCATTGGTACATGCAAATTTTTATGACAAAAAACTTAAATAAATCATATGTAGTAGGGAGATGTAAGTGAAAGACAAGAGAAAAAAGAAGGCATATTTTATTTAAATTTTCTAGAGCTCTTTCATCTGATGATGTTTCTAATGATACAACAGAGGACATTTAAAAGTTAAAGGTGTAAACGAATTGAATCAAGGTTGGGGTGGTGATATGAAAAATGTTGGTTAGGCAAAGGGGAGGGACTATATATATATATATAACCATCCTAAGACACTCCAAAAACAGCTCCAACGTGTAATGAGTGCCTTTGATTCTGCTTCGACGGAGACGGGTAATTAGACAAAATACAAATTGCCTCGAGGACATTCAGATGTTGTTTGGTCCTTGTTCTGTGCAAAACAGCAAAGCAACACTCATTTTAATAAAACGCACAGGAAGTTGGAGCACCCAATGCCGAAAGACAGTGGAATCTAACATTTGCAAATACACGGATGTTGTTCTATCACAAATTCGTCGTTTAACATGCTATTTCATCCTTACCTCGTGACGTTGGGAAGTACGCCTTTTATATTTTGCATCACAAAAACATTGAAATTTATATATTAGTTTATTTTGTTGAACATAGCGACTTTCAAAATTCCTCCGTTTGTGTCTCTCGAAAATTTTTTTATTCCGCTATCTTTGATAATGTACTGCTACAAATACCTGTGTGGTTAATTATAATGACTGATGTTTTGCTTTTTTCCACAAAGCGAGGACCAAACAACATTTGAACGTCCTCGAACCAATCTATATTTTGTTTAATCGCCTGTCTCCATGCAAGTAGAATCCAAGGCACTCATTACACCTTCTTAGAGAAGATTCAGGTGTGTAAAAGCGTGATAATATATATATATATATATATATATATATATATATATATATATATATTATATATATATATTACACCGTAGTGTAATGGTTATCATCGTAGGAAATGGACACGGCGACACGAGTTCAAATCCTGGACGAGACTGATTACATTTCACATAGTACTAATACTCTTGGGAAAGGTATGGATCCAATTATTCTCCCTCCAGCTATGGGTATATAGTAAGGCAGACTAGGTTTTTCAGCCTTGGTGAGGCAACTAGTCTAGGAGAAGGAAAACTCTGATTTCAAACCTGTTAAATTCCGCTTAAAAATGGACATCGTGTCATATCCTTCCCGAGCGGAGGGGTTGGTAGATATATATATATATATATATATATATATATATATATATATATATATATAATATATATATTCCCCCCTGCCACTTTGTCTAGCCAACATTAATCATATCATACTAAATTTGCTTACACCTTTGACTTTTAAAAGTCTTCCAGCTGTATAACTTGAAAAATCACGGATGAAAGAACTCTAGTGGCATTTATGATAAAATATTTCCTTTTTTCTGTCGTCTTTCATTCACATCTTCCTTCTACATATGATTTTTTAAAGTATTTCAAGTTTGTTATATTCTGAAAGAGAGAGTGGTCAATATCATTGATAAAGTTTATATACTTAAGATAGGATAACATAAACACTGAATCAATGGGGTTCGATGTATATTTGACTCTCATGCCTTCTTTAATGAATGCATAAGCAAAAAACTGTCACTTGTCAAGCACATTTCACTCGATAACTACGATATCATGATATATATATATATATATATATATATATATATATATATATATATAAGCGTATGTATGTATTTGTGTGAGTGAGTGTATTTACCAACTCTCAGCACGGGCAGGATATGACACAAGGGCAATTTTTAACTTCAGTCGAATATGTTTGAATTCGTAGTTTTCTTTCTCCTACACTGGTTGCCTAACAAAGGTGGAAGAACCCATGTTGTTTGTGTGTTTAATGACATATCAAAATCCTTGGGTTATTTTATGCCAAATCCGTCGTTATAGAAAAATAGTAGTGGTACTGATTAACCCAGGGCTGGGAGATCATATCTTTCCAAAGGGTATTTGTCTGAAAGTAAACATAATAACGCGTCTGGGATCGAACTGGGCTACTACGACTTCACAGTCCAGCGCTTTAACCATAACGCCAGAATGACATCCTCGGGATTAACCCAGTCTGATCTACAATCTATCCATTAGTAGAGAGAGAGAAGAGTTGGATTAATACCCTCCCCAAGGATAATAGCGTTACGTGAAATGCGATCAGCTTCGTCCACGATTTGGACGCCAGTGGCCGTGTCCATTTTCTACCAGGAAAACCATTACACAGTGATGTTTGTATATTATGTAAAATAATAACAAATGGAAAACGTTAAACTTATTTGAAGGAGCAAGTTAAGTCTATGGAAACTATTTCGTAACAGAGAAGTCATTGCTTTTGAACTATTGCAAATAGTAATGATGATCACGAGCACACACCCACACCCACACAACACACATGTCTGTCTATCTATCTATCTATATATATATATATATATATATATGTATGTATGTATGTATGTATTCACAC
>OY757928.1:59574956-59642372 GCA_963585895.1 Sepioteuthis lessoniana | reverse complement strand
TATTGACCAATTTGATTTCAATATAAATATAGTGGTATAGTAGTCAATATATATATTGGTCAAAAATTTGTGATATTGCCCTATCTGCTGCCGATGATTTTTTCTCGTTGGCATTGTATATTTTAGATATCGTGTTAGTAGTCTATGGACCACAAAAAGGCTATATTGAAAAATAAACCTTATTTGGCGACATTTGAAGGTGAAATCCTTGGTCAGCCTCTGAACTTTTCAATTTATCTTCCAACTCACAGAGAGATAAATTGGATGCAAGTAAAACAAATGACTAAAACGTGGTAAATCCAACAGTGCCAGAATGGATCTTAAATCTAAAATATCAAATTACTTTCTCTTTGAGTCCATAAAATAGCTTCACGTGCTGAGCTATCTTCTCAGACAGAATGAGAAGAAAAATGGCTTCAGCAACTAAAAATTTGCTTACAATTAAACATTACTCAAATGTATATTGCTGATAGAAAATGGAGTAGTTAAATCTCGCAATAAAATGTGATAACGTGAAGAAAACTGAAAGAAAAATATATTCTGGAATACACCGAGCACAAAAGAATTCCGGTCAAATGTAATGAATGACTTAAAAGTGGAGGCATATTAACCAATTTGTTAGGTACTCACATCTACATGACTGATTAGAAGGAGCATTTTTCCTATATTCCTTCTGTTCAGATCACATATAACAATCAAAAATAATAATTTCTCTTGCATGCGTAGGGTAATTTAAGGGCAAACACAATACTATGTGACAACATTACCGCACATGAAAATATGATTGACTGGCGGGTTTATTTTCAGTTTCATTTCATGGCAGTTTGATTTACGGGAAGCTCAGATTATCTAACTCACTAAGGTACTACGGTATTCTAATTGATATATATATATATATATATATATATATATATATATATATATATATATATAAATCATTGGTACATGCAAATTTTTATGACAAAAAACTTAAATAAATCATATGTAGTAGGGAGATGTAAGTGAAAGACAAGAGAAAAAAGAAGGCATATTTTATTTAATTTTTCTAGAGCTCTTTCATCTGATGATGTTTCTAATGATACAACAGAGGACATTTAAAAGTTAAAGGTGTAAACGAATTGAATCAAGGTTGGGGTGGTGATATGAAAAATGTTGGTTAGGCAAAGGGGAGGGACTATATATATATATATATATATATATATATATATATATATATATATATATATATATATATATATATAACCATCCTAAGACACTCCAAAAACAGCTCCAAGGTGTAATGAGTGCCTTTGATTCTGCTTCGACGGAGACGGGTAATTAGACAAAATACAAATTGCCTCGAGGACATTCAGATGTTGTTTGGTCCTTGTTCTGTGCAAAAAGGCAAAGCAACACTCATTTTAATAAAACGCACAGGAAGTTGGAGCACCCAATGCCGAAAGACAGTGGAATCTAACATTTGCAAATACACGGATGTTGTTCTATCACAAATTCGTCGTGGAACATGTTATTTCATCCTTACCACGTGACGTTGGGAAGTACGCCTTTTATATTTTGCATCACAAAAACATTGAAATTTATATATTAGTTTATTTTGTTGAACATAGCGACTTTCAAAATTCCTCCGTTTGTATCTCTCGAAAAATTACACGGTGAAAGAGTTTTAGAGCTATTTATTATAAAATATTCGCATTTTTTTATTCCGCTATCTTTGATAATGTACTGCTACAAATACCTGTGTGGTTAATTATAATGACTGATGTTTTGCTTTTTTCCACAAATCAAGGACCAAACAACATTTGAACGTCCTCGAACCAATATATATTTTGTTTAATCGCCTGTCTCCATGCAAGTAGAATCCAAGGCAGTCATTACACCTTCTTAGAGAAGATTCAGGTGTGTAAAAGCGTGATAATATATATATATATATATATATATATATATATATATATATATATATATATATATATATATATATATATATATATATATATATATATATATATATATATATATATATATATATATATATATATATATATATATATATATATATATATATATATATATATATATATATATATATATATATATATATATATATATATATATATATATATATATATATATATATATATATATATATATATATATATATATATATATATATATATATATATATATATATATATATATATATATATATATTACACCGTAGTGTAATGGTTATCATCGTAGGAAATGGACACGGCGACACGAGTTCAAATCCTGGACGAGACTGATTACATTTCACATAGTACTAATACTCTTAGGAAAGGTATCGATCCAATTATTCTCCCTCCAGCTATGGGTATATAGTAGGGCAGACTAGGTTTTTCAGCCTTGGTGAGGCAACTAGTCTAGGAGAAGGAAAACTCTGATTTCAAACCTGTTAAATTCCGCTTAAAAATGGACATCGTGTCATATCCTTCCCGAGCGGAGGGGTTGGTATATATATATATATATATATATATATATATATATATATATATATATATATATATATATATATTCCCCCCTGCCACTTTGTCTAGCCAACATTAATCATATCATACTAAATTTGCTTCCACCTTTGACTTTTAAAAGTCCTCCGGCTGTATAACTTGAAAAATCACCGGATGAAAGAACTCTAGTGGCATTTATGATAAAATATTTCCTTTTTTCTGTTGTCTTTCATTCACATCTTCCTTCTACATATGATTTTTTAAAGTATTTCAAGTTTGTTATATTCTGAAAGAGAGAGTGGTCAATATCATTGATAAAGTTTATATACTTAAGATAGGATAACATAAACACTGAATCAATGGGGTTCGATGTATATTTGACTCTCATGCCTTCTTTAATGAATGCATAAGCAAAAAACTGTCACTTGTCAAGCACATTTCACTCGATAACTACGATATCATGATATATATATATATATATATATATATATATATATATATATATATATAAGCGTATGTATGTATTTGTGTGAGTGAGTGTATTTACCAACTCTCAGCACGGGCAGGATATGACACAAGGGCAATTTTTAACTTCAGTCGAATATGTTTGAATTCGTAGTTTTCTTTCTCCTACACTGGTTGCCTAACAAAGGTGGAAGAACCCATGTTGTTTGTGTGTTTAATGACATATCAAAATCCTTGGGTTATTTTATGCCAAATCCGTCGTTATAGAAAAATAGTAGTGGTACTGATTAACCCAGGGCTGGGAGATCATATCTTTCCAAAGGGTATTTGTCTGAAAGTAAACATAATAACGCGTCTGGGGATCGAACTGGGCTACTACGACTTCACAGTCCAGCGCTTTAACCATAACGCCAGAATGACATCCTCGGGATTAACCCAGTCTGATCTACAATCTATCCATTAGTAGAGAGAGAGAGAAGAGTTGGATTAATACCCTCCCAAGGATAATAGCGTTACGTGAAATGCGATCAGCTTCGTCCACGATTTGGACGCCAGTGGCCGTGTCCATTTTCTACCAGGAAAACCATTACACAGCGATGTTTGTATATTATGTAAAATAATTACAAATGGAAAACGTTAAACTTATTTGAAGGAGCAAGTTAAGTCTATGGAAACTATTTCGTAACAGAGAAGTCATTGCTTTTGAACTATTGCAAATAGTAATGATGATCACGAGCACACACCCACACCCACACAACACACATGTCTGTCTATCTATCTATCTATATATATATATATATATATATATATGTATGTATGTATGTATGTATTCACACTACACACGCATGATTTCTTTCGTGCTTGCAATAACATGATAAAGAGCCAGTTATTGATCTTCTTTCGGTTATTTGAAGAACAGTTTTATCATTGTTCCTGCTGTGTATTCCAGGGCACAATCTAAAACAAAGAAAAGTGTATAGATAGAAACTACAATAACCTTTTCACCTGCTGACGTATACAATGTGAAAAAAAACAATGTACTGCCGTTCACAGCTTCCTACAAATAATATATCAATTAACAAAGGCTGAATCAAATACAAGTAAGTGTTAGACCCCAGGGAATAAACTAGCAAGCAGTTGACTTTTTCACCCAAACCGGTAAGCAACTTGTTTTGTTTCTATTACTTCTTTTTAAAACTTCTTAATCAATCGTGAAATCGAAAGTTCTATTCCAAAAATGTAGACAGAAGTTGATATTTAAAAAATAAATTTCACTTTATTTTTAAAGGTGAAAGTTTTAATCGTGGATCAGCCTAGGGGTCAGGTCGGGTACCCAGGATGTAATGTGAAAGCTTTTATTATTATTTTTATTTTTTATTTTTGGTACTGATGACATAATCCATTCCGACAGTGTTTTAAATAAGAAAAAGAAAATGCAAAGTTTTCTCTTTTTCTTTTTTTTTTTAACTAAATTTACCTCGCATAAATCCTAAATTCCAGTTATAATCAAAACTAAATTAGGAACAAGGTTGAGACACTGATAAGAGACTTAAGAACCCAATCATTAGAAGCCCAGTCAGGCTGGCTGTAGAATACACCGACTGCATCTCTGCAAATGCATAACCAGCCCTCAACGAGTTTCCTTGGAACCATTCGATTTTGTTGACGTAATGCAAAACTAAATTGTTTGAAGCACAATTATTTGATCATTTAACTGTGTGTAAATTAATGATTGATGTATAATTGAATATTTAGTGAAACATAGCAACATTTGGAACCATTAACTTTAGTTCTAACTATATTCCTATATCACTAACAATTCAATTAAATATCAGCCATTTGTTTACACACAGTTAAATTATCAAACCATTTTCTTTCTAAGAATTCAATTTAGTATAAGTAATTTGTTTGCATTGTTTAAATACCAAACAGTTCTATTTTGCCCATAGTTAGGATTCAATCAGGTGCAACCAGTTCGATTCAGAGTGGACCGGGGAGTGATGGCAAAAAAAGGGGTAGTTTGCATTCTCCAAAACTCCAGCATTACTGGAGCCTCGCCATCAGATTGTTTAGTGTCATATCTAGGACACTCGTTAGTGGCGGGGTTTTAGCCCTCTACAGAGTGGCAGTCGGTGTATTTTGCAGCCACAGATGATTTTGTGTCATATCCAGGATACCCATTAGGTGGGTAATCTTACCCGTCTGCAGAGATCTATTCTGTGTTTTCTACAGCCACAGGCGACACTGTGGATAGGTCAACTTTATCTCTGTGAAAATTAATTAATATTTAACAGGAATATTTGAAACTATAGAACTATGCAAACAAACTCCTTTTGTTAAAAAGAATTATTGATCTTTAGAAGACTTGAAATCTAAACGTTTTAAAACTGCACTTACAAAGAAATCTAAACGTTTTAAAACTGCATTTGCAAAGAAATCTAAACGTTTTAAAACTGCACTTGCAAAGAAATCTAAACGTTTTAAAACTGCACTTGCAAAGAAATCTAAACGTTTTAAAACTGCACTTGCAAAGAAATCTAAACGTTTTTAAACTGCACTTGCAAAGAAATAAAAAAAAAAATTATGGGCAATAAACATGTTAAACTTGTAGACATCACAAAAATCCAAAAATACTCTAAATGAATATATATATATATATATATATATATATATATATATATATATATATATATATATATATATATTCATTTAGACTATTTCTGTCGGTGCTAAACTCCCTGATTATCCGTTGAGGTGAAACTTTAGAAGAGGAATTCCGACTCGCGATTTAAGTTAATATATATATATATATATATATATATATATATGTGTGTGTGTGTGTGTGTGTGTGTGTATATATATATATATATATATATATATATATATATATATATACATACCATGCAAAGTAGACGTTAGAGTGTAAAGTCTAAATTGTAAAAAAATCTTTTAAAATGGTTTCTGTTCATAACTTTTGATGCTTTCTATGAAGAAATTCCTCTACTCAAAGAATTAATAAAATTTCACATTATTGTATTTGTTTAGGATCTCCTGGCTATTACATGAATACAATGGCAAAATTAGGTCTGACATTCCATTATTTCAGACATGAGTTACTGGTCCTTCATTTTGATTTTTTGGGGGCTTTTATAACGATTCTTCGGCAATACCTAAACGTAATCAATTAGAGAATGCTATTGAGTTAATCTACATAAAATTGAACGGTTTACTTTCTTTGTTTCATGGCCTATCGCCTTCGTGGGTTATAGATTGGTTTGGTTTGGTGGGTTTTATGGCATATCAACTTTTGTTGTTTATTTAACGTCAAATCCATTTTTATGTAAATAATTAGTTCTATTTCAAACAATTATGTTTAGCAAAGTACACAGTTTAATTGTCAAAAACATTTCTATTTCAAAGTATTCAAGAAGTTATACATAACAATTCAGTTTCGTGTAAATACAGTTTTAATGTCGAAAAACAGTTCTATTTGAAATAATTGAGTTAAGCATAAGCACGCAGTTTAAATGTAAGAACGGTCTAATTGTCAAAATCATTTCTATTTCAAACTATTCAGTTTACTCAAATAAATTCATTTTAGCATAAGTATGCTGTTAGTTCTATTTAACCCATAGATAGGGCCCTATCACGTACTACCAATTTGGGCCAGAGTAGGCCTGGGAGCGATGACAATAAAGGGGTAATCCGCATTCCCCTAATATTGTTTAGTGTCATAAACAGGACACTCGTTAGGAGGGGGTCTTACCGCTCTGCAGAGAAGCAGTCGGTGTATTCTACAGCCCCAGCTTACTGGGCAAGTGTTATAGATTACTAAAGTCATCGTTGAAGAAAAACAGTGGGTGCGTAATGGAGTTTAAACCTTTCCCAAGGGTATTACCTCGAAAGTAAACGTAAACGCTCGACTGGAGCTCAAAATCGCTGCGTACGTTGCGACTCTTCAGCCTGTTAGCCACTACGCAACAAGGATTCCTGAAATTCCAGAAAGAAATTGATCTCAACTAAAATATAGGCTCTCTATTCTAGCCTAAAAACAAGTGACTCAATCAACTTTTTATGATTATAATTCGATATTCCCACCGTTAGATGTTGAAGGAAAGGATATCATAACGTTATTCCTGCTGTTTTTTTAGGAACGTCCTCAATCTGAACAGTCTTAATTCTCCATTGGATTTCCAGTTCTTCCAACATTTCTTTCAAACTCTTTAAAAACGATTAAAATAACTCCAACAATGAAGCCTCTATTGTGACTTTCATGGTCAATATTTTTCCCACTTGACTAAATTTTCACTTTTTTCTTTTGTTCAAGCAGCAAAATCAACTTTCTTGCAAATATCACGAATTTGAATAACTTTTTTTTTCCATTTGTTGTTGAATTGGGAAAGTTGCGACATCATTTTCTCAGTTTATATTTGATTTTTCCCTTCCTTCATAAATGATGAATTTTATATCTTCTATATTCTAGCTCCCGATTTTATAAGGAATTATACTGATATCGTTGAAACTTCCGTGTATCCATGATTACTTAATTTTTTACAATATTTTAGCTTTACACTTTATAATTGTTTATATATATTTTTTTTTGCTTTTGAACATTATCTGATTTTTCTCTTAATAAGAAAACTGCACCAGAGAGTTCCTTTTTGATATACGTTTAGATACTTTGCTTAATGTCATATCAAAATTGGTGGGATTTGTACTGCCAACGCAATAATTGTAGAAGAACATTTGTGGAAGTAATTAACTCATACTAAGGGGAAATGTACGAACTATCTTTCCCAAAGATATTAGTCTAAAAGTAAATACACTGGTATCACAAGTTTTCAAACTCACTTTCTACGATGTGTCAAGACACCACATCATCCACAACACCACTGGGCATTTCATTCTTTTATTTTTTAAAGGTATAAACAGGAAAAACTCAATTCATCATATATCTTTGCTGATAGAAAGGTATAAGGCCATATACGATCGAAAGGTATTAACTCGTATTTTTCTACATGAGGAATACAACTGATTATATAAATTTGCTGATGGAAAGTTCGTAAAAAAAATTAATCTTGAAGTATGAATGATTTTGGTTTAGTTTGGTTTGTTTTGGTTTCTTTTTGACGAGGATCATTAAATAAGTTTTCAGACTTTTTTCGTATGGGTACTTTTATTGTTAGTATACACATGAAATTCTAGTCCCCTTCGAAGTAATCTCCTCCGGCTTTAATGCAGTTGTTGTGCCGTTCCAACAACTTCTGTAAGGCCCCATTGAAATCCTCTTCTGTGAGCGTGTCAATGACCTTCCTCACAACCTCTTACATCTCCTCAATTGTCTCATAACGACAGCCTCTGAGATTAGGTAATAACCAAATGTCATAGGGAAGGCGGGGAACTGTCTTGATGCCCATCTTGGTCAAATAGTCTGTGACAAGGATGGAGCTGTAGACTGGTGCATTGTCCTGGTGGAAATGCTACTGACCCGATTAGAAGAGTGCTGACCTCTTCCCTAGGAACCTCTTCCTGAACTCCCTTAAAACCACAACATAGTCTCCCTAACCCTAACCCTTTGGCCAATCAACTCTGATCTATTGACTTCCTTACTCCTCCCACACATTTCATCATCCTTCACAGACTCCTTGCCTTCATTGAATCTCTTATGCCACTCAAAAACTGATGCTAGATTCATGCAAGATGCTCCAAAAGCAGTCTGAAGCATTCCATACGTTTCCGTGGCATTTTTCCTATGTTTAAATAATAATTAAGTGTCCTCACGTCCAGATTGCATTTTTGAAATTCACCAGCTGTGACAATCAGGTTTTAGTAGGGTGTATTCCAATTCCTTCTGTAGCTGTTGATTTGAACCTGAAATTAGAAAAAATGGTCAGTCATCTCATAAGATGTATCGCAATGACAAACTGAATTTACAAGAATCTACGACAATTTTAAATGTCTGTACAAAAAAGTCTTGAAACTTATTGAAGGTACCACGTATGTCATATCATGCTTCCTGGATCATTTTGTGCTAAAGTAATCTTTGAACAAGAAGAGTAGTGATACAATATAACCCGTTGCTAATGAGGCTAAATAGTTTCTTATATTTTCCTAGTTAATAAATCTGATAGCGATTGTTATAGCACAACTTGACGTCGAACTAGCATACTCTGATGTTACAGCCCAGAAGATTAGTAAGAAAATCACGGGGAATTGTCATTTTATCATATTTCCCCATAACAAAAGAGGTATATGTTGGTTGTATAGAAATAGGGCTGGAGGCATTTTCCTAATTTCTTCTTTTTTCTTTTTTTACTGAAGTAGCTAAATTTCACTTGACGTGAAATTGTGTACGAGGCTGAGATATGTCACTGAAATTTATCATTGATAAAAAAAGTACCGAATTGACATTCATAAAAGATGGTTTAAAGTTTTGTCTACCAAATAGCAAGTTTGACGGTGGATCAGGAATTTCAACAGTGTTGACATTGGTGGTAGTGGAAAGTAACATTCCGTGTTGCTCTGCACAGCTTTCAAACCAAGATACGAAGACTGGGACCATTAGCTAAGTCAACTGCGAGGTGTAATGAGAAAGAAATGCAGTAGGAAAAAAATATACAGATATTTCTTTTTCGAGAAGAGTTCATTCCATATGAATGCACAGAATTGAAAGATCGAGTGATTAGTTGCAATGATTTCACAGAGTAACCGTGGACTCTCTCTCTCTCTCTCTCTCTCTCTCTATATATATATATATATATATATATATATATATATATATGATAAGACACAAAGTATATTCCTTTCATGTTACTTATTTTTGATTGTTTTCAAAGGAGTAAATATGATCTAAGAGAAAGTGAGATAAAATTCATTGGTAACGTATCATAAACATTTGATTAAAAAATAATTTTTTTTTCTTCTATCCATGTGTCTTTTAATGAAGGCACACGGCTAATAAAACTTTTCTTTTTAGAAATTATATTAAACTTGATTCTTGTGTATTCGTAATTAGACGAGACTCCCCAGTTTGTATGCCACCACAATTTTGTCGAGCATATATATCTCAAGAAAGTTAGATTAATTTTAGTGCTAAATCCATTTGGTGTCTGTGTTCCGCAGCAGTTTATCTACCAACATTTGTGTATTTTGAATGAATAGAACAAAATACAGACATGCTATCAATAATTATTGTTCTTATGTCCGTCTTTTATTTATATTCATAGTATGACGAACGTTGCATGCTTGTTAAACTCGTAACCATTTTAATCGAAATGTTATTCAAGAGATGTTATTTTGTTTAAATTTTTTAGACTGTTGTCCTCATCTTTGTCGCCATGTTTATCACAAAATTTCGGCCGTTAAACTCTCTGGCCTTCTTTCGGTGGTTGGAATGTCGAACTTAACCTTTTATTTCCCTTATCGGGGAAAACTTTTCTAGTTCCACGAGCCATGTTAAATGGATGTCAGTTATCAGTTATCTCCTGTTAATTTCCCCTCAGAATTTCTCCACTGCCTTCACCGGGTATTGGAATCACACTCTTTGGGTATGTCACTGGATCTAACCAAAGTGTAAACCACCTTAAGAAGGCGGGAGCGTACAATGGCCGAAACGTTGAGATAAACATGGCGACAGAGATGAGGACAATTGTCCGAAAAATGTAAATAATGTACATAATAACTCATCTCATAAATATAGACAGATATTACTTTGCTGTAATTCTTAGTTTCGATTACGGGTCTATATTCATTTAGTCTGAAATAAAAAAAAAGCCATTGTGACTCTCTTACATATTGCTTTTGACAGCGAGCGTAGTCCAGTGAATATATCACATTTTTACTTCTGCAATTTGAGTCCTGGTGAATTCGAAAATAGTTTTATTTGCAAAGAGTGAGGATGAGTTGGTTTATTTGAGAAGTTTATATTAAAGAAAGACGAACATGTAGGACACTGCAGGAGAAGCAAGGACCAACTCATAAGTGGCCTTCTTCTATGGACTCGTACACATCAACGGGTCAGCCTTTGCTGATCAGCAAGAACTTATGTACATCACCTCTCTTACAAATATAGGTGGTAAAACCTGCCAGGAGCAATGGAAGATAAAGACGGATGTTTAGAGAAACCCGTGTTAGCTGTGTGACCCTATCATATATATATATATATATGTGTGTGTGTGTGTGTGTGTGTGTGTGTCTGTGTGTGTGTCTGTGTGTGGTTCCTCTCACGCCCTGTTTGACATGTAAAAATCGTAACGTTTAACGTAAGTAAATAATTCGACAAATTATTCATTCTTTCTTTTCAACTAGTTTTGACCTTAGACAGCTAGAGAAAGTGTTTTGCAAAGATTTTTTGTTTTGATTGGTTTCTAAGAATTGCCCAGAAGAAGCGGCCAGAATTGAACTGGTTATGTAAAATATACAATCGGGAAATGAAAAATTTGTCGGTTCCCCAGGTTTCTTTAACTGAATTTTTTTAGTACTGTTTGTTTTGTTGGGTTTTATGCCATATCCACTATTGTAAGTTATGTTATGCCAAATTCTGTTTATACATACATGAGGTACCCGTGGTGTAATGGTTATCGTCGTAGGAAATGAACACGGGGACGAATTCAAATCCTGACAGCGACTGATTGCATTTCACATAGTACTGATACCTTTGGGAAAGGTATGAATCCAATTATTCTCCTCCAGGTATGGGTAAAAAATAGGACAGACTAGGTTCTTCAACCTTGATTGGGGCAACGAGTCTAGGAGAAGGAAAACTCCGAATTCAAACCTGTTACACCTCTTAAAAATTGACCTTGAGTCATATCCTGCCCGAGCGGTGATTTTTACCGCGACCTCGGTTAGGAATGATGAGTCTTGTAACCGTATCACCAGTAATTATTGCCTTCCATAGTTGTTGTCTATCGCACCATGAAGAAGGCCAGAGGTAAAATTTGGCCGAAATGTAGTGAAAGAAGAAACAACAAAAAAAAAACCTACCAAGATGAGGACAAAAAGTCCGCAATAAATAAAAAGATTAATTCTCAGATTAAAAAGCCTCATCTCAAAATGATTCCAATTAAAAGACAATTGGAGAAAACCAGTTGTTCACAAATAATGATTTTTTTTTAATAGTAACACGTTCATGACACAATAAATAACAAGCAAACAATGATTGCTTTCCTAGCAAAAAGAAGAAGCAAGAATATCAACAGAGGAATACTGACGATTAGTTGCGGTTCGTATGACGATAATGTCTCTGAAGTCTGAGATTTTTTGAATCCATATAAAGTCTGCTGTTTGTTCGGAGTGGTTAGGGTCCAGAACAGAAGTAATGCTTTTTTGGCAGTCTTAAACTTCCTCTTTGCTTGTTTCCTCATCCTCTTCGAGGATTCGTTTTACCATTTTTTTTATAGTTCAAAATCTGGACTAAAAAGTTTCTGATAGGTTGTCCGATAAAAAAAGTCAATTAGAAGTCATATTCCCATTGGTCTTCGAATCCTAGTTCAGGATTATATCTTATAGGTATAGAGAAAACCTTTTTTAGATCCTTTCACAAATGGGAACAGGTTTAAAGGAATGGGTTTGAACTGAAAATTCTTGATGAACCATCGCCATCTCACCTTTATTTAAGTTTGAGCAAAAATAAATTTCCCGTTTGACATAGACCTTTAAGGTAAGGACTAGAAAACTATGTTTTACGAAATGACCCATCTCATCATTATTACGACAGAGTTAGATAACAACCGAAACATTAAATTAATCCTCTGACCCTTAAACTTAAAACAATTGTCTCTGACCTTTAGGAACAATCAACCGGCTTTTTCGGTCAATTTAAAAAGATACTTATTTTAAGGATTTTGTTGTTTTTGAGATACATATATTTATGATTTTACAAATTAATTAAGTATTTTACAACACATCGTGTCACTATCGTTTTCAGTGACATTTATTTATTAATTTCTTGAAGAGTTTTATTATTTATGGAGAGTACTTTTGTTTGATTTGTAGGTAGTGATGATTATGTCAGTGCCAGTCTTGAATAATATTTTCTTTTTATTTGGTTGTGTATTTGCATTACTGAAGGTTTTAAGGGTTCGTAGGCTTTTTAGTAATTATATTTCTCTATGATTTTGTGGTTATTTTTGGGGACGTTTCTTTTTTATATTTCGGCTTAAGGCAGCATGATTACTTATCCTTTCTATAACTTATACCCCAGAAGACGATTTATGGATGTGATCGAAATCGCTTTGAAGAAGACGCTACTCCAACTCCTTCAACATCTGGGCCTTGATAAAAATAAACAATAAAAGTAGAATAGTTGGTGTTTAATGTCATAGAAAACCTTGTGGGTTATTTAATGCACAAACGTTATTTGTTTTGTATGATTTGCGAGCGAATAGTTTGAAAGCAAATGTTTTTCCTATTAAATGAATTGTTAGAGTGTGAGATATTACTCAGTGCAAGCGTAACGGTATTTGGAAATTTTTTTTATCTGTGTATTAGTAGAACTGTTAATTTTAGATAGCAACCGATGAAATCATTTAGATATATTTGTATTTGCAATTCTCGGAACGATTTGACTTTGAGCACATACAATTATTTGTATTAGAAATATTTTAAACAGTCTGGATGTACTAGATTTATCAATATTTGAAATTATTTAACTATATGCAAACACGAGTTTTATCTTATAAAACGTGTGGAAAAAAGATTAATGCTACATGAGATTGGAATATTTTAGTATTGCTTTAGGTAGTTCTGATGATTGTTGTTTTGCAAAAAACTCCATGAAACCCAGGGGTTGCTGTCTAAATTCCATTAATTAAATATATATATATATCTAATATATATTTATTTATTATCATTATATAATAATAGCTCTATACTAGATATTAAGCACTTTCTTTATTATATTACACTTCGTTCGATACAAACCCACAAATTGATTTAATGACACCCAACATTGTTATAATATATATATATATATATATATATATATATATATATATATATATATATATATATATATATATATATATCCTGTTGATATATGTATATATATATATATCCTGTTGATATATATATATATATATATATATATATATATATATATATATATATATATATATATATATATATATATATATATATATATATCAACAGAAGTTGGCATTAAATAAACCGACAATAGTTCACATAGTATAAATGCTATTGAATACAACTAAACCAAACCGAACCATTTTTTTTTTTTTTTTACCTGGGATCAAATGACCTTTACCCAAAACCTTTACCCAGCTTACTTTTTAAATAATCTCTGCACTGCAGATGACCCGAGTTTTAAGAACACCGTTTCCGAATTCCACCTGACATAATTAGTAAAAGTAAAGTTGGCGACTGTAGTCAAGGGTAACCCCAAGGCTCCCTTTCGATAGCTACAACACATAGGTGCAGGGGAGGGTGCAACTATTTTCCCTGGATTGCTCCACTTTACCCTTGATACTTACCTTATAATGCTGAGTGTTAAGCAAGGTAGCATCAACTAGCATTTTGGGGTCTTTGATATGACTTGACCTGGGATGGAACCCAGGTTTCTCAGGCCATTGGCGAACACTCTAACCATTATGCCAATATAAAAAAGGTCATTTAACAAATAAGTGGATTTTTGTCCAATGTGTTAGCTAGAGATGGCACTTTTTACAGAAATCACCTTTTTAAAGGAAATATATACTGATGGAACTTTTTTTTGGTCTCGGATATTCATCTTCACTAAAAAGGCCCCGTAAATTTTCTGACACAGTCTCGTAGTTGTTAACACATATTTCGCCTATTTGTTAACAATTTCTCTCCAAAATATGTTTCTCCGCACTCATCAAATATTCTTTAAGAAATTCATATGGTTTGTTCTTTTGGCCAACAAAAATTTCATGAACGAGCTCTGATCAAGCCAGGAACAGCCTATTTGATGTGCAATTATTTTATATAGCCTCAAAACTAATAGTTTTATGAGATTAGAATACAAACCAATTCTAAACAATGCAACATTCACATTAACGGAAAAAAATCAGACAAAAATGATTTTACGTTTTTCACAAAAGTTTCCCTTATTTATTGAAGGGGGCTGGTTTATAAAAAAATATTAATTTTGACTTATATCTTCTTTCATCTTTGTTAAATGTTTAGCTGTTGTTTTATTGCCAGTCACTGGGGTCGTTTTTCTATGATAGATGATTCTCAGAAGAATGGAAATAATAATTTGTTTACGTATATACGTCTCTCTACTGCTATTTTTATTACTGTCAATTCCCAATTTTTTGTGCACTACTCCATATCCATGTCTTGTAGTCTGTAGATTTTTTGAGGGGTTGTGTTTAAATTTTCTATAAATCCTTTTTGTTCACATTTCCCATTTGTTTCTTTTATTTTTTCAATAATGTTATTATTGGCAATCAATATATTTTCTATATTTAATATTGAATTTTTTTTCCGTAGATTTCTTTCTTATATAGTTGATCGATCTATTTTTCTGCTTATGTTTTTAATCCTTTCTTGTTCGTAATTTTTGTATTGGCCTATTTTAAGATGATATCTAGAAATAACGCCAGACTTCTTCGACATCAATTCTTCCTTTTTTTTTTGTTTGTTTTTGTTTGTTATCAAACGCATCTTTTAAATTTTCCTACGTGCAATCGATATGTGCGAACTTGAAATCTGCCGGCTATTCCTTTGCCTTCTAGCAAGAGACACATTTCGAATATCAACAAACATTAAGCAAAAGAAATACAAAAGAGTGGTTAAGTGCACAGATGTCTAAGGAAAAGGGCAATCTATGTAACAATTCAATGAATTCCATTCCAATATTATTTTTCGTAGGAAACATTGTTATATTATCGGGATAAATTTTATGTTATTGTTTTCAACTAACCGAAGAATAAATATTACTACGTCATTGCGTCAAGTTGATTGATATAGATTACATCTCCGATTATTATTATTAGTACAGATATATTACTCATTCTAGTTTTTCTCAAAAGCGTTAGCCGATGGCTTTTAACTGGAGTCTGAGTGACAGCAAGTCCCCCCAAGTCTTCAGGATTCATGTTAATATTCTGGCCAACCTCAACAATACTGAATTTTGTTGGTCTCCACTTTTCCCCTTATTTCCAAGTCCTCCAGTCCCTTCACCAAGCCTTTTGTAACAGTAACGAGCGCACTGATTACAATAGAATTTTTATTTTTATTATCATACCCCTTGTAAATTTTGTACACCAGCGTTACCTAATAGTCATTAACTGTCGTCTGAGTAAGGGCAAGTCTCTTCAAGTCTCCAGGGCCCTTCCCAGTATGCTAACCGATCGTAAAATTTCTGTAGTCTGGGGAGTCTCAACATATCCTATGGATTTCTGAGTCTCCAGTCCCTTTACTTATAACTTGGGGATTGTTCCGAGGCCACCAATTACATATGGTATTATGCATTTTACTACTTGAGATTTTTTCTATCAGCATCACTCCTTGCATTTGTTTTCACAGCAGAGAAAGGTGAAGGTCTTTCACTGGAGCCTGAGAATTCTTCTCAGTATTCTAACCGATCTTAAAAATACTGTAGTTTGGATGGTCTCGTCTCGACTTCCGATTTCTAAACTGTCTAACTCCCTAACAAGATATTTTAAGTTGTTCCAAGTGCGCCCGTAACAGTTGGTATCACCGTCAGCTTCATGTTCCATTGCTTTTTTTTTTAGTTCTCTAGAGATGTTTGAGTACTTCTTTTTTCATTTTCTTTGATTTTCACTAAAATAAAATTTTATTTCAGGGAAAGCAAATTCTTTCTTTTTAAATTATCATTTCTTCTTCTTCTTCTTCTTCTTCTTCTTCTTCTTCTTCTTCTTCTTCTTATTATTATTATTATTATTATTATTATTATTATTATTATTATTATTATTATTATTTACTCATTAGAGTTTTTTGCATCAGCGTTAACTGATGGTTTTTTACGGGGGTCTGAGTGACAGCAAGTGTCCTTAATTCTCCAGAACACTTCTTGGTAATCTGGCCGTTCTCAATAATATAGTAGTTTGGATTGACTCCACTCGTCCGCCAACTTCCAAGTCCTCCAGTACCTTTAGTAATCCTTTTGTTAATGTTCCAATCGCACCAATTACAATTGGTATAATTGTCACCTGCATGTTCCATAGTTTTTTCAGTTCCCTAGCAAGGTTGAGGTACTTATTATCATTATTATTACTACCCATTAGAGTTTTTCACATCAGCGTAAGCTGATTGTCTTTCACTGGAGACTCAGTGACAGCAATTCTCCTCAAGGCTCCAGGACTGTTCTCAGTATTCTGGCCGTTTTCAATAATGCTGTTGTTTGGATGGTATCCACTCAACCGCCAACTTCCAGATCTTCCAAGCCCTTTAATAATCCTTTAGTTACCGTACCAAAAGCACCAATCACATTTGGTATAATTGTCACCTTTATTATTATTATTATTATTATTATTATTATTATTATTATTATTATTATTATTATTATCGATGCGTATATTATGTGGTGGAAGGACTTCAAGCCGTGTTAGGTACCCGCTGTGGTTGGTAATATCATGATAGTTATTAAACTGACACATTATGCATCGTTTCATTCATTGTGATTTGAAAGCCACACAGATGAACGTTCAATACAGGAATTCAATACAGGAATTCAATACAATTGAGGAACTTACACTTTACCAGTTCGAAATGTGCTACAATGCAACGGAAGCAACAGAACACATTTGAGATGTGAAAGTTGAAAGCACATTGATCACCACACAGTAAACAGATGGTTGAAGAAATTTCACTTGGGTTGCCAGAACCTCGAACATCAGGGAGAACCTAAAAGTATGAATTCTGAGGCTGTGATCTAAACTATAGGCATAAACCCAGTGATCAGGATTCTGAAATAATCAGGCAAAATTGTCATCTTACAGTCCAGTGATATTCTTCAAATTCATGACCCCGATAAAGGCATTTGGATCTGCAGAATTGTGCACCACAATACCAAAATAGTGCAACACATCTAACTCAAATTATTATGGGGTGTCCTCGTGATGTAATAGTTAAAGGGATGGACTACGGGCTATTACGTTCAGTTTCGGACAAATACCTTTGGGAAAGGTATGACCCCCCCTTATCCTCCCAGCTATGGGTTAAATAGTATCACAGCTGTTCTTCTAGAAGAATGGCTTTGGCATTAAAAAACCTACGAAAGTTGATATGCCATTAAACAAAGAACCCACCCAATGAAACTGTTATCATTAGCTGATGGCTTCTCAGTAGAGTTTGAGTGACACAATGTCAACTCAAATCTTCAGGACTTTTCTCAGTATCATGGTCACTCTTAAAAATGATGTAGTTTAGATGGTCTCCACCACGGTCAACTCGTAAATACGGCCCCGCATGTAGGATTGAAGGAATTAGATGTAAATCCCAATTCAGTTTGTTTCACTTTTTTACAAAATAAATTTTTCAACAAAATATTTGATAGAAAGAACAGAATATTTTGTAGGAGACTAATCATTACGGTATTCAAATTTCACCCATCACCAGAGAAGATTAAAATTTCCAAGAGTAAAAGGAAATATCGATACATTATCCCCATTGTTATGATATCCACTTGAACAACCAAATGCAACACATTTGTTCACCCTTTTTTAAAACAAAACAGCTCGAAAAACTTTGAAAATTCAATGTTGAAATGCATTTACCACGATACGTCTATATGAAAAAAAAATACGTGATTAAAAATGATAAAAGTAAGGTAATTCACAGCTTATTATAACTCGTGGAGGTGCCCATGGTGTAATGGTTATCGTCCTAGGAAATGGACACGGCGACTCGAGTTCAAATCCTGGACCAGGCTAATTACATTTCACATAGCACTAATAGCCTTGGGAAAGGTATGAATCCAATTATTCTCCCTCCAGCTATGGGTAAATAATAGGACAGACTTGGTTCTTCAGCCTTGGTGAGGCAACTAGTCTGGGAGAAGGAAAACTCTGAATTCAAACCTGTTAAACTCGGTTTAAAAATTAACCTTGTGTAATATCCTGCCCGAGCGGAGGGGTTGGTAAATAAGATTATAACTCTAGGCTTAGTAAAAGATAAAGTGAAAATATATATTATAATCTTGAAAAGAATAAAAATAACGTCAGAAAAATTTTAACGACATGAATATATTATTTTTTCAATTCAATTTTAATCTAAGTTAATCTTCTTTTTAGCTTAATTGCATATGTGGTCATGAATGTACATTTTTTTTTACATTATATCGACTTGTTTGATGGCGGCCTTGTAAAGTGATATTCAAGGCGTGTCTCCACTCATCTTCTTATTTCCACGCCAACAAGTCTCCTAACCAATCTTTCGGTGACTGTACCGAGCGCACCAATTACAATTTGTATCACCGTCAAATTCATGTTCCATATTTTTTCAGTTCTCTAGCAAGGTCTAGGTACTTATATTTCATTTCGTTTTCCATCACTTATACACTGAAGTCAGCGGGAACTGCAAACTCCAGTATTCGGCGGGTTTTCTTCCTTTTTTTTTTTTTTTAATTATCACTAGGTCTGGTTGCCTGGCTCAGATTACATGAGGTGTTTGTGTTTCGATACCCCCAAGAATTCTGCACGTCTCATTTTTGATAGCGGATTCCGGGTTGTGCATAAACTATTTGTTCGTATGTTCAAATTTAAACCTCTTGCACAATTCCCAGTAGATCACCTTGCCTACCCAGTCCTGTCAAATCTTTCACTCTTTTTGTGCTAATTTACTGGATTCACTTATTATTTGATAAGCCGTTTCGTCTCTATCACCACATAATTAGCATCTGCTATTTCGTTGCGTCTTGTGTGTTCTTCCTTCGACATAGTTAGTCCTCATGGCGCTATTTGAAGAGATTCAGTTTTTCTTTTAAGATTTCCTTTTTTTTAGCCACGTCCAAATATTCTCGTGTGAGATTTTGCTTGTTTGTTGCTTGAAATGTCTATATAGTTGTTTTTCTTTCCACTTTTGTTTCCTGGTTATTTTTTTCTATTAATGCTTGTGTTGTCTGCATTGTTTCTGGTCGCTGAAAATTACTCTTCTTCTGCATTTAAAAAAAATGTGGTATTCTAGTCGTTTTATCGATGCATGGACGCTATTTTCAATGCTGGAAAGTTCTCACCTTTTCTTGACACATATAGGCCTAAAGAATCGTTATGAGATTTCTTTTTCTCTGTTCCATTTGTTTAAGTTCTTCCCTCGTACACTTTAAGAATGGATCGGGGTATTTTATAAGGCGGGGCTGCCCAAGTGTTTATCACTTTAAGATTTCTGCAATATTGATTGATTCCAGTTGTCTCCTAGTCCTCCTGAGGTATTCTGTTTTAATTTTACCTTCCATCTCCACTTGTTTGATAATATCCGCTTTTTATATTGCCAAGTATTTGTCATCATCATCATCTTCATGTCGTGTTGGTAGCACGGATATCTCTGACCCTCTCTCGGTACTTTTCCCGATCGTTCATCGAAGTATTTGTAGGTTTCATTTTTTTCCGAGTATTCGGATTTTTTCTTGAATTGGTACTTCTATTCTTTCTGTCATGTGTCATTTTCCACTTCTCATTATTTGCATGGCGTGATATTTCTATGTCAAATTCCATTCCTATGTCCTGACTGTATATTCTTACAACCTGTATTAGAGTTTCCAATTATTTTTTTGTTTTTTGTAAACAGTTTTATTTCGTCCAAGTACATTAAATGATTGATTTTTTATTGTGTTTTAATAAATTGTATCCCACTGTGCATTTCCTAAATATGTGATTCAATGGCTTCATAAGTATCTCAAATACAAATGGTGATAGCGCATATCCCCAGAAGATCCCTCCTATGTCCTGACTGTATATTCTCACAACCTGTATTAGGATTTCCAATTATTTTTTGTTTTTTGTAAACAGTTTTATTTCATAAACAGTTTTATTACTGATTTTTATAGCGATTTAATAAATTGTATCCCACAGTGCATTTCCTAAATATGTGATTCAATGGCTTCATTAGTATCTCAAATATAAATGGTGATAGCGCATATCCCTAGAAGATCTCTATTTTGGATTTTCACCTCAGCCAAGCTAACTAAATTCCGACCTCCGGTTTTTTTAGATAAACTTTATTATTATTATTATTAGTAGTAGTAGTAGTAGTACTTTAAAAAATTTGACAGTGTTTATTATTAACGTTATCCGATTGTTTCTCATTAAGTTCGAGTGACAGCGAGTCTCCTTAATTCTTCAGGACTCCTCTCAGTATCCGGGCCGATGTTAATAATGCCGTAGTTTTGATGTTCTCTACTTGTCCTCATATTTCGCAGTTTCTCCAGTCCCTGTTCCAATCCTTTTGCTTCCATTATTGGTTCAGTTTTGTGTTTATACTATATCTACAGATTACATTATCACATTGTATTTGTATTTTATTCCCTGACAATTATGTTTTATTTTATCAGGCCTTTCTTTTTGAGGGTTTTTAGACAGTTTCTATATGTTGTTTTTTTTTTTTTTTTCTTTTTTCTTGTTTTACTGGAGTCTTTACGACATTTTCTAGAGGACTCTTATTAGTATCCTAGCCGATATGTGCAGTATTGTATTTTTGATGGTTACCATTCGTTATCTAATCTCATGGTCATGTTTTCTATTTTATTGGTTCCCTTATACTGAGTCACAGGCTCTCACGACTATTGGTATCACTAGCACATTCACGTTTCACAATTTTTCAGCTTTTTCCACTCGCCCACCAACTTCCAAGTCATCCAGGCCCTTTAATAATCCTTTATTAACTGTGCCAAAAACACCAATCACAATTGGTATTATCTCCACCAGCACGTTTCATAGCTTTTCAGTTCTCTAGCAAGGTCGAAGTACTTATCCTTCTTTTCACATTCTTTCAGTTTTATTCTGTGGTCAACCGGGACAACAAAGTCCACAATTTTTCAAATTCTCTTTTTTTGTTGTTGATGATTATAAGATTTGGTCTTCTGGCCGAGATTAGGTGATCCATTTGTATGCCAAAGCCCCAGAGGAGTTTATGTGTGTCATTTCTTTGGACATGTGCTGGGCTGTGCATATACCATTTGTTCGTATGGTCAAATTTAAATTTCTTGCTTATTTACCAGTGGATCACCTTGCCGACCCATTCGTATCTAGTCTTATACTCCTTCTGAGCTAATTTGCTGCATTCGGTTAATATGTGATTGATTGTTTTCTCTCTGTCACCATATAGCCTACATTTGCTATTTTGTAGAGTCTTATCTGTTCTTGCTTTGATATGATTGCTTCTTATCGTGTTATTTTGTACTGCTATATGGAGAGATTCTGTTTCTCTCTTAAGGTTTCCTTTTCTTAGCCAGGTCCAGTTTTTGTCGTGTGAGATATTGAATATTAGTGGTTTAAACCCCCCATAGATTTTTTTTCCAATTTTTGTTCCCATGTTATTGTCATTCCATTGTCAATCATGTTATGAGTATTGTGTCTTATGGTTGTAATCAGTCTTTGTTCGTGTTTTTCTATGCAATTTTCGTGTCGTTGTATTGACGTGTCAACGTTGTCTTCGATGCTGGTAAATCCTCTTCCTCTCTTCTTTCTTGATACATATAGTCTTACAACTTTGTCTCTGGTATGTAATGCCTTGTGCATGGTCATTAGTTTTCTTGTTCTTTGGTCCATTCGTTTTAGTTCATCTCTGGTTCACTTCAGAAAGGCTCCCGAATATCTAACGAGGGTAGAGCCCAGGTATTCATTCCTTTGATAAGGAATCCTCGAGAGAGTTTTGTCTCGAGTAGCTTTGTAGCTCTCCAGGGATATTCTTTTCGAATTTTCACTTGTTTGAGGGTGCCAGCCTCTAAGATGACCAAGCATTTGTATGTTTCTTTTTCTGCGAGCGTTCTAATCTTGTCTTGATTTGGTAGTTCCATTCCATCAGTCATGTCGTTTGTCACTTTTCATAAAAAGCATAGCACATTTTCCCCTGCAAACTTCCATTCTTTTGTCCTGACTGTATATTCTGACTGCTTGTATTAGATTGTCCACTTCTTTTTCATTTTTTGCAAATAGTTTGCTGTCATCCATGTACATTAGGTGGTTGATCTTTTCTTGCGATTTACTAAGTCTGTATCCGGCAGTGAATTTTCTGAGTAAGTGGTTATTATTATTATTTTTCTTATTATTAGTGGTAGTAGTTGTAATAGTAGTAGTAGTAGTAGTAGTCCTTTTTGAGTTTTTCACACTAGCGGAGTTTGAGTGACAGCAAGTTTTCTCCAGGACTCTCCTCAGTATTCTGGTCGATCTCAGTAGTGCAGTAGTTTGGGTGATATCCACTGTTATTTCCAAGTCCTCCAGTCCTTGTATTAATCCTATACCATTTGCGAATTTTTAGCAACATTGGTTCTTAACTGAACTTACATGCCTCAGATACACTCAATTATTCCAGATTAATTCACTTTGATAGTGTAATAGTCTGGATGTTCTTCATTCTTGATTTGATCTCCATTTCCTATCATCCATTTTCTAGTTTCATGGGGACCATTTCAAGAGTCCCAAGTAAATTTGGTATCGTAGTCTATTTCATGTTTGACGGCTTTATTCAGTTCTTTGACGATTCCCAAGTAATTTAAAACATAATCTTACTCTAGGGCTCGCTCTTAAGCAAAATAAATTTGATGAGGAGTTTTTTTGTTGTTGTTTTCGTTGATTAACACGAGGTATTCTTCTTTTACTTCTTCTTCTGCTGCTGCTGCTGGGAGAGACAGCTTCTGTATTTTTAAGATTTGTTTAACTCTTGGTTTTTTATTGAATCATACATGGAAGCAAATCTCCAGAGATCTCTATGATGTTTATGAGTTTTCCAGGTGATTTTTATCAGTGCTGTAGTCTATGTGGCCTCGACTTTTCCTCCGATTCTCAAGCCTCAATTTCGGATTGTGTAGACTGTTCTGAGAGTCCCAACTACAAGTGATACCAATGTCACCTTTATGTTCCGCAGATTTTTCTGTTCTCTGGCAAGATCTCAGAATTTGTCTCAAAACCCTAGTGTATTTTATAGGTCATATCTTAACATTGAGGTGGATCTACAGAAATGGTTGGCTCAGATTAAAGACGTGAATCCAGAAAGATATAACAAATAAAAGTCTGCTGGTTGATTTTTGATTGTCTCTGCTACTAGTGCCCAGCTGCGCGAATCGAGATTAGAACGACGCTGGTATACACAAACAACTCAACACTTCTGTGCAGGCTCTCAACTTTCTTAAATAAAATGGGTATACCAACATCACTATTCATAATCTAATATGATTAATCATGAGCAAAATTAATTTTTTTTTTCCAAGAAAAAATCCTTTTATTGTTGGAAATAAATAACTTCAGGACAATACTTCTAAAATGTTTGTTTCGGTAGATATTTTCACCGTTCTAATACGAATTGTTATTCCTGAGTGAAAGATTTATTAATGTCAAAAGAAATGTTACAGCGTGAATATCCGCAGGTCGTCATCCCGCCAGAATCGAAACACGAAAGATTATCAGTTGGGAAGGAAATATTTATGAATTTACCAGCGAGAATCCCTATTATCAGAGAGGATTTTGATCAGATTTATAGAAAATAGATGACCGCTTCCTAGAAAATGTTATTGAATTCTTCAGTCTTTTGAGATAATAAAAAAACGAAAAAAAAAAAAACAAAAAAAAACACAAGAAGTCGAATGTTACCAAACTACTTCACTGTAGTCCTTTATTATTCAACAAATAAAGTATTTTCCCAGAACAACTAAACGAAAAGCTAATGATTTACAAAGATTATGACATAAGTGGGATAATTGCAAAATGATGATGATTCAATAATTCGGATGTTATTAGAGTCACTGAATTTAGCTTTAAAATGATTATTAAGTGAGTGTTACGTTGTTGATCGATAAAAAGTTCAGAGAAGGAAAAGGAATCGACAAAGACATGACGAAAAGGTTGACAATTTATCAAAGATACAATTGATACAATTAGTACTGCTTTTTTTCTGACAGTTGTAATCAGCCTTTACACCTCGAAAGTTTTTACATACCAGCAATAATTGGTGTTTCATAACTTGTGATTAAGTGACTGCAAATTTTATATGTCCACGAAAGTATCCGAGTTGAATTTTGGCAATGCTGTGATCTGGATGGTCTCCATTCTTCCTCAGAACACAGACTCACTCAGTCTATTTTCTAGATTATTCAAGACTATTTAAATTAAATAGTTAAATTACAATAGTTATCAATATCAGCTTCCTGTTTCAGAACTTGTACCGTTCTCAGACAAGGTCAGGGTTATTATCAAGATTTTCGCCTTTCTTCAATTTTAGTTGGTGGTCCGCAGGATCAGCAAAATTCACTTGATGCCAAGGTCAAATATGTTGTTATTTATATATAAATTATGTAGTTTAATATCTTCAATTTTGTCAAATTTTAACTTTTATGCATTGAGTAAGTAAAAAACGCAGTGAATTTTTGAGTTAGTATGTATTCAAAATAAGGACACTGTTGAAACAAAATCGTGTAATTTTGTAGAGAAATTCATTAACATTATTTTAACATCAATTGAATAATTATATGAATGCTGGTAGTAAAATTTTGAACCAAAGTCTCACTTATTTCTCTAGTGTCTGGTCATAGCAATCGACGAGGAAACTCGGTTTCTCATGGTTGGAGATTTGGGTATTGACACGTAGTTTTATTGACACAAACCAGCGTTCAATGATGACCTTCTAATTCTGGAGAGTATGCAGTTAAACTTTTGTTAAAACATCCATTTATGATTAATTTACATGTTACAAGTTGTTTTTAGACCAGTCTCATAATCAGGAAGATGTCGTGTAGTTTTCGTTGATTCGATAGAAGAAGCATTCGTTCATTTAAAAAACAGCACCACACAGCCAAAATAATCGCAAGCCTCACTTAAGCCTCAACACACACATACACACACACACACACACACACACTCACACACACAAATATATATATATATATATATATATATATATATATATATATATGTGTGTGTGTGTGTGTGTGTGTGTGTGTGTGTGTGTGTGTGTGTGTGTGTGTGTGTGTGTGTGTGTGTGTGTGTGTGTAGTTATGTTGAATTGATTGATTGTGGTGAACCTGAAAAGATAATAAAAAAAAGTGGAAATATGAATAAATCAAACAGTTGCAAATGTTTAGAAGTAGTGATATTCCTTCCCTTTTTATTCCGAGAATTTCCTCAGGCAAAACATTTTTCTTGGTTTTTCTACATTTAATCAAATCAGTGAAATATATAAGATAACGGGTAGCTCAACTAATTCCACTTCCATATGATCAAAAATCTCAAATGAAACCTGATACAATTTACTCCATCACCATAGATACAGACAGTTACAGTCAAAACTAAAAGCCCTTTCCACTATCACTTAAACCTACATTCACTTCTCAATCTATTTCTTCCCTTACTTGACTCTTATCTTTAGATCCTCTCCTCTCCACTTCTTATACCTTTATTTTCTCCGTTATCTTAACTATTTCCTCATTTCATCCTGAAATGTAAAAATAACTTGGAAAATGTTTAATCTGAGGAAGTTGTGGGAATAGAAATGAATAAAATATCATTACTTCTAAACTTTTGAAAGAGTTTGATTCATCTATCTTTTCCACTAATCTTATTATATATATATATATATATATATATATATATATATATATATATATATATATATATATATATATATATATATATATATATATACATATATATATGAAGTTCCATTATATATAGCAAAGGTGTTTTGAAGATATTCATACATTTTTCGTCGTCTTTTCCTGGAATTTACAATACAGAGTTGCACCCCCCGTTTCTGCTGCTTTTGTTTACTTCTAACTTAAATGGGGCAAGTACTTTATTCTGAAAGTTAATCATATGACCAAATGATTTTTTCTTCCTAGTTTTAATATTAAATATACAGCTTCCTAAAGTTATCCCACCTCTTAGTTAATTCTTATAATGATTTTCGGTCACGATTCCTGCTTAAATAATAGTATCTATCTCCATGTATTTAAACAGCCAAAACTTACGAAGGATAAAAATACAAGTAAAAACAAAATATCCGTTTGAATTGAATAGCAAAAACAGCTCAGCAGGGACAGAGGATGCAGCTTACAAAATAGGGACGGATGGAGAGAGAGAGAGAGAGAGAGAGTTGGGGAAATCTCTCTATTTATTTCTCTCTCTTTCTCTCCCCAGCTGAGCTTTTTTTGTTATACATTTATGAATCAAACGGATATTTAGTTTTTATATGTATTTTATATATATATATATATATATATATATATATATATATATATATATATATATAAACCTATCCTCTTTTTATTAATCAAAGTATCTCTTAATTCAGACGTGGCAGTTCACTCACAAGGGAAGTGAGTTTCTCATGCTTCAAGAGTTGAACTTTCACTTATTTTCTGTCGACCGCTCCAAACTTAAGTTTGAGTCATCCGGTAACTGTGTCGGTAAAAACAATATATTATCGTCTTACAGTAGTGAGTTCGAATCTCATTTACTGACTTATTGATTTCCCTTGTGCCTTATCTTTTAAATCTGAAATATTGTTTTTTATTTATTGCGTCTTCTCGTGATGTGATGCATAACAATCAAGCCCCACACAATAATAACTATTGAATAGTGTGCTTGCACCTCATTAAGTGCTATATATTTAGTGTCTTGGGCTAAATCTTTGTTACACCTTTCTTAGTGCATCTCATTCTGATGTAAATTTAATCTAGCCGAAAAATTACTAGTTCAATCTACCGAATATGTCCCATTGTTGGCGCTAAAGTTATATTTTTTTAATAGCAAAAGTACTCAGTTTAGTTTTATTTGATCAATAGATAAGACTCTGTTAGGGGATACCACCCCGGACCAGAGTAGACCTGGAAGAGATAGCAATGAAGGGTACTCCGCATTCTCCAAAGCTCCAGCATTATTGAAACTCACCATCAGATTATTTAATGTCCTATCCAGGATACTCGTTGGAGAGCTTACCCCTCTGTAGAGAAGCAGTCAGTGTATTCTACAGCCCCAGCCGATTGGACAATATTAGTGTTACGTAGGAATACTTGATACCATATAATTCTGTGTAAACAAATCACAATTTGTTACATTGAGAGCTAGAATTTTCTGATGGGAACATATCAAAGGTCATATATTGTTTATTTTAAATGGCGAATCAACCCGGGTCGTTTTTTTAATGATAAATGTATACTTGTAGGACGATCAGATATATGCACCAACCTTTCCTATAGTGAATGCTCTAGTTCCCTTGTGGGTCAAATTAGTATTTTTGAAAGCTATTCATGTATTTTAAATTAGTGTTTGAAATGTATTCAAGTATTTAAAATGAATTACTGATACTTTAAAACTTTGTGTAAGCAAGTTTTACATTTAAGCTTTAAACTGTGTGCAAATATATGATAATCATTCAAAAAGAAATAGTTTAAACCATAAAATTGTGTTTAGGTCCTTAGTATTTGATAAGAATACTTGAAACTGTGCAAATCATTTCCATCAGATGAGGATATTTTATATTATATATCAGTATGAAAACAAATAATAATAATAGACAAGTAAAAGACGGCAAATTTTAAAAATAGTGTAATGGATCTATTGCGGGGCTGATTAATACGTCGATTCCACAAATGTCTGAAAAATAAGTGATTGCCGACCAACTGGGCAAAAATGACAAATGACAAGATGGGTTAATAAAATAAAAATTAGTCCATTCAGGGACGAGGATGTCGTCTGAATTAATTTGTCGCAGATTCAAAAATTCAGTTACTGGTTTTGCGGTACTTTTGGTTAACTGGACATGTGTCGATGTAGCCTCGGTGTGTTGTGTTAGTCCGAGTGCTTGATCGTAAACAGAAGTCCGCTGCTGAGTGAATATTGTGCTGCTGTGCAGTTGGTACTGGTAGCTCTTTGCTGCTGGTGAAGATGGAGCTGGTCTACAGGTGCTTGTTGCTTGGGTGTGCAAGAACGGCTGTTGGTGAAGATGGAGCTGGTCTGCTGGTGCTGGTTGCTGGAAGATTCAGGAACTGCTGTCAGTGAAGCTAGAGCTGGTCTTTCAGATGCTGGAAGGTGCAGTGAAAAGACCAAAAGTGGTCTTTGAAGGCTTTCTGGTGATAGCTCTTCGAGATCATTGAAAATATAGTTATTTTTACAATCAATGAATCAGATTTCAGTATGAGATATCACGCCAGGAGTGGATATGCCGTTAAAAAATAAACTAAATCAATAATAAATAGAGAGGATTTCAATAAAACATTTAGGCATTAAATAACTCAACAGGAATTTATGTGCCGTTAACATTTAAATAAAACGCATTAAAAAATCTTAGGGCTTCCCATTGGAATTAATGTGACAGTAAGCGCTTTTTCTAGAAGTATTTATCAAATATTATGAAACTATATGCATTATTATTATTTTTTTTTCTTCTGGGAATGACTTAAATACAGAAATATTGCAAAAATCTAATTGTACTTTTGACGAATTTCAAAATTATGTTTAATCTCATTGAAGTGATATAATGTAGTGACTGTCTCGGGACACCAATGACGTTGGTCCTCTCTGACCGACAAAAAGAGATTTATCCCAAGTAATTCACGATATAGGAGTGAGAAATGATCGGACACAAGATTTGAAGACTTTTTGAAAAGGGTCTGACTGATGATTATCGAAAGACCGACAAGAAACGAGCTAAATTCCGTGGCTAAATGAAACTCTCTCTCCCTTACCCAGCCCAACCCAACGGAGATTAACTATAATTTTGTGAAATAATATATCGACTTAAGAATATTCTTTCACTCTTTTTCAACATTTGAGACCGATCCAGTCAGAAGTTTTAACATAAGCAATGACCTGATGTTTTTATTTTGCTTTTGCTTTTGTTTTTGTCTTTGTGACTATGAGTCTCGTATTTTCTTTCCTGATACCAGCTTCCCCATATCTTCACAGTATCTTTGTCTCTTAGTCTCCAACAATTTTCTAAACTGTTTGGTACAGATCCTGTTTTTTATAGAAATCAATCAAATTATTTTCAAATGAAAACAGATTGACAATAAAAAAAAGAAACATAATAAGGAAATAATAAAAAAGGAATGATTATAAAAAAAGTGACGATATAAAAAAAAATCAAATGATGAAAACATAAACTATATTTTTATAATTGATACCCATATGAAAAAATGGCATGTGCGTAAAACGTAAAAAGAAATTTTAAAAAAATCGCATGTAATTTGAAAAAAAAAAGAAGTTCTATTTCCTTGAAATCTGATTTTTAATGGAGCTTTCATCATACCTTATTATCTGTATCTTAGTTGTCGGTTACCCAAACGTTTTTCTTTCTTTCTTTCTTTCTTGTTTTTTGTTTTTTTTCAAAAAAGCCAATAAACAGGATTGTATGAGAAAAAAACACCTTGCACATCAAAACTGCACTAATCTAAAGCACTTTTTTCAATGTATTGCTATATATCAATCATATTATCATATTTACGGGAAGGATATGACACAAGGTCAATTTTTAAGCGGAGTTTAACAGGTTTGAATTCAGAGTTTTCCTTCTCCTAGATTAGTCGCCTCACCAAGGCTGAAGAACCCAGTCTGTCCTACTATTTATCCATAGCTGGAGGGAGAATAATTGGATTCATACCTTTCCCAAAGGCATTAGTGCTATGTGAAATGCAATCAGTCTCGTCCAGTATTTGAACTCGTGTCGCCGAGTCCATTTCCTACGACGATAACCATATATCAATAGACTGCTGAAGAATTGCCTAATTCCAATTTTATTTTCATTTTGTACTCGACACTAACCCTCACTACACTGATTAAAATTTCTGTTCGCTAATATTCGTACACTTAATTACTTTATGAAAATGGCTGACATTTGTTTCGTTTTATTTCTGCGTTCAATGGTATATCAACGTTGATGGATAATTTTATGTGAATACCATCCTTGTAGAAATAGAGCAGTGGTGCTATTTAACACATAGCGTGGGTGATACAAGACTTCATTCATTTCCCCATGCTATTAGTCCAAAAACTGACTTGTTTAAAGTAGAATGCTAATAGAGTGAGTGGAATTGGTATTTGCCGTACGTCCCACCAACCGGACGAGTGCGACACAAAGTCTTTTGTTAATGTGGGTTTGGGCGCAGGGACCGTAGCCGAGACAAGTCCGGCATTCTCAAGTTAGGTATTTCCCTAAAAGAGGGTCCAGGTGATAAACCTAGACCCTTCAGAGATGGTAGAGTCTGGATGGACGACTCCCTGAAGCTCAAGGAGCTGTTATTCCCACCATCGTGACATGACTGTTAGGCCTCTGCAGCACCCATATCAAGCGACCTTGACCGACGAACCACCTATACAGGAACTGAACCATGTCCACCCAATTGATACGCAAGTCTGTCGTGGGTAGAGTTCGAACTTGCTCATACAATGTATCACGGAGAATTCTGCTGGCTGAGATCGATATATCTGAAAAATGTACACAAATATTTACTAAAATATTTTTTTATTCATATTTACAATTTATTCTATTTAGATAACTTCGTTCACATTTAATCATACATTTTCAAATACTTGCACGAATTGGTGCTCGATTAGTCATTAAAATGAAACATGAATACGCTATTAGTAATGTCTGAAAACTGGTAAATACCAGACTTGACTGTCCTGAGTGTATTAAGGTGACACTTGATTTCTCGAGATCTGAATAACTTTTTATTGTCATTACTGCCTGGTCCGCTATGATGTGGCGTAGTCGTACCTACTGGTGTCCCATCCATGGGTGAAATAAATGTGCTTAATTTTTTTAAATTTTATTTTTGAGAACCCTGACCAAAAAATATTTAAAGAAATTATATAAGAACATTAACGTAATTCCTTTACCTCTGGATAAGAAACAGCCTTTGCCGTAAAATCAGTCGGCAATAATGGGATTGTGTTATCAGGGGCAGATCATTCGAACAGTTTTTTCAGTACTCTCTAATCTGTTTGCTGAATTCCCGTTTAGATTGGTTGTGTGAAGTGAATTGCGTATATCTTTGTCAAAAATATCCCGAATAAGTGACAATTAGTACCAAGGAAGACAGGTGAATCCCTCTTACTAAATATCACTGCACTGGAAAAACATTGGATATAATTTTCAGTATATATTTTTTATAAATTTAATTTTCATTACTATGAGGTTCCACGCGTTTTCATTTTTATTCCTTTGTGAGTGTACGAGATAGACCCTTAAATAGAATGTGATTCCGGCTCCAGAAAAGAGAACAGAGGTACGGCAAAAATAAACAACTTAACCAAAAACTATTTTCAAAATATTCGCTCCTTAAGATTCGTCTGTTCCATTTTTCTGACATTCTTAGCAAAATCAAATACAAAAAAAAGCTTAACTTAAATTCTAAGAGGCAAGAATAATTTGAAAGATTCCACATGCATGTAAAGATGATTCATTTATTTCTGAAATAAAGGTTGCCAGCCTGAAAGAGAAACATTATTCTGATTGATTTATTTGAACGGCATATCAACATGTTGAAGTTATTCTATACCTAGAGTTACTGGAATTACGTTCATTTTCTGTTCATATTTGCATTTGTATCGTTGTTTCAAGCAGCAGCTGTACGGCCACCGACCACCCATCACAAAAATATTCAAGTTAGATGAACAAGACATGTGGGACACTACTGGAAAACTAAGAACTCATAAGAGAAGTACTCCTGTGAACTCACAAGGACGAGCAAAGCAGGACGACCAGCTAGAACCTACATATAACAGCTCTGTGCCGATACGGGATGTGTACCCCTGAGGACCTGCCCGAAGTGATGGACGATAGAGAAGGGTAGCAAGAGAGGGTCAGGGATATATGTGCTGAGGCTGAGACATATATATATATATATATATATATATATATATATATATATATATCTGAAAAAACTTGAATTGAATATTCAGAGATATTTAACCTCACTTGGGACCCAACAGTTAGAATGGGCCAGATAGTCATGACAATGAAATGGTATTTCTCACACAGGAGAATCACTAGCAGATACAGTTTTGAGACACACCCATAATATCCTTTATTTAGATGGTCTTACTCCTATGTGCGTAACAAGATCAGCGAAATAATAGTCCCACTCAGAGGGCGTATTCCTTTAAAGAAATAGGTCATAGGATTTTAAATGAATGTGTAGCTCTGGATTACAAGCATATATTCGCCACAGCCTCAGTTCCGAGACAAAAAGGGCATTTTTTTTTGTTTTAAGCACGTAAAGCTGGATCAAAATAGACATCTTCATTTATTATTTGCCGTAAATCGCCTAAAGAGCCCATTTACTCATCCCTGGAGGATAAAAACACTGACTATTTACCTCGGAATGTCTAACGTAACAAGTGCGTTTAGGATTTGAACTCAAGTCTCAATATCGATTTCCAACTACGATAATTATTACACCAGAAGCGCCCCCTATTTATTTATTTTTTTTTTTTTCACGTCTGTAAATTTTCTCAATTTCTGCTGAGATCGAGCGAAAAACAAAATTTTATTGCATTTTCAGGATATTAACTTATTTCTCTCTGAATATTTCTGCGAAAACAAAAGCAAAAAAAATGTATTTTATCGCGGTATGAAAAAAAAAGGTCTTTATTTAAGACATATTTATTTACAATGGAAGAAACTTGCAGAAACGGTGAAAAATACTTAAACAAGGCGGAAATATATGCAATACGGAAAACTTTTCATATCTATTAGTGAAAATTGGAAATCCGTTGGTTGTTTTCATACGTTTTCACCGTTGTTACTAACAAACAAAGCTCAAATCTTTACATAAATGAAAGAAATCCAAAACACATTGGTCTACAAATTCAGTTTGGAATTAAAAAAATCTGGCTTTAATTAAGATTTCACTTTCTCTTGGACAGCTTGTTTAACCAAGGCTAATGAACCCAGGCTTCCCAGATATTTACCCACATTCAGATGGAGAACAGAGATTCAAGCGTTTCTCAAGTAATTTAGCGCTATGGGAAATACTAATAGGTTCTCATATGATTTAAAATGTAATTTTCAACTCTACTTTAGATTCTTACAATTATTAACCATGTCATCAGTGGTATTACCACAGAGTCGATCTGGGAGTAATGGTATGCAAGGAATACGATACTTTTTTCTAGGCTCTAGAACTGGAGTCTCACTAACAGACTGACCCTATCAGCTGGGGCTGCAGAATATACCAACAGCATCTGTGCAGAGGGTTAAGACTCCCCAACGAGTCTCCTGCATATGACACAAAGCAATATGGAGATTTGTGGAATGCTGTGTACCCTTTCGTTGCCTTCACTCCCTGGTCCAATTTGGCCCGCAGAGCAAACACCTGATAGAGTACTATCTATGAAAAAATTGAACTAAACTGTTTACTAATGCTTAACTGAATTGTTTGTAAAAGAACTGTTCTGACATTTAAACTGGTTACTTATGCTAAACTGAATTGTTTGAAATAGAACTGATTTTACATTCAACTGTGTGTACACAAAAATGTATACTTATACTAAACTGAATTGTTTGAAGCAGAACTGTTTATATGTGTAAAAAATATTCAGCATTACATAACCTAGAGTGGTTGATTTGCTATAAAGCAAAATCAAACCGTTCCATGTCATCTGATAAGTGTTTTGTCTGTTTTTTTTTTCTTTGTTTAATGTGATATCAGTCATCTATTGTAATGTAATGGCTATATCTTCCTTGTAAAGGAAGAGAAGCGTAACTGTTTTATCCATATCTTGGAGGATAAGTGGGTTTTTACCTTCCCTAAATTTATTAATCCGAAAATGAACAAATGGAGCCCAAACACTTTTCCGACAATGTCCTTGGCCTTCACATTAGAACCTAAACAACCGGGACTTTTTCCAAGACCTAGTGTGAGGGAACGTGCTGATTATATTTATCTCATGCATTTGTGTTTTTTGTTTTTTCTTTCCTGCCTCTTTTGCGAGATATCTTTCATTCTCCTTCTTTGTATGCTTTTAAGGAGATAATCAATTCTGCACAGTGTAACTTCTGTTTTTCAAATACGATTAAACTGACAGATAATTTTATATGTTTATCTCTACCTTTCTTGATCATAAACAGGTGTCTCATTCTTGTTGATACCGTGACGATTTTAAGGAGTCCCATTTCTTCTTCTTCTTCTTCTTCTTCTTCTTCTTCTTCTTCTTCTTATTATTATTATTATTATTATTATTATTATTTATAAGACAATAATGATTACAAATCTATCAGAAAGAATATTATTATTATTATTATTATTATAAGTCAATGATGATTACAAATCAATCAGACAAAATTATTATTATTATTATTATTATTTTTATTATTATTATTATTATTATTATTATTATTATTATTATTATTATTATTATTATTCCTATAGATGGTTTTTCGCTGGAGTTTGATTGAGAGCAAGTCTCCTCAAGTCTCCAGGACTCGTCTCAGTATTCTGGCCGTCCTCAGCAATGCTGTCGTTTGGAAAGTCTCTATCCGTCCGTCAACTTCCAAGTCCTCCAGGCCCTTTAATAATCCTTTAGTTACTGTACCTAAGGCACAATTCACAATTGGTACAATCGTGACTTTCATGTTCTACAGTTTTTTTTTTAATTCTCTAGCAAGGTCGTGGAACTTATCCTTCTTTTCACTTTCCTTCAGATTTATTCTGCGGTCAGCCGGGACAGCAAAGTGAACAATTTTGCAGATTCTCTTTCTTTTGTTGACTATTATGGGGACTGGTCTTCTGGCCGGGATTAGGTGATCCGTTTGTATGTTAACGTCCTATAGGAGTTTATGCGAGTCATTTTCTTCTTCTTCTTCTTCTTCTTCTTCTTCTTCTTCTTCTTCTTATTATTATTATTATTATTATTATTATTATTATTTATCTTCTTTACGACTTTTTCAAACCAGCGTTAGCTGATGGTTTATCACGGGAGTTTAAGTGACAGCAATCACTTCAAGTCATCAGTATTCGACTCAGTATTCTGGCCGATCTCAATAATGCTGTAGTTTAGATGGTCTCCACTCGTCATCTTATTTCCATGTCTTTCAATTCCTGACTGTACCAATTATCGCCGTCATTTTCATATTTCACAACTTTATCAATCGCGTGGCATTGTCGTAGTTCTTATCTTTCTTTTCGCTTTCTTTCAATTTTAATCTGTGGTCAGCCGACACAACAAAATCAACTATTCAACTTGTTCTATTATTCTTGTTGATTATAACTCAGTCTGGTCGTCTGACCGAGATTAAGTTGTATCTCAAAGTCCCAGTGGAGTTTATGTATCACATTCTCTAGAATGGATTCTGAATTGTTCATATACCATTTTCAGACTTCAATTCCTTGCTCAATTCCTAGGGGATCACCTTACCACTCAGTCGTCTCATGGTTTATTCTGTTTCTGTGCTAGTTTGCTGCATTATCTTATTATGTGATAGATTGTTTCGTCTCTATAAGCACATCACCAACATCTGCTATTTTGTGGGGTCTTATCTATTCTTGCTTTGGTTTAATTGGTCCTTATGGCGTTGTTTTGTGCTGCTATTAAAAGAGATTCAGAGTCTATCTTAAAGTTTCGCTTTTTTAGTCTTGTCCGTGTTTTTTCGTGTGAGATCTTGCTTGTTAGTAGCTAAAAACGTCCATAATTTTCCTCACATTTTTATTGCCTTTTCCGTTTTTCTAATCTTCGTGTTTATTATTATTATTGTTTATGCTCTCGGTTTTTTCCATCATCGTTAGCTGATCGTCTTTCACCGGAGTTTGAGTGACAGCAATCTCCTCAAGTCTGTTGGATTCTTCTAAGTATTCTATCCGATATCAACAATGCTGTGGTTTGCATTGTCTCCACTCGTCCTCATATTTCCCAGTCCTCTAGTCCTTTTATAAAAACATTCGTGACTGTACCAAAAACACGAACGGCAATTAGTATAACCGATATTTTCCTGTTCCATTGTTTTTTCTTGTTAGAATAGGTGATCCACTGGGAGATGTGCAAGAAATTGAAATTTGACCATAAAAGAAATGGTATATTCACAACCCAGTATCTTTGGAGAATGAGAAGCTCTAACTTCCTTAGCAAAGTCCAGGTACTTTTCTCTTTTCGTGTCCTTTCAATTTTACCCTGTGGTCACCTGGGACAGCAAAGTTCACAAGTTGGAAAGTTCCGGTTTTTTTTTAGATTATAATATGATCTAGTCGTGTGGCTAAGATGAGATGATCTGTATGTATCTCAAACTTGCCGAGGAGTTAGTGCTTCTCATTCCCCAAGACAGATACCGGGTTACGAATATACCATTTACTTTATGGTCAAATTTCAATTTCTTGCACATATTGTATTGTCTTCTACGACTTCTATGCTCTTTTGCTGCATTATGTGATTAATCGTTTCGTCTCTATCAGCAAATAATCCATCTCTTCTGTTGTAATATGATTGAGGAGGGATTCCGTTTCGTATATCTTGTCTTTCGGTTTAGTTAGGATGAGAACCTTTCGGCTCAATGCATGGGTTAGTTAAGTGAAAACATTAACGCAGGTGTTCACGCGCGTGCGGAGAGGATGTGTCATTCAGAGATGTCAAAAAAAAACACAGATAGGAATTGAGACCAGGGGATGTGGGTGACGTCATGCACCGGGAGCGTTGGCTGATATTTGAGAAAAAGTAAGTGAGTTGAGTTTCTGCCTCCGAACGAGAGAGTCGAGATTCAGACCTGGGCGAGGCCAGGCATTTTTTGCGCTACGGGCGCAGCGCGTTAGTTAGGTTGAGAGCTGACGATGAAAACGCAGTCAGCATAGAAAGATTTTCTCTCTCTTTCTCGTCATGACGAAAAACCTTTAAACTCAAAAAGGTGAATAAAAGTTTCGTACCTGAACCGATTTCGTATTTCGGATTCCCTATGTCTATTTCACACATCCGTATATCCGGCTATGTAACACTGTTTTGTTGCGCCTTATTTATACTTGCTTTGATATGGTTGGTCTTTGTGGCATGGTTTTTGCTGCTATTTGGAGAGATTTATTTTAACTCTGGAGGTTTCCATTTCTTACCTACGTCCAGGTTATTATTATTATTATTATTATTATTATTATTATTATTATTATTATTATTATTATTATTATTATCAGTAGTAGTAGTAGTAGTGGTATTTATCAGCCATTATTGATGGACCCCCACACATGGCCGTGCAAAAGAAGGACGGCCAGCACGAACATACATTCAGCAACTATGTGAGGATACGGGATGTTGTCCAGAAGACCTGCCTGAGGCGATGAACAATAGGGAAAAGTGGCGAGAGAGGGTCAGGGATATCCGTGCTACCAGCACGACATGATGATGACGATGATGATGATTGATCACAAATATATCAACGAAAAGATTAAGAAAAACAAGTTCGTGAAAAAATAAAAGAAATGAGAAAAATGTAGTTAATCATTTTTATTGCATTTTTCCTCTTCACCAAAGAAAAGTCTTTCCACTAATTGATCATTAATTTACATATTTTACTTTAAACTCACTTATTAGAATAAAGAATTTAAAAAAAACAACATAAAACATCTTTCTTGTCCATTACTAATTTTGTTTAATAACCTAATCTGTTTTTAAAATCAATATTTTGTCGATACATTTTCTTTTTATTCTCGACAATGGTTATATTGTTATCAGCTTATATGTTCAATGTAAATTTTCGAAAAAACTGACTACACTTTTCGGGAAAAAAATATAACAATTTGTATATTTTGGATAGTCACGCAGATTCTTCACAAAAGCGAACTTTCGAATTTTCCATGAAAACAGTTTGAGTATTTTAAACAAGAGGGAGCAATCGTAACTTTTTTTAAAGCCTCAGAAGTTAGTAGACAAGTTTATATAATCCGGTTGCTTGATCTTATTTACTGACGAGCATGTCAATGTACATATTGGGAAAACATCCATGGTTCACTACAGGGAATGCCAGGAGCAACGGACGATAGGGACAGATGGAGAAAGAGATTTATAAGACTGTAGATTTATAACGACTCAATCAACATCACACACACACACACACACACACACACACACACACACACACACACACGCATATATATATATATATATATATATATATATATATATATATATATATATATATATCTTTAAAGAAAAAAACAAAGATCGGTTATTTTAGGATTATAAATTTATTTCCATCCTGTCTTTCTGTTTCTGGTGTGAACCAAAAACACGAAGAAAAATATAACAGGACTTCTTCAGATCCAATGGATAAATAAAACAGAATAGCTCCTGAATGATTTTCTTGTCCTGAAGGAATTACTCCCAATTTGACCGAAGAATACATATATATAATTATATATATATATATATATATATATATATATATATATATATATATATAATTTCAATTTCTTGAATATTTTAGATATAAGCTTTATTACTTAGAGAACATGATTTCTCATTAATGAAGTTTATTATAATTCTCCACTCAAGGAGAAAAATTTTTAAAAGGATTTTTTTTTTAAATTACGCTAAACGTATCCTCGTTAACTTTATAGTAACAGTAAACGGTATCCGGTGATGAAAGTTTTCTCCGGATATTAGCAAAATATAGAGCTACAACATATCTGCCATTATTTTCAGCTCTACCCAGGCATGGAAGTAATACCCAATTTTTTGCCTAGTAAAGGTCAAATTGGGTTGCGTGATATAAAGTTGCAAACGATTTTTTTTTAGATCATCAATAGATCAGAAATTACATAGCCTTCTCAGGAAATCGACACGGTGACCCGAGTTCTAATCCAAGACAAGGCCGTTTCTATGTCAGACTTGGACAAATGCCCTTGGGAAAGAGCTGAATCCACCTCTTCTTCACTTAGCTTTGTGTTACTCCTACCCCAGACTTGGCACGGTTTCCTTCCATCATCCGGTGTAAAAAAAATCTCATTTTTTTTTCTGCTGGAAAAAGAATGACGTATTAGCGCATCCTGCTTGCGTGGAAAAATGTGGGTAAATACATCTATTGGCTGTTAAAAATTGCTATTGCAATTAGGTATTATATCTTTAGATTATATGATAACTTATATGGCATAAAAAGCCCAATAAATTTTGACGAAACGTGAAAACCAACCAACCAGCCAAACAGACACACAAACAAACAAACCGACATAGCGTTCCCATTATTTGATATAGATATGTTAATAAAAATAAAAAGGGAATGCATTTTATTCATATCAATACACAGTGACATTTTTTTTTATTTCTTTGAGTTAAAATGAGAAAATGACATAAGGTATGACGTGAGTATTGATGTTTTAAAAATGTAGGTACGACGGGTTGTTTTATCGAATTACAGGCGTAATATTAAGATAAGATGCTTCTTGCTTTAATAAATGCAGCTTCCTTGATGAAAGAAAATGCGCGTGTATTATTCAAGACGCTGTGAAAGATATGAGAGTTGAAGGTAAAATATGTATAGGAAAACAAGAAAAGACATGCAATGCATATTTTTGGGGAAATGGTTTTTGGTACGTTCATCTCTGATAATGGAGATGAAGTTCATTATTTGCATAATGACGAGGTGAAATATTGCATGAGAAAATAATGGTTCAAAAAATCAATGAATAAAAAAAAAAAAATAAAATAAAAACAACCCCCCCCCCCACAAAAACAAACAAACAAACAAAAAAACAGAACACGAAAGGAATGAACGTAAAGTAATAAGAATGAAAAATAAAGTCAGGCAACAAAAGTAAAAATGTAGGTCTTCATACGAACTGGAAATTAGCGGAAACGCAAAAAAAGGAAATGCTTTTTATGCATAATACTATGAGTAATATCACTAAGTGCAATATATATATATATATATATATATATATATATATATATATATATATATATATATATATATATATATATGTAGATAGATAGATAGACAGATAGATCAACAAGATTACCTGGCATTGCCTGGTATAAATATAATTTACGAAGGGATATGGTTTAAAAGTAATACCAGTTCTACTACCGCATGAAAAGATATTCTTTCGGAGTTTGACCATTTTAGATTAGTTATGTCGAAGTCAAAAATTAATATGTCACTTCTAAAAAAAGCTTGCAACAGTATAAGAAAAATAAATTTAAAGACATAAGTTAGATATGTTTAACTTTTATTTTTATGTATTTTGAGTCAGCAATTTTTAATCAATACAAGTTAAATAGAAATTAAGTTCTATCGTCTGTCATCATAAAAAAAAGTCTGATATAAATTAAGAAGTATTGTCTTTCATCTTATAATGTATTAAATTAATTAAACATTATTATATGCCATAATAAAAATTGCTTTAGTCGTGTTTTATGGCATATCACTATATTTGGGTAATTTTATGCCACACATATATGCATATGTTTTGTAAATGAATTATTTGTCTGTAGCAGTATTTTAAAACTCGAGTTCATTTCTTTGGACACTGTTCAACGGTTACAATTTCTGATATTTACCAGTAACAATTATTTTCGATATTAATCATGAGTTTGCTTACAGTTAAAGGGTTTCAAGTATTGCTATTTATTGTTTTCTCATAGTTAAATGGCTTCATGTATAGTAACAGATTAAATAATTATATTCGACTCAAAGATAAAATCGAAAATTTACTACTATTCTGGGAAAGAGTTAACTAATCACAATGAAATGGTACTCAACATTCCCCGAATATTCCAGGAGTAGAACTTCAACATCGGATTGTTTAGTGTTAAACCGAAGACACCCGTTGTTGGGCTTATCACTCTGAAAGACAGAATCGACAAATTATACGACCCTTTCCCTCTGTGTTACTGCAGCCCCAGCCAAAGGAGCGAAGTTTATTTGATCTACAGATGGCAGTGGGCCTGAGACTAATGGTTATAAAGGGATTTTCCATACTCACCAATGATTTAGGAGTAGGATTACACCATCAGTTTATTTTGTGTCATATCCAGTTAAGTCACAGTGAAGAGGTCTTAAAAATCGTCAGAGATGCAGTCAGTGTATTCTACAGCTCCATCTAACTGGGCTGTCCATCATAGAAAATAAAAATTAAACTTGATTTCTATTTGCCATTTTATATAGTATGAAAAATTTTTTAAAATGCTGCAATTCAAAATAGGATATTTGATATTGAGCATTATTATAAAAGATTTTTTTAAAATCTCGAGAACAAGCTTGCATGCCTAAACACAAGATTCTAAAAATGGAAAGGAAAGCTATCGACTAACAACTAATGTATAGCACAGCTACATAACAGATTTATAAAAAAAAAATAATTGCATAAATACAGCTGAAACTGTGGGTCAAAATCCCATTTAAAATTTCTTTAGATTACCGAGCCTTCTTTTCAAAGATTCGCTAGAAATAAACAACAAACAGTATATTTTTTTACCATATGACTGGTCTTCATTTTCCACTCATAGATTAAGCAATCAATATGCGCTAACTGTAAGGAACAAGTTCAATTCTTCGGGAGACATCTGACAGAGAGTCTCAAAATGGCTAATTTGAAAAATTTGTTACCGACCATATACAAGCAGAGGCCAAGTGCATATAACCAAACCAAAGAGACAAATGCAGAGTTCCTTGAGAGTCGATTGAAGTTAGCGAAAATGAGATGACAGGAAAAACGTGTTGTTTTTTTTTTTTACAAAAGAAACCCAACAAATGACAATGCACAAAAAGTTAAGTAAGCCCCAAAAGAACTAACACGTTCCGAAAAGAACTATTAAAATCCATTCAAAAAATAAAATCAGAAATTCGGTATAGAGAGACAACCACAATTAGTATGACTGTAAATGAAATGAGTGGAGGGAAAAACAGATCGAGAAAAAATACTAAATGCAGCCAACCAAAAAAAAGACTAAAGAATTGGAAAGAATATTTCAATAATATGCTTGGAAACCTTCCAGAAATCACAGAAAACCTACTGGAAAAATATTAGTGGGCAATTATACATCAAACTAAAAAAGTTTACGGGGAAAGTATTTGATAGAGCCTTGAAAATAAAAAAGGGCAAAAATGCTGGCCCCAAAGCAATATGTAATATGATATGAAAAACAAGAAAATTTGACGACATGCTTCTTTGATCGTACAACGGTAGGCAAAAACAAAACACATAATAAAAATTGACGAAAGTCTAGATTCACCACTTCCCCAAGGTAGGAAACCGTGGAATCTCAATGAACTACTTAAGGGTATTTCTTACTGCAATAGCTTGGAAGTTTTATTATACTTTGCATCTCAATCACATCAGAGCTAAAATCATTAGGAAAAGTAGAACGACTTTTAAAGTAATCGATGAAAGATGTCAGAGATTCTTTCTATCCATCAAATTTTCGAAGGAGTACGTGCATAATGTGTGAGGCAACACTATTGTTGTAGATTTCTCCAAATCATTTGATTCTATACCCAGAGAGAATATGAAACAAGTACTACGAGTATATGATCTTCCTAAAAAACGGTCACCTCTGTAATGATGCTTTACAAAATCTGGAAACCACTGGTTTACTCACCCGATTATGATACTACGTTCTTTAACATTGCTGCAGGAGTCTTACAAAGTAATTCATTAGCATCATGTATGTTCATAATATTCCTACATTACGTAATAAATATCAATAGAAGTAATAAAAGACAAAAATCATTTGATATCACACAGATGCAATGACAGCTATAAACGACGCAGATGATTTAGCTCTTCTCGCAAATACACCTTCCCAAGCAGAATCTTTGCTGTAAAGCATGAAGTATGCAACAGGGTGCATCGGTCTCTACGTGAACACTAATAAAACAAATTTAATAAAGGAACAATCTGAATTCTAATGGGTATGTCTCTGAAATTGTTGGACCCGTTAATAAATCTCGGCTGAAATATTTCATCTACTGACTAAGCTTTTAGCATAAAGATTACAAAGCCGTTGAATGCTATTGTCAGGTTATTGATCACATGAGAATTTGAACCATCTCATAAAATAAACGTTATTTGTTCTAATTTGCTGCTGTGTCGGATACCCCCTGTGGATACACCACCTTAACTTAGAAAAATACGCTGGTTAAATTTTACATGGGAAATACTCAAGTACGCTACTGGCAGTTTTGCACAACATACGGAATCACTGGAAAGCATATTCGAACCTTTTTGATCTCATCAGCAGTGTATACCGTGTTCTCCCTCCTCATGGTTCGAATTGAATATAGAGCGGACAATCTACCACCGATCCACATCACTCAGAAGCGATGCAAAACCGACTAGTTTTGGTAATTGCGCGAAATACTTTGCTGATGAGATATAATAAGGTCGAAACAGCTGTACAATTTTTCAGTATGTCACGGGTACATGTTTGCTGGGGTTTCTGGCAATTCAATTGACAGGATAATTCCTCTACTTAGAAAAGAAAATGTTCATCTATGCTACGTGCTGTTTGGAACAAATCCTGGAAGCAATACCCTATAAAACAGCAGCTGCCCGACCTCATACCTCCCATTTTATAAACCATCTTATTAAGTTAAACAAACCAAACTGGAGACAGTTGGAGAAGTCATGTTTTGACCTCTCACACTTGGATGCTCTAGTGTCAGCTGGCCAGCATGGACTTACATACATCAGTTTTGCATGGAAACAGTTTGCAGAATAGATGACCTGCTAGGAGCAATAGATGGTAGGGACAGATAGCGAGAGCGAGTCAGAGAACCTCATACTACCAGAAATGCTCGCTGATGATATTTCATATTTTATATTTATACTAGAAATTTCGATTCATCTTTTAATGCTTGATAGTAACTAAGAAATATGATCTTATAAAGTGTTATAGAAATTACATAGTGATATCTGTCTAATTTCGCATCCAGGTTTTGAGGTTCTGTTTGTGTTCTTTAGTTTATTTTCATAGACTAATTTTGCTCCTGCATCCCTTAATTTGTTTAATTACATTATTTTTTTCGTTTATTATTATTATTATTATTATTACTCCTCCACAGTTTTTCACATCAGTATTAGCTGATGGTTTTTCACTGGAGTTTGAGTGAGAGCAAGTCTCCTCAAGTCTCCAGGACTCGTTTCAGTATTCTGGCCGTCCTCAGCAATGCTGTCGTTTGGATAGTCTCTACCATTCCACCAACTTCCAAGTCCTCCAGGCCCTTTAATAATCCTTTAGTTACTGTGTCTAACGCACCAATCACAATTGGCACAATCGTTACTTTCATGTTCAACAGTTTTTTCAATTCTCTAGCAAGGTCGAGGTACTTATCCTTCTTTCCACTTTCCTTCAGATTTATTCTGTGGTCTACCGGAACAGTAAAGTCAACAATTTTGCAGATTCTCTTCCTTTTGTTTATTATTATGAGGTCTGGTCTTCTGGCCGGGATTAGGTGATCCGTTTGTAAGTTAAAGTCCCATAGGAGTTTATGCGAGTAATTATTATTATTATTATTATTATTATTATTCACAACATTTTCAATTTTTCATCTTTCACTAAAATCCAAGTGATAAGGAAGTCTCCTTAGGTCTCCAGGATTTTTCTAATTAGTATACATGGTTTTATCTTTGCTTTGATTTGGATGATATTGATTTGTACTATGAAAGTCGATTCTATTGTCCTTTTTCAAGATATATATATATATATATATATATATATATATATATATATGAAACACACACACACATACACACACACACACACAATAAAATACACAGACAGCATTTCTGCTGAGATAGTACACACATGAAACTCTAGTCCCCTTCGACGTAATCTCCTCCGGCTGCAATGCACTCGAAGGCCCCATGGAAGTCCTCTTGTGTGAGCGTGTCAATGGCCTTCGTCACAGCATATTTCATCTCCTCCATTGTCTCATAACGACAGCCTCTAAGTTTTTCCTAGAGCTTAAGGAATAAACACAAGTCACAGGGAGCAAGGTCTGGGCTCTAGGGTGGGTGAGGAACTGTCTTGATGCCCGTCTTGGTCAAATAGTCAGTGACAAGGATGGAATTGTGGACTGGTGCATTGTCCTGGTGGAAATGCCACTGACCCGATTTGAAGAGTGTTGGCCTCTTCCGACGGAATCTCTTCCTAAACTCCCTTAAAACCTCAACATAGTATTCCTTGTTGACTGCCTCTCCAGTGGGAATCCAGTGCATGTAGATCATGCTAGTCCTGTCAAAAAAGTTTGTGGGTGGATTTTCCCTGTCTGGCCTTCTTGGGTTAGGGAGAGCCAGCATATTTCCATTGAGAACTCTGTCTCTTGGACTACAGTCATAGCAGTAGATCAAGCTTTCATCGCAGGTCACCAGAGCATCATAACTGCGGGATCTGAATTGATCAGCTCGACCATCTCCTTGCTATCGTGACAACATCTTTCTTTCTGATCTTCTCTGAGCACCCTCGGGACAAACTTCGCGCAAATCTTCCGCATCTTCAGTTCCTCACGATATAATTGTGTGTACAGTTCCGAAACTGACATCAGACTGTGCACTTATTGTCTCTATAGACACACGACGGTCCTTATTCATGAAATTCTTTATTTGGCACATCAACCCGAGTGTTCTGACTTCCTTACTCCTCCCACACCTCTCCTCATCCCTCACAGACTCCCTGCCTTCCTTGAATATCTTATGCTACTCAAAAACTGATTCTCGATTTATGCAAGATTGTCCAAAAGCAGTCTGAAGATTTCCATTTGTTCCTGTGTCCTTTTTTCAAATTTAAAACAGAACTTTATGACATACCGTTCTTCTAAAGTGTCCTCACGTCCAGGTTGCATTTTTGAAAATCACCAGCTGTGACAATCAGGCTTTAGTCGGCTGTCTTCCACTTCCTGCTGTAGCTGTTCATTTGAACCTGAAATCATAATCATTGGTCAGTCCTTTTATGAGATGTATAGCAATAACATAGTGAATTTTCAAGGGTCTACGACAATTTTAAATCCCTGTACAAAAAAGGCTGGGAGCTTATTGAATGCACCTCGTAATTCTTTTACTTAAAAAATAAATTTTCATCTAAAATAAAACTGATCGCTTGACTGTGAGTAAAGAAAATATTGTACATATGCAAAAAGGAATTGCTTGAAATCAATGAAACCATTTAACTGTTGAAAAACTAAACGAACACGGACTTGATTAAAATTCTTATCTTCAAAATGTGTTTAGAAATCATATATTTAATATATGTATGAAAAGGATTTGACATTAAATGACCAACAATGGTCGATATGCCATAAAACCAAACCTAAACAAATGTTAATATATACTGAAGGTAATGCGTTGAATTTTAACCTCTGGTCAACGTGTTCTTTCAAGAAAGCTTTATAGCATTGCAGCAATCTTTAAACAGTCAGACGCTTTCTATGAACTTCTCATGGAGAAGCGCAAATTCTTATACTTGTAACTGCGTATTAGTGTATCGACCATTAATGATGATTTTGTCCTTATACATTCCACCCTTTGCTCCAACCAACTGGGCCATCGAATTTAGCGCGAGATTCATCCTTAAGGAAAACCTTTGACTTGTCAAACTATTTGCTATCTTCTACCCATTTCAGACGCAATGATACTTCCATATTTCTAAATGGAATTTAGCTTCACTGATGTATTGCATCTTTTCAGATAACGGTGTAGAGTCCTTCCGGAATTAGTTCTTCCTCCAATAAGCTTGAAAATGTCTCTGTTCAGATCTGAAGATAATTAAAGCTTTATGTTTAAGTTATGAAAGAAATTTCTGAGGAACGATCCGCATGGGGCTTTTTCCATACCGACGTATGAGGTGCAATAAACTTTTTAGCTGTGTGGTTATATGGTCCAATTATTTTGGATATTTCCAATGCTGATTTACTTTCTGCCCGTTAAGATGTTCTGATAGACTTCTCAGAAGTGGTCAAGGCACATTTGCGACCCATTACTCTATGATTATGAAACCACTTGTTGATAATTAGGGGAACTTAAGTATCGTATAATACATCCACATTGATGCAACTTGTTTTCACTTCGTTATAACCATGCAGTTTTTACACGGCACGTCCATATAACTGTGGCTATCATACTGTGAAATCTCATAAATATCAACTCAAAATTTGTTGACAAAATCAAAAACTGTCACCATAATACTTTCGTATGAAGCGTGAGACGATAATTTTTCCCAGTATCAGAACTATTGCGTGGCTGTACCCCCTGGACTAAAGTGAATCGCTGGAGAAAAAAGTCATATGGGATGCTAAGAGCTCTTCAGAAGAAATCCTGGAAGCAGCATACCCTACAAAGCTGTCGTACGGCCATTTTTCCCATCATATTGACTCATATATACGTCTGATTATGTAATTGTAACCAACTTCTTTTGGGGACATTTTTGGGTGTATACTCTTTTTGAGAATTTTCATCTTGATTTGTCTGGATATGAAAGAGAGTTTCGAATTGAGTCGGTTCGTCATGTTATGGATATATTTTGAGAATCCCAAAGTGGAAAATTGTCAGTTCTTAAGAAAATGACATCAGTTATCACTGTAATTGTTCACTCTTGGGATATATTTTAGAGGCTTTTTTTATTACGGTAAAAAATATCCATGTATGTTGGTAGGTATGTAATCTGTTTAAAAGAGTATTGGAACCAAAGTGAATGTAATAATTAATGGAGATTTAACTCCCTGAAATATTAAGTTCAGAAACATAGCTACTACGCCACAGGGACTCTCCTCTTTTATTTATTTTTTACAATTCTATGAAAGAGACATCTCTGTTCATAGAAAACATTTATATTTCTTAAAAAGATGACTTATTGAATTTTAATCGCAAAAATTTATTCGAATAGCAACAACCGTTATTGTGATAATCATGACCAGAATCTTAATATTCAAACTGCATCAAAACAAAAGATTTTACTTTTTAAATTAAAACATTTTTACAGACTAAATAATTCATGTTTTTTTTCCATTTGTAAACGTTTGATTTTAGAAAAATGGAGAAATATTTGTTCTTAAATAGAGAAATAATATGGTTATGTTTTCTGATACATCACGTGGCATAAAAAACAACTTCGGATATCTTTTCCAAAAATAAATAAATATATATATATATATATATATATATATATATATATATATATATATATATATATATATATATATATATATATATATTGTTTGCTGTTAGTATGAATAAAACGTAAGAAATATCGATGATAGATCATATAAATCTTGGTTATGGACACGTCAATAAACACTCACTAAAATCTAGAGTGCCGTTTTCAGAATACTATAAAAGCTAGATAACCATTCCCATTAAATCACACTGAACAGTACATATATATATATATATATATATATATATATATATATATATATATATATATATAGTGAAAAAGAAAAAAAAATACTTCTTTCAATAATCGCATAGGTGATCACAAATCAGAGTTGCTTCTGAGGCTTTACCTGTAAAAAAATGTGGACACCCTAAAAATGTGATTTCTAATTGGAAAATGTTATTTTTCATGAAACAAGTTAAGCAGTACAATGGTTTTATTCATAATACCACTTGTAAATCATTCTCAGGAACTTTGACGTTAGTAAAACAAGATATTTTTAAAGATATTTTGAAGGGGTTTTTCTTCTTTAGTACTGACCTTTGAATAGACCATTTTCCAAATGTTACATTACACTACTAATTGGACTAGCTCAAGCCTATATTGTGTTGATTTACTGCTAACTTGACACAACCTGTTTTACCTATGCAGAAGAGAATTTAATCAGAGTCACCAGCTCATGTGACAGAAGGCAGGCTGCTTCAATCATCACTGTTCAACTTAACCAATGTCGTGAAAACAATGGGTCAACATCTACTGTTAAGATAAGACTGTAAATTAGATCTCTTAGGCAGAAATTCTCGCCAAAGAAACACGGTTGAGAAAGCAAAAAAATGTCAAAAGGCTCTTGTGGGTGAAGATTGGATAATAAAGCAATGAAATAAAGTCCTTTGGACTGACGAATCAAAGTTCGAAATTGTGAGCTCGAAGCGATGATGAAAGAGTTGCAATCCCCTGTATCACTCAAACTGTAAAGTATAAAGGACGGTCTGCTATTGTGTGTATGTATGAGTGTGCTTTTGCCAATTGGAAAATCGAGTTTTTGCTCCAGCAAACTGAAACAGACTGGCTATCACAGCATAGTGCAGCATCACGTATCCCTTCTGGAAGGTGACTTTGTTGCTCCAGGATTTCTACTCATGCAAGATAATGATCCAAAGCACACTAGTAAACTCCGTAAGAGGTACATTAAAACCAAACAGAAAAAAATAACGTCCATTAACTGATGTATTGCCGGGCGCAAAACCCAGGGAACTGGTGTTAGTAAACTTAACCGAATAATCAGATCTAAAAAAAACAAATAAAATAAAACAAATACCGCTTATCTCGCAACTCTTACGGAAAAACTGTGCAGAAATATCTTCAGTCTTGTTATAGTCTTCAGGGTAGAGAATGCCGATAATATGTAAAGCGATTACAGCGGCCAAAGGAGTTCTTTTTGATGAATCAAAAGTTTAAGAAAATTTTTTTTTTTGCTTCCTGGATTAATTTTCATTTACTGTGGAGAATATGTATTTAGTTTAACAATTAACACCGATGTGGTGCTTATTTTGTTTCATTAACTACATGTTGCGAGCAATATTGAATAAGTCCTGGCAGCAACACCGAACAAAGCACCAACTAAACGGCCACCTGCCTCCCATCACGAAAAATATACAAGTCAGACGAACCAAGCACGCAGGGCACTGCTGGAGAAGCAAGGACGAGCTCTTAAGTGATGTACTCCTATAGACCCCCACATACGGCCGCGCAAAAGCAGGCCGACCCGCTAGAACGTATATACAGCAGCTATGTGAGGATACAGGATTATGGCCCTGAAGACCTGCTAGAGGCGATGAACGATAGGGAAAAGTGGCGAGAGAGGGTCAGAGATATCCATGCTAGCGGCACGACATGATGATGATGATGAACTATAACACTTTCGGGATGAGAGATATATTTTTGTGGGAGTCCAAATGATTTGACCGCTAGTATATATATATATATATATATATATATATATATATATATATATATATATATATATATATATATATATAGTTCTATTATGTTCTAAATAAGGAATTTATCAATTTATAAGATTGATATTACAAATGTTATGGTAGCATGTTAAAAAATAAAACCATGTTTAACACATCAACAATGTACGAAACAGTATAGAAAAATGTGTAGTTAGAAATAAATAAACATCGAAGAAGTCGTGTAAGCGTTCCAATTTTTTCTAATTAAATTACTTGAGAGATTTTGCTCCAATTTATTTGTGTCTTTTTGGTTATCCGTTTTTTGTTTTGTTTTGCTTTGTTTTGTTTATTTCTCTGTCATATTGCCACCTTGTGGTTTGTCAAATATTCTGAAAATATTGTTTGTTTATTAGTTATATGCTTGCTTTTATTGCAGCTTTTTTTTTTCTGGTACAGCTTACTGAAGCAAATTATGAATGTAATAACCTCTTTACGGATAGACCAAATGATATTAAATTGTCAATCATTTCAAATATCTAATAGATAAATAAATAAATGAATAAATAGAAAAAAATCTGATTTTCCCAAAGAACGTTATTGTTTTCACTGGAAATATGAAATTTCATTTGACCTACATTATGCAAAGAAAACAAACATAAATACATAACTTTCAGGTGAAAAGATTACTTTGAACCAAATAGTGAAAAAAATATTGTCGTTCGTATTTCATTCGTATCAGAATCTTATATTGACGAATTCGTAAAATGAAATTTTTGTGAAATCGTGAATTTCATATGACATTTTGATATCTTCTTAATAGTTACATTTGAAAGGATTTATTCTAAAAAAATGGCCTAAGCCAAAAATGAAAATTAAAAAAATAAAACATATAGCCTGAAAATCAATTCTTCCAACGTAATGTTGTTAAAGTGTATGGAAAAGTAATAAAACTGTATCCATAAGAATATAAATACAAGAAAATAAACTGAATAGATGTTAAACTTTTACTAGATTACTTTTAAGATAGTTACGAAAAAAAAAACATAATTCTCAAGGTAAACTATTACTATATTCATTTGGATTAGAAAATAAAATTATTATTGAATTAATTATGTTAATTTTTTGCTCAGTTTTGATATTCATTTGAAATTATGGTGTCTTTTTAGTAGCTAAAGTTAAAAGAACTTATTCTATCAAATGTCAACCCCTAAAGGACATTTTACAAGAAAGCAATGGGAGAATGCACGAAGTCATACCAACGATTCAAAGATAAGGAAACAAAACAATTTTGGTGCAAAATATTTGAAGGAAAAGAACATAGCAGAAAAGTGGTATTTTTTTTTTAAAACCCTCGAAAAATAATTAATAGGACCCGAAGAAAGTCCTAACGTGAATTATTTTGACATACACTCAAATAAGTACCTAATTGGGAGCCGCCAGGCCATGAAGTTATACATGAATACTATTTTTAAAAAGTCTCTTCCATCCAGAACTGACTGGTTATCGAAATTTGTAGACGCTAAGAAGAAAAAGACGTACCCGAATGGATGATCAAACGAAACATTACCATGAAAAAAAAAAAAAAACGCCTAAAAAGAAACGCTCCTAACAACTTCAGACGAATAACGTGATTACCGATGATAAAAAAATTAACGGCTCAAATCTGTGCGAAATAATGATCGCTAATAAACTGCGGGTTGTTACCCGAAGAAGAGAAAGGATTACCGTAAGGGAACAAGAGGAACAGGATATCTACAATATATTGATCAACAGATCATGAAGGAATAGAAAACAAGACGAAAATATATCACTGTCGTTGATTGACTCCAGAAGATCATACGATATAGTCTCACATAACTGGTTAATAGATTGTCTATAAACGTACAAGAAAACCGACGAAGTCATGAAGTTTATCGAAAATACGATGAAAAACTGGAGAGCGGATATGACAGCACAAGGAAAAAGCTTAGCTGATGAGACAATTCAGGGAGCAATTGTCCAGGAATTATTTGTAATAGAGATGATGTCACTTAGGATTTGCACAGACGGATACAAATTTTATAAAGCGCAAAAATATCAACTACCAAATGTACATGGCTGATATCAAACTGTTTGATAAAAATGAAAATAAATTCGAAACCCTAATACAATCTGTGAGGATATACATCGATGATATAGGGATGGGATTTGGCATAGGAAAATGTGTGATACTAATAATCAGAAGCAGAGAACTGCAAATAGATGAAATAATAAGTATATAAATTTGGCGACTGTAGTCGAGGGCGACCTGAAGGTTCCCTTTTTCAATAGCTACAATACCGAGGCGTAGGAGAGAGCGCTACTCGATTCCATGGATTGCTCCACTTTACCCTTGATACGCACCTTACAATGCTAAGTGTTAAGAAAGGAAGGATCAAGTACCATTTTTTAAGTCTTTGTATGATACGAACTGGGATTGAACCCTGATCTCCCGGAACCTTTGCGAACACTCTACCCACTTAGCCAATGAGAATGAAACTTAGAAATACTTGGGAATATTAGAAATCCTCAAACAAGTGAAAATGAAAGAAAAAGTAAAAAAGAATTCCACGGTAGAGCGGGAAAACTGCTCGAAACCTAACTACATTGCTGAAATTTCATCAAAAAGTTTAACACCTGGGTTACCCACATTTTAAGATAATCCGGATCATTCTTGATGTCGACGAGAGAAAAACTACAACAAATGAATTCGAGAATATGAAAACGCATAAAGATACATAAAGCAGTTTTAATTCTTTCGGTAATGCCGAGAACCATTTCATTGCCATTAATAACATATCATCCCAGGGGCTATATACGCAGACATATGAGCCAAAAGAAAAGGAGGAAGATGACTTCCCAGCAGTTAAGATTGCGTCTATACATCGATAAAACGTCGTGAATATTTCATAAAAACGACCAAAAAAGACTGAAAACAGCTACCAGAAACAACACTAAAAACACAAGGATAAACAGAACGATAATAAGGAGAAAACAAAAATGAGGGAAAAACAACTGTATGGATATTTATAGCGACAGACAAACGAAATTTCATACGAACAGACTTAGACATGGCTAAGAAAGAGTAACCATTAGAAAGAAACTGAATCTCTTCCAATCGCAGCACAAAACGATGATATAAGGACAGACTATGTTAAAGCAAAAATAGAAATGACGCAACAAAACCCCAAGTGTAGCTAATGTGATGATAGAGACGAAACAATCATTCACATAATAAGTGAATGCTGTTCATTATCGCAAAAAGAATATACGATAAGACACGACTGAGTAGGAAAGTTTATCCACGGGGAGTTGTGATTGTTTTTTAAATTTGATCAGCTGAACCAGTGGTATATGCACAACCTAGAATCCGTCCTGGAGAATGAGAGGGACAAACCTTCGGGGATTTTTGAGATAACAATAATGTCACCAAAACTCGGCGAGATGACCAGACCTAATAATCATTAACAAAAAAAACAGAACTGCTGAATAATCGACTTTGCCGTCCAGACAGACCACAGATTGAAAATAAGAGACAGTGAAAAGAGAGATAAGTACCTAGATCTTGTCCGAGAACTAAAAGAACTATGGAACATTAAGGTGACGGTGAAACTTGGTGTCACTCAGACATTAGTTACAAAAAGACCGGGCCACAGGCCTAATGAGTAGAGTGTTCGCCAATGGTCCGGGAGATCGGCGTTCAATTCCAAGTTGAGTCATACCAAAAACTCAAAAAATGGAACTTTATGCCGACATGCTTAGCACTCAACATTATAAGATTAAGGTCAAGGTTAAAGTGAAGTAATCCAGGGAAAAGAGTAGCACTCTCTCCTACACCTCGATTTAGTAGCTATTGAAAAGGGACCCTTTGTGTCGCCCTCGACTTAGGTCACGAACTTTTATTGTGAGAATAATGTCACTTTTCAAACATAGAAATCTTTCTTCTTTTGTTTTATATTTCTAAATTTCATATTAAAAACATTTGTTAAGATTATGTAATTCTTAAATTCTCTTAATCATTTTTTAGCTTTATTGTTGCTTTTGTAAAAATCGTTATTCAACCAACCTCAAGTGTTTTTTTAAGCATTGAATTTTCATTCATTCTAAGTCTGAACCAAAAAGGAAGACATGCTTTTACTCAATTGATGGAAGGAAAAAGCTCAATATTTATAAACCATTGTCCTCTACCAGTGGATGGTCGTTTCGTTCAACTCCCGAGTTGTACAATTTTAACTTTTATGTTGTTGTTGTAGCTCAATTTTCATATCTAACGCATTCACTTAAATCGCACGTGAAGTCTTATAAGCCTATCAATGAACTCACATGTCTTTCCAAGTCTTTTACTGGTGTTTCATTGTGATTTGTCACATTTCAATTACGTCATTCAAAATATCTGAAACAACCAATATTCCAGGGTGTCTGATTTTGGGACCACTACTTGTCAAAAAACAATACATTAACACGGATTATAAGTGGGAAAGGCGATATAGTGAGAATTGTGCAAGATTTTGAAGTTTGACCTTACCAACAAACAAGAATCAATCCAAGTAAATAAGAAACAGGAAAGACTCGATGGTTTCAAGACACAAACGAAGAAACCCAAGAAAATTTAGTTTCGAATAATAAGAAAAAAACATATCAACTACTAGATTTATGTGCATTTGTCTTTCTTCCTTTTTTTTGCGGGGGGGGGGGGCAGAGTAATTTAATTTATAAAAGTAGATTTATGTTTTTTAGCAGATCACAGAATAAAAATAAATGACAGGGAGCTCGTTTTAAAACTGAAAAACGCGTTAAATATGAAGATGAGTGCGATACCAACTGTCGTCGGTTTCCAAGAACCCACAAAAGAGACGGTGTAAAAATGTGAGGTCAGTGGAATAATCGAAACGATCTAGGACAAAACACGACTAAAATCAGTTGGGATACTTAGCAGTCCTGAAGGTCTGAAAACACGAGCTATCTCTGAGATTCTAATGATCACATTTTACAATAACCTTAGGTGAGAAAGCAATATTAAATAGAAGAATAACACCCTAATGTATGTATTTAACTAACCGTTTCACCATTGGCATTATGTTACATACAGTCACATTCAGGCGTATATATGTTTTCACTTCAAGATAATAAACTTGGCCTTTTGCCTCGATAGGACAATCAATTATGGAGAAGGAAACTCCATTGCTGATTGTCTTATCGAGGCAAAAGGCCTAATTTATTTTACTATTTACACGTAGCTGGAAGGAGAACTGATAGATTTATGCATATTTCAATATATTTACCTGAATAAAAAGGGAACTGCTTTCTCAAGGATTTGAAATCGAGTCACCAAATCTATTTCTTACGATAATGAACATTATGCTAAGTGCGACCGCTTATCGACTTTATGTAACACGAAGTATCTTTTTTTACATGCAGAGTTCTTTGTAATAAGCAAAATAAATAAAAAAAAACTTTTGAAACACCCTAATAATACCATCTTGTATGTGCATAGTTGCCTCCACTTTTCTTGTCAATTTTCCACAATAAACGATGGGTTTTGGTATGTTTATATGCAAGTTTGTTTGTTCTTTCCCATTATATCTCGTCACTACTTTTTCGTCTACATTGCCAGACAATAGGGCGTATGTCAAACGCATTTTCCCTATATTATTTAGATTAATTTATCGACATTTTCCCCTCAGTATTTCAGGTTTACCCGATTCCCGTATTCTGTTGTTATTCAAAGTTTTATATTTTTCATTTATTTCCGCACTGATAATTCGATTCAACTCTGTTGCATACTACTTCGAAAGAATGTAGCAACCGCCCACCATGTAGTCAAGTATAGCCTGTCGTATGATACTTGGAGCGGTGATGAGCACCACCAAGTAAACCTCCCATTGCTGAGAGATCTCAAGACCTTAAAACATTACTGAGCATTATGGGAACGGCATAAATCCTCCACTTCTTTCTCTGGCTATTGGTAAATAGTAAAACAGACTCGATTCTTTGCCTTGGTTTGACAAAAAATCTATGAGAAAGAAAGCTCTGAATTTAAACCATCCATAATGTGATTAAGAATTGATCTTGTGTCATATTTCCTGCTTTTGGTGGAGTGATGAGATAAATATATGCTTGAATGAAGAAATATACGCTGTAATTCGTATCCAATAATTATCTCACTCAAAAGCGCTAACGATAATGGTAATCCTGTCTAACATGCTGCTCAATAAGCATGAAAATCTTTTAGCTGGCTTAAAATTCGCATCGGCTTTACCCTTAATAAAATTGACCTTAACTATGAGATCACAACGAAGTAAGCACTTTCTTTTTAGAATGGTGTTCGTCTCATAAGAACATCAATATGAACAACTATGACGCGTTATCTGAGAATTTTTATCCCTTTTTTTGACACTATCTGCTTTTGATAAAACTGACAAAATTGTAAGATCCAATCATAATAATTTAGTTGCTGGTTTTGGATCAAAATCTAATACGTTTGACCTTAATCTCACTAACTTCTGTCACGCACGGGCTTGAATTCTGCATTCCTCCTTTCATGATTAAAAGAGTACTTGTATTCTCAGAATTCTCGCTGTTCTTTATTCACGTGTTGAAACACACACACACACACACACACGCACACACACACACACGCGTGTGTGTGCGTATGTGTGTGTGTGTGTGTGTGTGTGTGTGTGTGTGTGTGTGTGCGTGTGTGTGTGATAGATTCTTAAAAAGTGTTAAAACAATATTTCCAGGAAGAGTTAAATCAGAGAGATGTAATACTGGAGTAATTTTAGATAAATTGTTAGTTTTAAATAAATTATCATAGATTTGGAAAAAAAGCGAACCTTTTACCGCATAGTAAAATTAATGCAGAGATGAAAAATTGGCTTCCAGGTAGTGTATTCTTTTGTCATAGAGGATAAAGTTTTGGACTTCAAAATCGTAGTAAGTGAGTTCGAACTCTAGTTGCGATATCACGTTCAATTACAGATTAATACTTTTTTGAAAATTATAAACCCTCTTATCCTATGGATTAAAAAAATATAATTAATACTTTTCTCCTATGATAGATTTGAGTAAACCCACAGACGTTAATATGCTATTCAAAAAATAAGTAAGCTTCAGATAAGCTGATTTAGAGCTCACGATAATTTTGGTAGACGAAAAGATTTTACAATGAAGAAAGACGAAAAAAGTTTTGAAGTTTATTGTATCGGGGGAGAATTCCGAGACAATAAGATTTCTTGAAGCAGTATTTATTTTGTAGAAGACAGAAGAAATTGGTATTCATGGTTTCCTCTCCCTAGATAGAAAAAAAGAAGAATTTCCCTTGGGTGTAATGTTTATTTATTATTTGTTGTTCCTCGTGTGCGTTTAAAAATTACAGTCGACAGTCGCAAAAACTGAAGTTTGTAGTTTTAATCCGGAAGAATGAAATTGTATTTTTCTTAACATTTATGAACTTTTGCGAGTCATTGATCACTTGTACGATTTCCTTGTATAAGGAAATCAGTTGTTTAATTAAATAATCATTTCTGCAAATGTTGTGAATATTATTGTGCATAAATAATTGCTTTATAAGGCACATCTTTCTAACTGATTTCCTATTTTCACGTTTATCATTTTTTTCTAGTTTTTCTTAGTTTATTTCACTTGCTTTGCATGTGTGCTGTGAATACTGAATAAAGAATAGATATTATCTTTTAATTCAATTTAAAAAAGACTGTGACAAACTTTATATATATATATATATATATATATATATATATATATATATGTGTGTGTGTGTGTGTGTGTGTGTGTGTGTGTGTGTGTGTGTGTGTGTGTAAAAATAGGTAAAATGAATGAACAGAATTCTGATCTTAAAATTTTAATTTTGTGAAAAGTTCACAAAAGAACAAAATAGTTTCTCGTAAGCAAATATAACATTAATCATAGTATGCAATATTTTTTATTGACATATGCGACGGCATAATGGCAGCTACACGATTAAAATGTATGAAAATAAGAAGTACTATACGAAGACCGGAAGTGAAGCAGGCGATTGGCGGGTTTTCGAGCCCTAGCAACAGCGATGACAAACTGAAAAGAGGCAAAGGTCATGAACCAGATAGGGAAAGGATGTACGGTTGGTCGAGGCAGTTAGGACGTTTTACCGCCAAAAAGAATGAAATCCAAATGTCAGTTCCGAGGTTCGCATGAGGAGAGAAAGATCATCCTTTTCACTAAGTCCGGTGAAAAGAGAAATTCTGGTAGCAGAATGGCCTAATGGAAGTCGTCAACTCCGTTGAACAAGAAACCAATGTTCAACGTAAAAAATGATGCCTAGCGATTCGTTGATAGGAAATTAACGAATATAAAAAAAAGAGAGAAAGGAGAAAAAAGGAAAAAGATTAGTTGAAAATTTTCTTAAAAATGATACTCATAACATAAACGAAGGATTGTATCAAGAATATCTAAAGAAACATTTTGAAAATTGTTTATTAGTAATCAGATTCGGCGGAAATAAATATATTTGTTTAAAGATATATATCCACTTCAAATGCGAAGAGGAGAGACATTTATTATTCGCTAAAAGAGGAGAAAGAAGAGAGAAAGAAGAAAATAAATATAGAGAGAAAAACAAGGAAGTTCCTTCCCTTTAATTTAAAGGAAACAAAAGGATACTGGTTCAAGTTTAAGACAAGTCGAACAAAAAAAAATAGTAGAAAACTTTGTTTCTTGAAGGACATAGTCGAACCAAATTAGAAGTAACCTGTCCTTTTCATGCCTGTATATTTTTGTGTTTTTTTTTGGGTTTTGTTTTTCTGTTATTATGAATTTACGTTCTTTGAAATAGAATATATAAGAAATATATATATATATATATATATATATATATATATATATATATATATAAAGAAAAGAAAAAAAACATAACCACGCATCATATTGTTTGTCCAGTTCGGAATTCTTCACGTTTTCATATATGTCACATCGCCATCTCGACCCTTGACACATCCTCATTCGTCCGTGTCTCGAAAACTAAACCTATATGCAAGCTTTATCTTTGACTAGTTGTATGGGATTTCAAAGCTATCAATAAAATATAACTAGTTACGAAGAATATATAGAGCTTGGGTGGTGCGGTTCTATAGTCTGTGATTCTCCCTGACCTTCCAGGATAATGTTACCTCGGAACAAAGATATAGTAACCGTCGCACATAGTTAAGATTCATGATATGAAGTATAGCAGCAATTATTTGCTTGAACAAAAGGTCTATATTATGTGAGTTTACAATTATAATTTTTTTCACTATTTGAGAGTGAAATGTATTTATTCTTTAACGTACAGTAACTGCTGCTGATATTAATAAAGCTTTTTAAACATGCTCGTATCCGCTCATTATTAAGATAGATAAACGAAGTGTAAATAAAATGCATCCGAGAACTAAAAGATTTCTAAATTTTCAGTCAAAAATAATTAGTCCATTGTTAGCGAAGAAACATTTACATCTTCGCTAATTATAAAATGTATATAGGCTCAAAATTAGAATTTTAAAATAGTTGATAATTTATCTATCAATCTAAAAACTGTATTTTTAATATTCTTTGAAGAAAAAAATATACCATGAATAATTTTTGTTTTTATCATTAACGGTTTTCGGACGATTGTCTTCATCTTTATTATTATTCCCACGACGTTCTGGCCGATATGTCCTCTTGCCTCCCTAAGGTGTTTGTCGAACTCGGGAACCTTCACGGAGCTTAGAACTACGCCCTTTATTGAAAGAACGATGGTCGGCTGTTCTTATACTGTTAGCTATAACCAGGTTCAAGTGTTGAGCATTCCTGCATTGTTACTCACAATGCAGTCATGATTAAACCTGCAACCTCCAGATAATTGTCTATCACCAACCGACGAAGTGATATCAAACATCACATGAAATAAAAATACGTGGCACATTGATTAAGTTAACAAATTTTTGTAGAGGCATATAAAATTGTCGTAGACTCTTGAAAATTCACTATGTTATTGCTATGCATCTTATGAGATGACTGACCATTTTTTTTTCACGTTCAAATGAACAGCTACAGCAGCAATTGGAATACACCCTACTAAAGCCCTATTGTCACAGCTGGTGAATTTCAAAAATGCAATCTGGACGTGAGGAAACTTTAGAAGAACGATATGCCATAAACTTCTGCTTTAAACTTTGAAAAAATGCCACAGAAAGGTATGGAAACCTTCAGACTGCCTTTGGAATATCTTGTATGAATCAAGCATCAGTTTTTGAGTAGCATAAGAGATTCAAGGAAGGTAGGGAGTCTAAGAGGGATGATGAGACGTGTGGAAGGACTAATAAACCAGAGTTTATTGAACAAAGGGTTAGGGTTAAAATTACTATGTTGAGGTTTTAAGGGAGTTCAGTAAGAGATTCCGACGGAAGAGGCCAGCACTCTTCAAATTGGGTCAGTGGCATTTCCACCTGGACAATGCACCAGTCCACATCTCCATCCTTGTTACAGACTATTTAACCAAGACCGGCATCAAGACAGCTCATCATCCTCCCTATAGTCCACACCCTATTCTCTGTGACTTTTGGTTATTCACTAATCTCAGAGGCTGTCGTTATGAGACAATTGAGGAGATGAAAGAGGTTGTGACGAAGGTTATTGACACGCTCACACAAGCGGACTTCGATGGGGCCTTCTAGAAGTTGTAGGAACGGTACAATAAGTGCATTGCAGCCAGAGGAGATTACTTCGAATGGGACAAGTGTTTCATATGTGTACTATCAATAAAAAGTGCCCATACGAAAAAAGTCTGGAAACTTATTTAATGATCCTCGTACTTCCAATCTCTCTGTTTCTTATTTTCTTTCACTTTTTCTTAATATATATATATATATATATATATATCACTTTTTGAATCGTAGTTATAAAAGCGGAAAAGATTTTTTCTAAAATTAGCTTAGAACAGAACAAGAACAATTAGAACGAATGTAAACAAGATGTTTGCGTAAGGAGAGATTTTGGGCACTTTTCTCTGTAATCGATATCCTGAAATAGTTTTGAAGTTAAACACCCGAATTCTAGTCAGAGGGAACTACTTAAATGTCTGTTACATTGAACAGCAATAGCAAACTGGATATATCGAGAATTAGCTCTTCTAATCTATTTTGGCTGTACTCCGTGTGAAATCATTGAATACTTGTTCCTGAAAATATTTGGAAATGTATTGCGAAAACTTTTGTGATTCATACTGTAATGAAAAATTCTCCGAAGATTCGATTATAACTTGTAATCACTGTCATGTCCCTCAAGGTTTACAGATATATACAAAAGAATATCTTATACATATATATATGTGTGTGTGTGTGTGTGTGTGTGTGTGTGTGTGTGTGTGTGGTTTTAATGTAAAACAAAATACAAAAAGAATTAGACACGCCCCTGGAAAAACATAATGAAACCCAGAGGTAAAATATGCATTCTCGAGGATGTGTTCAAATTTCTGGAGAAATGTCTTTCACAGTGGGTCTCCCCGGAAAATTGCGCTTGTCGCATCATCAGATCACAAGTCAAATTAAATATCCATATCGAAAAGGCGTTCCTTAAGGACGAACGCCATTTTAAAATAACCAAACTTCCCTCCCTAAGAATTATATATATATATATATATATATATATATATATATATATATATATATGTATATATATATATACATATATATACGGTGGGTTTTATTTTTTCTTTTGAACAACTGACTGCATGTCTCTTGATTTTTTTTCAACTGGTGTGACGGAGTTGGCCTTTTCTTTTTCTTTTTTTGTCCTATAATATTTTTTTTCTTTTTCCCCCAGGCGGTGATTCGAGATATTTTTATCTCTTGTTCCTGGCGTTTTTTTTTCTTTTTTCCAGGTAACCGTGAATACTGGTAGATAATAGGTTATTAAATATATATATATATATATATATATATATATATATATATATACCGTGTGTGTACATTTTCTTGTGTGTCTGTGTTATATATTTGTTTCATTTGTCTAGAAAACTCAATTTACTTCTTTGGAAAATTTACCGAGGAAAAATTTGAAATTTTAATAGATCCATATTCTTATGACTTTATGCCCGATATAATTAACATTCAGTGATTTTCTTCGTCCTGACATTGTATAACATTCAAGGAATAATGTTAGCTTAGTAAATTCGATTCTTGCAAGGTGCCAATTTTTATACCCTTCTGCCTATTTTAACTAACCAAAAGTAATAGAATTTACATCTATTGTTGAAATATTAATTACTGAAAGGACCTGCGTCACATTTGTCTGCACCTGAAAAATAACTGTTTTATAATATTCTGTTACGATACATTTTTATCAATCACTACAACAATTCAATATTTATATCATACATTACAAGACTCATATCAAAATAGTTTCAATACATTAAAATAAGAAATAATTACAACACACTTAACTGTTCATCATCATGCATTCTTGATATGAAATCCCTTTTATTTTGCTCTGTGGTCCGATTTACGACAAAACGGATTTGAAATAAGAATTCTGTTTCTTCCGCATCAACTCGTATTTCATCAGGAAACAGGATATCAGTTAATTTACAATGGGCGGAACCTGAGTGCTACATTTGGAACATTTGATTGTTAATCGCTACTGTTTGAATAGAACAAGATGGCATTTCTGAGTAATGTAACTCGAATGAATGCCTCCTTCTATTTCATATACATGTATTTAAATAGTCCAAGTTAAATGTCACTCTATTGAATACCAGAAATCATGCCTGCCTTTAACATCGATGTATCAGAGCATGTAGTTTAACATCCTGTTTGAGTGTATTCTATACCCGGGAGCATTGTATGAAAAAGGAAATATATTTCTGTCTTTCACACTTTTCTCTCTCCCCACTCTCTCTCTCTCTCTCTCTCTCTCTCTCTTGATATATATATATATATATATATATGTCACTCTCTCTATCTGTGTCCCTGTCGGTCTGTTTGTCTGTGTCCCTGATATCTATCTGTCTCTCATTATATATATATATATATATATATAGAGAGAGAGAGAGAGAGAGAGAAAGAAAGAAAGAAGGATAATTAAATCATCTTGTTATTTCACTTTTATACTTCAGCAAGAACCATCAAATTATTTGAAATAATTACTTTATGAACTCTCTCTCTCACACATACACACACACACACACACATATATATATATATATATATACCAAGGTCGACTCAAAAATCGTCGGCAGAGCAAAATATTTTCAGTGATTGTCAACTAATAATTATTGGAACGAAGTATGTAATTTCAGGTATTCCTTTATAACACGAATATTGTTTTATTCATCTGATTTAATAAAAATTAATTTGTTGGCACAAAAACTTTATGACTTGATGTCATTTTTTTAATACTATGACTTTTTTCGAGTTTACATATTTTCAGTTATTTCATGAATTATGTTTGTTCTTTAAACTAACAATTATACTTATTTATAAAAATATATCAACCTGAAACGTTCCTTGAAAGAATAATTTTGACAGATAAATAATTGTAAACGTTCTTAATAACAATCATCATCATCATAATAATATACTAATCCCTGTGACATTGACTCCTTTGTGACCATTGTATAGCACTGGACCTTGTTGTCCAGTTAAAGCTATAATCAGACAAACGTCCCTGGACCCAGATTTGGGTCCATGTCCATATAGGCTCATCAGGCTCGAGCTTTATTAAGATCGGTTAGAATGCTGAGAAAAGTCGTGGATAGCCGAAGAAAACATGCTATCATTCAGACAAGACTGGGTAGGTAAGGTGATCAACTGGAACGAGTGCAAGAAATTTAAATTTGACCAGACGAACAAATGGCATATGCACAACCCAGAATCTCTCTTGGGAAATGACACACATAAACTTCTATGGGAATTTGACATAAAAACGGATCACCTAATCTTGGCCAGAAAACCTGAACTTATAATAATAAAAAAGAATTATGGACTTTGTTGTTCCAGCTGACCACAGAATAAAATTCAAAGAAAATAAAAAGAAGGATAAATACCTCGACTTTGTTATGGAATCGATAAAACTGTGGAACAGGAAGTGGCAATTATACCAATTTTGATTGGTACAGTCACAAAATAATTATAAAAGAAACTGGAGGACATTGAAATAAGAGGACGAGGGAAGACCATCCAAAGTACTACATTATTAAGAACGGCCAGAACACTAAGAAGAGTCCTGGACACTCGAGGAGGCTTGCTGTAACTCAAACTTCAGTGAGAGACCATCAGCTAACGCTGATATGAAATATTCTCAAGGGATTAATAATAATTATTATACATTTTTCTATTGATAAAATGAAAGAAAAAAGTTTCAAGCTAACAAAGAAATATAGCAGAAGATACCCAGCACAAACAATTATGGATACCTACTACGCCGATGACATAGCGCCTCTGGAAAATGCCCCCTCCAAGCCGAAACCCTGCTACATTGTTTGAAACGAGCAACTGCAGGCATAGGCCTGCTTGTCACAGCACACAAGACAGAATATACATGCTTTCATCAAAGAGGGGACATAGCTACACTAAACATCAGCTCTCTTAAACTAGTAGACTTGTTCACCTATCTAGGAAGCTGTATCTCATCAACCAAGACACACATCAACACGCGACTAGCAAAGGCATGGGCAGCTAATGATAGTCTATCGGTCATATTGAAGTCAGAGCTGACCGATAAAATAAAATGCATTTTTCACAGCAGCGGTCGTGTCGATGCTCTCAATGGACGCTAACAAAACGTATGAAGAAAAAGCTTGAGGGCAACTACACAAGAATGCTGCGAGCAATGTTGAACAAGTCATGGAGGCAGCACCCAATAAAAGGGCAGCTGTACGGCCAGTTAGCACCCATCACGAAAACTATCAAAAATAGACTACCCAAATATGCGGGACACAGCTGGAGACATAAGGACGAACTCATAAGTGATGCACTCCTGTTGAACCTTTCACGAGCAAAGACAGGACGACCAGCTCGATATTCCATACAGGAGGTCTGTGCCGAAACAGGGTGTATCCATGAAGACCTGTTGGAAGCAATGTACAAAAGAGAAGGGTGGCGAAAAGGGGTGTGGTATAGCCATGCTGATGATATCACATGATGAGATTGAAAATAATACACGTAGTTTGAATATACAATCAGGGCATTGGAATTGGATTTGACATAGAAAAATGTGCCATGCAAGTAATGAAATGTGGTAAACAACATATAACTGACGGAATGGAAGTATCAAATCAAGAAAAGTTTAGAAAGCTCGAAGAGAAGGAAACCTACAAATACTTGGGCAGATTGGAGGCTGACACCATGAAAGTGGAGATGAAAGAAAGAATTAAGAAAAAATACCTCAGGATAACTAGAAACCTACTCGAGACAAAACTATATAGCAGAAACCTTATTAAAGGAATAAATACCTGGGCTATACCTTCGTTGTATATGCGGTACCTTTTTTGAAGTTGATCAGAGAAGAACTTACGCAAATGGACCAATGAACAAGAAAACTAATGACCATGCATAAGACATTTATGTGTATGAAGAAAGGAGGGAGGAAGAAGACTTGCCAGTATTGAAGACAGCGTTGATGCATCGATACAAAGACTCGAGGACTACATAGAAAAACACGAAGGAGAACTGTTTATAGCCATCAGAAATGAGATTGACAATAGGATGGACGACAGTATGACAATAAGAAGAAAAAATGGGAAGAAAGACAACTGTAGGGATGTTCTAAACGGGTTATAAATACATATCACATGAGAAAACCTGGCGGTGGCTAAGAAAAGGAAACCTTAAGAGAGAAACAGAATCTGTACTAATAGCGGCAAAACAAAGCCATCAGAAACAATCATATCAAAGCGAGAATTGATAAGATGCAACAAAATAGCAAATGCATGTTATGTGGTGATCGAGATGAAACCATTAATCACAAAATAAGCAAATGCAGCAAATTGGCACAGCAGGAGTATAAGTCTAAATACGACGGAGTGGGCAAGGTGAACCACTGGGAAATGTCCAAGAAAGTTTGACAATACGAATAAATGATAACTACAACTAAGCAGCAGTCCTGGACAATGACACACGTAATCTCCGATGGCACTTTGACATACACACGGATCAGCTAATATCGGCCAGAAGATCAGACCTTTTAATAATCAACAAAAAAAGAGTACTGGCCAAATTGTGGACTTTGCTGTCCTGGCAGACCACAGAATAAAACTGAAAG
>OY757928.1:59549956-59569956 GCA_963585895.1 Sepioteuthis lessoniana | reverse complement strand
GTTAACCAGGTTTCGATTCCCGCTTAAAGCATCCTGCATATCTGACCATTACGGAGGTGTTGTTCTAAAACGAAAAAGTCTGACTGTGAATGACTATATACAGAGAGAGGTCGTTGAAAAGGTTTTAAGCTTTACCAAGAATGAATGCAGGTGGTGCCCATTAAAATTGAGAGATGAGTGACAATTTTAAAACCATAGGTGAGACTTATAACTTATTTATTACATATATATATATATATATATATATATATATGTATATATATAATTTCGTTCAAATATTGTTCTGAAAGGCATGAACTTGTTGTATACTCACATAATAAATATGCATATATACACATATACATGCACAATACATATTGACGCAATGAATAAAGACGAGCGAAGACTTCCTTAAAAAAATCTACCTCTCACTATATTTGGAAGGGTTGTGTGTGTGAGGGGGAATGAGAGACCGAACGGAACTGCAATATATTTACCCCCACTCTTATGGCCATCAGCGTTGTGTCTTTCTCGTTCTCCAGGGCTGCTCAACCGAAGGCTTGCGGCCCATTCCATTCATCGCTCTAACGCATCTTGTCAGCAACGGGTCTGGTCTCCAAAACTAATTGACTTCCTCTCTCACCGAGTTACATAATAGTTCAATCGCCCACTCAATATCTCTGGAATGGCATGTTTGATTGTCATCAAGCGGAAATAACTGTCATGCAGTTCACAGGTCACTCTCTTCCGGTGCATCAGTCTATGACTGTAGCATGGGATATTACCTTGTCCCATATTGTCAGCTAAGCCAGACTACGCGATTTCTTCCCATGACTGCCATTGGAATGTGTCACTTCCTTCCTGTGCATCACCTTGGAATGGCATATTTGGCCGGGTGGAAGGTCAATATAAAACACAGTCTTTTATTTTCAAGCAGTCTTTTTTTTTCTTTCTAAAGATACGGCTTTGGCGTTAAAAGTCCCCCCGAAGGCTAATACACTATATATATATATATATATATATATATATATATATATATATATATATATATAATTGTATACATAAAGTAAATATGTTAATCAAATTCCTGGTGGGCGTAATAGTGCACTCATCATTTGAAATTAAACTATTTTGGGCTGTCCATCTCGGTGGACATGATTAATTAGTTAATAATTTTATAATAGAAATAAAAACTGAGGTTTTGTACTGGAATTTTTGTGCATTGAAGAGAGATACGTTGTCATAAACGTTCTGACTCAGCAAGAGACTACACCTAATAATGACAAACTGAAAAGAAAATCTTTGCTATCACAAACTAGAAGCGCTTTTCAAAAAGATTGACGCAGAATGATGATAATAAAATTTTGGTCACGAACAAAAGAGGATCGACGAGTAGCACTCGAAGGTAGAGTGGGAGGGTGATGGTTCAATTACCACAGTCTCATAGGACAATCAACAAGCCTCTGGTAATATAGACGTGAAACAGATTAATGTCTTTCAAGTTCCAGAAACAAAGGTTATTTTGAGTGTTCGCTGATAGATTCGTCAGATTTCTTTTTAATTGGTGATTATATGTGAATAACAGAACGCGGTGTCGTATAGCAAAATTATTGAGACTGGAGCTGTATTTTCGAAGAAAAGAATGAATGAGACGTTCATTTTCTTTAACAAGAGTCCCCGTGGCATTCAATACACTTGTGTCATGATAAGCGATTCTGTTCCTCAGTGCACATATTTTGGTTCAATAATGCATATGAATAAAGGTGAGTGCGTGTCTAGATAGGTGATTGGAAATTTAATTTGTTTACAACGAGCGCGTCAATAATAAGTCTTGGAAGGCTTGAAGTAGACGATGTGAGTAAATCTAGTCTATGATTTAGACCTCAAGACTGATGTACTGATGTATAAAGGTTAGTCTGTCTGTTTTCAAAAAGATTATTCCTACTCCCTCTCTCTCATTCCATTTCATCCTACTTGTTTATCTGACTGTCTGTCTGTCTCCTCCATCTCTCGCTTGATCTCTCTCTCTCTCTGTCTCTCTCTCTCTCTCTCTCTCTCACACACACACACACACACACACACACACACACACACACACAGACACGTTGTGTTGCGATTAAATTGCTGGACTCTGACATTGAAATGTTTTCGAACACTAATCACACAATTATGTTCACAACAAGTCTAATAACATAGAGAAATGTATTTTCCCTCTTATTTCCCATTGCCCACTTCGCTGGGGCTGTAGATATACACCGACTGCACCTCTGCAGGAGGGGTTATACCCACTAATGAGTTTCCGGGATATGACACTAAACAATCTGATGGTGAGTTTCCAAGGATGATGGCGCTTTGGGGAATGCGGAGAACCCCTTCATTGCCATTGCACCCAGGTCAACTCTGTCCCGGCGTGGTAGCACCTGATAAGACCCTATCTATCGGTTAAATAGAACTAACGACTTACTTGTACAAAACTGAATTATTTGAGTAAACTGAATAGCTTAAAATAGAAATGTTTTTGACAATTAAACCTTACTTACATTTAAACTGTGTGCTTAAGCTAAACTGAATTATTTGAAATGGAACTGCTTTTTGACATTAAAACTGTACTTACACTAAACTGATTTGTTTGATATAGAACTGTTTTGACATTTAACCATGTGTAAACAAAATATGTAATTATTCTAAACTGAATTAGGTGAATTACAACTGCTTGACTAAACTGAATAGCTTGAAATAGTTTTTCACAATTAAACTGTGCTTACATTTAAAATGAATACTTAACCTAAACTGAATTGTTTGAAATAGAACGATTTTCATAAAAATGGATTTGGCATTAAATAACCTAAAATGGTTGATATGCCATAAAATCAACCAACCAACCAACCAACCAACTTATATCCTTGCTATGGTTTAGTAGTTTAGGTTAGGTTTTATGGTATATCAATCATCGTAAAATATTTAATACTAAATACATTTTTATAAATATAAGCAGCTTTTTTTCTAATTAATCAGTTTAATATAAGTATAGCTTTTTTGTCATACAGTTACATGTAAAAACGGTGTTATTTCAAACAATTAATTTTTGTTCTATTCCACCCAAAGATAGGACCATATCAGCTGCAACCACTCAGGTCAGAGTTGACCAGGTAGCAATTACAATAAAGGGGTTCTCCTCATTCCAAATTATGGTTCCACTGCTATTCTCCTTCAAATATGATTTCGGAATTAAAAAACCATGATGTTTGTTTACCCATTAAACAAAAGAAAACAACAACAAAAAACAATGCACACACACACACACACACACACACACACATATATATATATATATATATATAAAGTAAGCAAAGTTGACGACATTAGTCGAGGGTAACCGGAAGGCTCCTTTTTCAATAGATACCTCACCGAGGTGTACGGTAGAGAGCTACTTTGTTCCCAGGATTGCTCCACTTTACCCTTGATCTTCAACTTATACTGATGAGTGCTAAACAAGGTGGCATCAAGTACCGTTTTTTGAGTCTTTGGTATGACTCGACCTAAGATTGAACCCCGGTCTCTCGGACCCTTGAACATGCGCGTGTGTTTCTGTATATGATAACAGAACATAATCTGAAGATTTTACCAAGGTTTGACTGGAGTTTTTATTTTTTGTAAATGCCTTTTTTTAGTCCCTTCTCCCCACTCTCTCTCTTTATATATATATATTTATATATCATTTATCGAATCTAAAGCTCCTAAATCTTACGTATCTACTGAATGTGACTCTAATCTGCATCTGATGGTGAGGATCTAGCCTTGATCATCTGAGAAATGAGTTATTTCCCTTCATTCTCGTTACATCTTAAGTCGTATCCATGTAAGTGTTCGATGTAAAGGTTAAATAGATATTTTAACAATTATTTGCATTCAAAGGGATAGTGTGCAAAAAAAAAAAAAAATCTTAACAAAGAGCAACATCAAAGTGTAAATATTGAACCAGTTTTTTAAGATCTTGCAAAAAAAAACTCCTTGTTGGTTAATAAGTCATTAGAATCAATCAATCTACCAATCAAATCTTATGCCTTTCACTTTATGTCAATACAGCAATCACCTCCTCTGCCTTTCCCACTTCTCTCACTCTCTCTCACACACACACATATATGCACACACATACATGTTTATATATATATATATATATATATATATATATATATATATATATATATATGTGTGTGTGTGTGTGTGTGTGTGTGTGTGTGCTCCTGGGTAAACGTTTACATTATTCAATTTAGTTTCTTCGTTTCAATGTTATACAATCCTTCGTAGGTTAATTAATGGCCGTCATAAAATGGTTATTTTTAACTGAGTTCCAAGTATATTATCTTAAAAGTGAACGTAACAGTGAAACAAGAATTCGAAATCACTACGATGTTGCAGTCCAACGCGTTATATATATATATATATATATATATATATATATATATATATATATATAAAATGTTAATATCTAATGATTCTGTAAAACTTCATGTCGTATGTCGATTAGAATTTAGCAAATCAATCATAAATCAGCCGCCCGTAGCCTTAAGCCAAAACAATGTGAATTGTATCTGCTTGAAAGGCTGAAACATTATTTTCAGCTATCACGCCATGCGAATATAGGAGTCAATGCACATGAGATAGAAGATATATTTTAGTCCGCGGGTGTAAGAAGAAGTAAACAAGAAGAATTCTTGGCTGTGTTAGCGAGAGATATTGGCGAAATCTCAAAGACTTTTCCTAATAATTCACTGCAAGAAGAACTCTTCTTCCATATGAATGATTTAGGAGAATTCATTTCACAAACTTGGCTGAAGTAAATCACCGAGGTTATAATCACAATTTTCCGGTTAATCGAAAAGGAGTTCAGAGCTGACTTCAATGTCGCATGAAAAGGTGCCGAACTTCTAATTAGAACGAAATTATTAAAAGGTTTTCGACTGGAAAGTCTAATATTAAGTTTCTTCTTGCAGGTACGCTAGGTAGGGAATTGAGTTTCACAATGTGAATATTTTCTAATATTCAAGCGTGAACATATAAAGGAATGGATATATATTCTTAGGTGAATCAAAAGTTGTACAATATTTTGGTAGCATGGCCACCTGCCTCCCATCACGAAAACTATCCAAGTGAGACGAACCAGACATGCAGGGCACTACTGGAGAATCAAGGACGAGCTCATAAGTGATGTACTCCTATGAACCACCACGTATGGCCGGGCAAAAGCAGGACGACCAGCTCGAACATACATTAAGAAGCTATGTGAGGATACGGGATGTAGCCCTGAAGACCTGCCAGAGGCGATGAACAATTGGGAGAAGGGGCAAGAAGGGGTCAGGAATATCCGTACTAGCGGCACGACTTAATGATGATGATGATGATGTATTCAGCAGCTCCGAACCTTTTTTTCTAAAGTCAAAGATGTGACTCTAAGGTTTGTTGTAAGGACTCGGAATCAACTTTTTTAAAAATCCTACCTGCTGGATTGATATGTTTCTGGTAACACCCTGATGAATTTCTTCATTCTTAAAGTTCTCTACCCAGATAAAATGTGACATATGGCCCATTTCGAATTTATAAAACGTAAGTTCCTTGATTAGAGTGCGTTGTACATTAATCTATGCGGCGTTTAAATAACGCATCCTATATACACCGTACCAATGCAATAATTCTCACGATTCTACCGACTACATGGGTAGGTGCAATGAATGTAACTACTTGTTTGGTTTGTTTTGGTTGGGTTTTATGTCATATCAACTTTTATTGGTTATTTAATGCAAAATCCATTTTATGCATGTAAACAATTATATTTTATGTAATTCAGTTTACCATAAATACAGTTTTTTGTTTACACACAGTTAAATCTTAAAAACAGTTCTATTTCAAACAATTCGGTTTAGTATAATACACAGTTTATTTTTATCTGAACATAGATAGGACCCTATCAGGTGCTACAAATCTGGGCCAGAGTAGACCTGGGAGCAACGGCAATAAAGGGGAACTCCGCATTACCCAAACCTCCAGCATTACTGGAACCTCACCCTCAGATTCTTTGTGCAATATCCAGAACACTCTTTGGAGGAGTATTACCCCTCTACAGAGATCCAGTCGGTGTATTCTGCTGCCCAAGCTGACTGTGCCAAGGAACTACTTGGGTCACGTGATATACGCATTGCAAACAGACACATACCAAATATTGCAACATTTTTGACATTGAAACTGTACTTGTGCTAAATTAAATACTTCGAGATAGAACTGTTTTAATATTTAACTGTGTATACAAAAACTATAGTTATACTAAACAGTATTTCTTGAATAAGAGATGTTTGGCTAAATTAACAACTTGAAATAGAAATGTTTTGGACAATTTGACAGTATACTTATACTTAACTGAATTATTATAAATAGAGCTGATTATGTGTATAAAATGGATTTGGAATGAAATAACCTAAGAAGGGTGATATGCCAAACAAATAAACAAACAAACAACAACCTATAATTTTTACCCATAATACGATGATATTCATAAGTCGGTTTAGAGAATTAAATTTTAAAATGTGCTTTATTTTTTAATATTCCATTGCGTAAGTAAGAAGGAAAGGATATATACCTGCTCACATCAAGTGAAAAGGGTTAGACGTAGTAAATCCTAACGCGAAGCAAACCTAAAGAATGACAAACCAAGAGGCTGACTAAAATACTGCCCTTTGCCAATGGTCCGGGAGACTGGGGTTTAATCCCAAGTCAAGTTATACCATAGACTCAAAAATGGTACTTGATACCACCTTGCTTAACATTCATCATTATAAAGTACAGATCAATGGTAAAGTGAAGCAATCCAGCGAAAGAAGTAGCACCCCGCTTATACAGTGTAACCCGAATATAAGAGAGTTGTCGGGGCCGGATAATAAGTATCTTATATCAGGGTTTGGGCTATTTTTGTTTAGGTAACACAGGCTCTAATTTTGGACAGACAAAATATATCTTATATCCGAGTTTCTCTTATATCAGGGCCTCTTATATCCGGGTTACACTGTACCTCTATTGAAAATATAGCTTTCTAGTCGCCCTCACCTTCGGTCACCTACTTTAATTTAACTTAGAATGACATGGGAAAAGAGAAATAGAACGTTTTAAATATTGACAAACTGACAGAAATAATGATGTGGCTAAAAAGTCCTTTAAGAATTTGATACATTCTCAAATATAACTAATTTTAAGAAATTATAACATAATGTATTTCAAATAAAGTATTATTATTCTCAATAAACAATTACCATATATACACGTGCATGAACAACGAGCTAAGACCAATTTTTCACCACGAAATCAAAGGAACATTCAGCATACTAGATCAATTCGGACATTATAACCCTGATATTGACGTAACTACGACCCAAAGGGTTTCCTGATTGTTTATTCTTAATGAAAGACTATTAGTAAACTATTAGTTTACTATTTATAACACCTGTTCATACATGTACAAATATTATGAATAGTAAACCTAGTTATGTATCTAGTAACGCTATTAAGTACACTTTAGGACTAATAACCTGGGGAAAAGAATAAAGCACCTTTATTCCCACATCTAACGGTTAAATAGTACCACTGCACTTCTGAAATATGGCTTATGGGTTGAATAAACGACGAAATTGAATATGACATTAAACATATAAATCAAACGAAACGACGCCAAAGGTTCGTAAAAAAAGAATTATCTTAACTAAAAACCTACATCTAGTTCTCTGCTGTTTTAATAATCTCGGTATTGCATTCACTCTGAATGTATTTCAGTTGTTCTAAAAGTATAAATAGGTTTTTGAATGTTTTCTTTTATGTCAATGGATGCCGAAAAAATTCGTGTAGCATAGCATAGCTAAAAGTCAGAGGTCATTCACGATAAAAGCACCATTACGGCAGATATCAGAACGTCGTTACGGAAAAAAAAAGTGGAATAGATTTATATTTTTTCTTTGGTTCGGCTCGGTTTCTTTATTTAATGGCATATCAACCATCGAAGGTTATTTACAGTTAGTGTGCTATTTGATCACCATTTATTTTCCTTGGTAAGAAAAGAAATATTAACAGCTCGGTTGGAGATTGAACTCACACACTTTCATATTATATGGTGAAGTAGTAAGCCTCTGAACCAGGAAGACATTCATAATGATATTCATATTTGAGACTCTCTTGTCATAGTTGGTTGATTGAGTTTTATTGTATATTAACTCTTGAAGGTTATTTAATACAAAGTCTTATTGGTGTATATATATATATATATATTTATATACAAATGTTTTTTTTTAGGTAACGTCATTTTTTAACAATGCCGAGTTCACTTCTTTGCACAGCAGAATGATTTCAAGTATTGCTATTTATTGTTTCTAAAACAATTAGGTAATTTCACGCATTGTTATTTAACATTGATATTTTCTTTGATATAAGTCATTTCTTAGAATACAGATAAATGGTCTCAAGTATTGCTATCTAACAACGCCAGTTCTATTTGTACACAGTCAAGTGTTTTGAAATACGGCTACTTTATTGTTTGCAAATAGTTAATAGTCAAATATTGAGTAGTTCTACTTGAACCCAAAATGGGAGTTTAACAGGTAATTACACACCGGTTCAAACTGACCGTGAGGAAAATGGTAATGAAAGATACTCCAGATTATCCAAAGTCCCCGACTTGAGGGTTGCAATCAGATGTTATTTAATTTCATATCCAGGTCACCTTTCTCGGTATGATATTATTTCGGATTGATTTATTACACACCCATTTAGACACCTATGAACTCACATAAAGGACTAACGCGGTATATACATGTACCCAGCCCCTTCTTCGCAGAGGGATGTAATACAAGTTCAATTTTAAACGGAACATTTGAATTAAGAGTTTCCTTTCACAAGGACTGGTTGCCATGAAAGGCTAAATGACCCAGTCTGTTCTATTAGTTAATTGTAACAAAGAGAGGGAGTTCAATTCATGTTTTCTTGAGGGCATTAGCACGAAGTGAAATGCAAGCACCCTCGTCCAAGATTTTCACACATATTCCTGATTCAGTTTACAATTACGATAACCGTTACGCTGTTTTTGTAAATGATTTGTCTTTCGTAATGCAATATATTGCTTACTGGGGGATTGTAGGAAATCTAAGTTACCCCTACTTTTTTAATAAAGAGTATCATGTAGGGTTTCGTTCAAAATTCTCACTGAGAAAGAAGAGTCAGAGACCTCTCTCTCTCTCTCTCTCTCTCTCTCTCTCTCACACACACACACACACACACAGAGGCACACATACACATTCTGGCTCTGTCTTGTTCTCTCCGTCTGTCTGTCTGTCTGTCCCTATCTATCTATCTATCTATCATTCCCAAATACATACACACGTATTCTATCTCTGCTTCTCTCTCTCTCTCTCTCTCTCTCTCTCTCTCTCTCTCTCTCTCTCACACACACACACACACACACACACATTCTGACTCTGTCTTTTTCTATCCGTCCGTCTTTCCCTATATATCCAACTACAATCCTAATAGCAGTTTGAAACACAAGTTCACTTCTTAAACACAAAATGACAAAGGTATAAAAAAAACAATCCCTTCAATCATACACACATGTATGTAGAGAAATACAGAAATAAAGAAAAACAGAAAAAATAAATTAATTTAATTTCTACTTACAACTATATGCAGCCTCAGTATTAAAGGAATAAGATTTTTTAATTAGGATTTTTCATAAATATATAGTCTTTGCTTCTGTGGTGTCGCAGAGTCTCAAACAAAGTTAGCCAAGTCAAAGATTAAATGAAGATATATACGACTACAAGTTCATAACAGCAAAGAAAAAAGCTGACAAATAGTAATAGGAATATCCTTGTCACTGTAGTATTGGTATTGCAACGTCCCGTAGGACCACTCCCAGAACGAGGAAGAGAAGAGCTATTCTCGAGTCGATTCACGAAAGTTTTGTTCTTTGAGAAATCGTAATCCACTTCTAATAAAACCAATTTCACTAGCTCTAAAATCTAAGTCGATCATCTTCCCTCTGCCAATAAGTACCAGACTGAACCGTTTCAAAAATATCTAACTTTGGTGTTGAACAATTTATCGAAGCTAACATTAAAGTTCTTGTGATTGACCATCTATTGTTGGTCAACTCAACCGGGCAACATGTTCATTGGTAATGGGGCGGAGACGATGACTTCATTACACTTCCGATTAGAGTTTGACTTGGAATTTACTTTCAAAATTAATGTTGGCTTTAAATAACTCATAACCAGTGGATATGCCGTTAAGTGAGCTGCCTTTTCTTTTATTCCTCTTTTCGTCTCTGTCATTCTCTCTGTCTTTCTCTCTCTCTCTCTCTCTCTCTCTCTCTCTCTCTCTCTCTCTCTCTCTCTGTGTGTACGAATGCATCAAAACCCACCGTGATGAGTGGATTGTAATGCAATTAATTTTTTTAAACGTAAAATAATAACGATATGCAGAGAACCAAAACACTCCCTCGGGTGCAGAAACTTTGATAAAAAAAACATGCATTTGAATAGAAACTATAACATCTTCCGTCTTGCTGTCCTCATTTCTCTCTTTTTCCTTCCTTTACTTCGTTTCTTTTGTTGGAAGTTGTCACGTTCGGAAACTTTTGAAGAAGTATCCACGGTTCAACTTTTCTTGACTTTTGACATTTTTACTCGTTCCTAAATGATTCAATTCCACTTCCTGTTGATTCTAATTTATTTACATACCCAGTAACATTAGATTTTTTGTTCCTCTTCGGCACTCCACCCACTGGTGAAAATCTTCATTCTCCCCACCCTTAACACGTGCTCATAAAACTTCAAAATATGTCCACGAAATTTTGCCTTTATTCTTTTGTTCACGTCGAGAGAATAGACTAATCTAATTTACTTGACATTCAAGCACCCACATAATGATTTCATATATGCTTAAATACGGTATTAGTATTTACTAAATTAAGCTCATTCTGGTTTGATTTACTTATCTAACGACTTATCAACTCATTATGGATTATTTGATACTGGTATTTGATTTATTATAGATTATTTAATGCTGCGATTTAATTCATATAATCGTCATAATCAATTTGCACTGCTATCTCGGATTTCATTGACTCTCTCTTTTGCCATTCTCGTATATTATGCATTGCTTTTGGATGGGCTTCTTGCCTACATTCTGTATTCGTACAAAGCTGTTGTAGATAAGTTCTTGTTGGTCGGCCAACACTTGCACTTCTGTTTGAAGGGGTCCATTTGGAAACATCACTTATGAGTTCATCCTTACATCTCCAGCAGTGTTCCGAAATTCTTGTTCGCCCTATCTGGATGGGAGGTAGGTGGCCGTATAGCTGCTCTTTTACGGGATGTTGTTTCTCAAAATCCCAAAGAATTTTGTGCGTCTCATTTACCTGAACAGGTTGTTGTTTGCGCATTCACCACTTGATTTTATTGTCGAATATTATTTCTGGCACAATTCCCCGTGGACCACCTTCAATACATCGTCTTGTCTTGTATTCACTTAATTATTTTACTTCTTTGAGAGTTTTTTTCACATCTGCGTTAGCTGATTGTTCTTCCCAGTGGTTTTGAGTTACAATATTCTTCTCAAGTCCCCAGGAATCCTCTCAGTATTCTGGTCGATTGTGATGATACTGTCGTGAGGAGGGTTTCTACTTGACACCTTATTTCTTGGCATTTCAGTGCTTTTACAGAACTTTTAAGGATAGTTCCAAGTGCACAAACCACATGTGGTATCTTTACCAGATTCATATTCCGTAATCGTTTTTTTAGTTCTGTAGCAGGATCCAGGTACTTATCTCTCTTGTCACTTTCTTTTATTTTCACTCCGTGATCCATTTTGACGACAAAGTCCACGGGTTGTCAGGCTCTTTTTTTTTTTTGGTTGTTGACTATCAATAGGTCTTGCTGTCTAGGACACATTAGGTGATCCCTTTCTACTTTAAATCCCTGAGAACTTATTGCATCTCATTCTCCAGGACCGATTCTGGGTTGTGCATATACCATTTGGTTGTATTTAATTTTTTACACAACTCACAGTGGATTACATTCATCACCTAGTCGTGTCTAGTATTATACTATTTTCCCGCTAATTTTCTGCGTTCACTGATGACAGGATGTGTGGTTTTGTCTCTATCACCATATATATCATCATCACCATCATCATGTTGTGCTGCTAGCTCGGATATCCCTGATCTTCTCTCGCCACTTCTCCCAATTGTTCATCGCCTCCGGCAGGTCTTTAGGGCTACATCCCGTATCCGCACATAGCTGCTTTATATATGTTGCAACTGGTCGTCCTGCTTTTGCCCGGCCATATGTGGGGGTCCATAGGAGTATATCACTCATGAGCTCGTCCCCTGTTTCTACAGCACTGTCTGGTTCGTCTAACTTGGATAGTTTTCGTGATGGGAGGCAGGTGGTCGTATAGTTGGTGCCTTGTGGGGTATTGCCGCCAGGACTTGTTCAATATTGCTCGCAGAATTCTTGTGTAATTGCCGTCTAGGTTCTTCTCCAACCGTTTAGTTAGCGTCCAAGTAGTGCATCCATCTAGCAGTGATTCATACTCTTTTGTGAGTTTTTCACTCCAACGTTAGCCGATGGTTTCTCAGTGAAGTTTGAATGTCAGCAAATCTCCTCAAGTCTCCAGGACTCTTTTCAGTATTCTGGCTGATCTTAACAATGCTGTAGTTTAGATAATCTACGCTTTTCCTTTTTTTCCAAATCATCCAGTCCTTGTATCAATCTTTTGGTGACTGTACCAACAGAACCACTTATAATTGGTAACACCGTAACTTTCAAGTTCAATAGTAATTTTTCAATTGCATAGCAAGGTCCATGGATTTTTTGCTTTCTTTCAATTTTACTCTGTGTTCAGCCGGGACAGCAAAGTCCACGATTTAGAAAGTTCTTTTTTTTTTTTCTTGACTTTTATGAGATACGGTCACATGGGCAAGATTAGGTGATCCGTTATTATCTCAAAATCCCAAAGGATTTTGGAAACCTCATTCTCTAGGACATATTCTTGACTGTTCATATACCATTTTACTACAGTCAAATGTAGTCTTATACTGTTTCTTATACTGTTTGTATAATGTGATTGATTGATTCGTCTCCCTCACCACATAACCGACATTTGCTATCATGTTGCGTCTCATCTATTCTTGCATTGATATAATTCGTCCTTATAGCATTTTTGAAGCAGGGACGAACTTATAAGAGATGTAATCTTATGGACCCCCACACATAGCCGTGCAAAAGCAGGACGACCAGCACGAGCATACATTCAGCAACTATGTGAGGATACGGGATGTTGTCCTGAAGACCTGCCTAGGGCGATGAACGATAGGGAGTGGCGAGAGAGGGTCAGGGATATCCGTGCTACAAGCGCGACATGAAGATGATTATAATTTGCTCATTGAGAGTTTTTCACATCAGCTTTAGCTGATTGTTTTTCACAGAAATTTCAGTGACAGCAAGTGTAGTCAAGTCTCCAGGACTCTCCTCAATATTCTGGCCATTCTCCTTAATACTGTAGTTTGGATTGTCTCCACTCGTTCTACAACTTCCAAGTCCTGTAGTCCCTTTAATAATCCTTTACATACTATACCAAAAGCACCAATCACAATTGGTATAGTTGTTACCTTCATGTTTTTTTTTCAATTCCGTAGAAAGGTCGAGGTACTTATCCTTCTTTTCACATTCTTTCAGTTTTATTATGTGGTCAGCTAGGACAGCAAAGTCCACAATTTTGCAAATTTTCTTTTTTTTATTTTTCAAATTATATATTTCACTTCTTGAGAGTTTTTCACTTCAGTTTTAGCTGGTGATATTCTATTGACGTCGTTGATGTTACACCTCGGTTCTCAAATAGACGTTTTTAATGCTACGACACCAATTAGACGTTTCTAATACTACGTCACTAACCAGACGCTTGCACCACCACGGTTCTCAACAAACCCTTGTATCATTACGGTACTACATAGACATTTGTATCATGACGACTTTAATGAGTCTGTAAGTGTATCAATATTCCTTCAGTTACAGTCAGACTTCCGTAGTAAAGTCGCCGTTTGAAAAGTTGACGAACACTCAGAATGCCATCTGCTTTGTTTGATACGGAGGTTATTTACCACCATCCTTTCCTGGTAGTCACCAAAAGGAGAGAGAGTATGAAAATAATTAAAATTCTTTTGATTGAATGAGAGGAGCAACCTGTCGGGAGAAAAGTGAGTTCGAGTGTGTGACCTGTCACAGACCTCGATATTATCTTCCCCTTTTTCAGTTGTAGTTATCGTACGCGTTTGCTATGATTTCGGACTTGATATTTAGCGGTGGGGGTTGGACCCCTTCGCGGAGCTCAACCCATAACAGTTGCCAACCGTTTTAACCTGTTCTCTTGCGTCACCTTTTACGGTTCCTTCATATGCGTTTCTACCATCCAATCAGTACCCGATGCATATTTAATGCTGATACATTCTTGTTTTTAGCACTGCATCCACTGCAATCCCAATCCAGACTTGGGAAATTCATAGTTCCCCTGCCAATTAATTTCACCCTTGTCATAGTGACTCTCTTTCTCTCTCTCCCTATATATATATATATATATATATACCTATCTCTCCTACTGCCTTGAATATCTTCTTCATATATGACTTTTCTTTCTCCTACGTCTTCCAGTTGACCGCTAAATCTTGTTAAGAATAAATTTATTATTAAAGCAATGAACCGCAGTCCCTTATTATATTACATAAGTGACAGCTTGTTTTCTCTGGTTTTCTGGACTTTTCTGAATATCTTAGCCTATCTGGATTGCCTGGGTCATCTTGATTCCTCCTCTGATTTCCAATTTCTTCAATCTTTTGGCAAAGCTTTTCGGGGACCGTGTTAAACGCACAAATTATAATTAGTATCACCATCACCATAGTGTTCCATAATTATTTTATTTCTCTAAGAAAGTCCAAGCGTTGGTCTCTCTTTTGGCTTTCATTTTTACTCTTACGTCTACTGGAACGGCAAAATCCATTCGATTATAAGTTATTTTTTATTCTTCAAGTCCCAGAGAATGGTTTTCTGTTTCTATTTCTGAATCTGCTCTATGGTCTAATTTAATCTCTTTCACGATTGGCAGTGGATCACTTTTCCTATTCAGTTGTGTGTCCTCTCATATTGTTATGGTACTAGTTTACTGAATCCGGTGAAAATGTATATAACCATATCATTGGTCTCCACATAAGCTCTACTTTCTATTCATTTAGTTACTCTAAAATAGAGAATTGCTGAAATACTTGAATAATATCATTGTGGGCTACCGAGTCATTGGCTAAATAGGTAGAGTGTTTGCCACTGGTCCTGGAGACCCGGGTTCAATCCCAGGTCAAGTCATACCAAAGTTTGAAATTACGAAATTGCAATTACGTTCACTTTCGGGCAAATACCCTAGGGAAGAGTATGAACCCTTTTATCCTCCCAACTATGGATTAAATAGTACCAGTACTCTTCTTCTAGGAGAACAGCTTCGGCATTAAACAACCTAGAAAGGTTAATATGCCATTAAACAAAGAAACCAACCCATCACGCTTGTCTCAGTAATAAATCATTATCATATTTATGGGTTGCATCTATTTTGAGACACTATGTAGCTCATTAGAAATCGTTACGTTGTTAAACAAATAAATCAAATACACAATCCCTGACAGACAGACACATATAACCATCCACATACACACGCACACACACACACATACACATTCTCACACACATACAAATAGATGTCCCTGGTGTAATATTATAATCAAGGAAAATGTGTTGTATAACCGCACACATATACACATACAAATATATGCGGAATATAATCAAACACAATGACGAACTTCAATGAACGAACGAACACACTTCTTTATAAAAGTATATCTCTCACAAAATATTCTCGAAAGGGTTGATGTTGGTTGTGTGTGAGAGGTGAGTTGGAGACGGGGACAGAGTACTACATATTGACCCAAAGTTCTTCTGACTATAGCAGCACTTCTTTCTCATCTTGGCTGGGTTTGCTCAACCGTGGGTCACTGAGAGCGCCTACCGCTGGCTCTCACGTCGGCAACTTGTCCCCTACTGACTCCAACTCCAATTGATTTAAGCCGTCTGTGTCTTGGTTATATTTTTGTTTGACACCCACCTGCATCCGCTGTTATTCCGCTTATTTACACGGGTGCATCTCTTGATTGATGGCTCGGTCGAGGGTCAATCTGTTACGAATGGACACAGCGAAACATGTTAAAATCCTGGACAAGTCTGGTGGCAATTCACATAAACTTAATAGTCTTGGGAAAGTTATGAATTATTCTCCCTATAGCAAGGCGTATATAGTGGGACAAACTGGACTCTTAATTCTTGATTAAGCAACCGGTCTAACATACAAAAGTCCAAACTTTTAAACAGAGTTTTAAAGCTGAATGGGTTTACCATCCTGTCCATGCGGAAAGGGTTGGTAAATGCACATACATAGGGAGTATGGATTATATTCCGTAGTCTTCCTATTTACCCAACCCCTCGGCTTGGGCAGGATATGACACAAGGTCAATTTTAAGCGGAGTTTAACAGGTTTTAAATCGGATTTTTCCTTCTCCTAGACTAGTTGCCTAACCAAAGCTAAAGAACACAGTCTGTCCTACTATTTACCCATAGCTGGAGGGAGAATCATTGGATTCATACCGTTCCCAAGGGTATTAGTGCTATGTGAAAGGCAATCAGTCTCGTCCAGGATTTGAACTCGTGTCGCCGTGTCCATTTCCTATGACGAAAACCATTACACCACGGGCACCTCCTATACGGGCTTATGTTCCGTAGCCATATCACGGTATATCCACTATCTTGATACAAAGATTCAACTCACGTAATGCTCATTTCAGTTGTTGATCGTGCACAGCCTCAGCAAGGCTCATCCTATAGTTACGTGTACCTTGCTTTAAATGAAGTAAACTTGACCAACAATGTTTTTTTCTGCTCTATAGAAATTTACAATGCACAATATGTGTTAATTTTCTCGATGACATGAAAAAATTGTTTTACGTCTCACACTTGCCTACTAGTGGCATTATCTCTTGTTTGTGATGTTGTATATACATTATTGTTAGGTCTGTCTCACTGTTAAAAGAAGAGTTGCATAACCTGTGTTTACTTGTGTGTATAGTTTTCACCAAGTCTTAATCCGATTAACCAATATCCATCGGTATCTATTTTCAAATAATATTTGTGCGTGCGCGCACACATACACACACACACACACACACACGTAAACGGTACAATCAAAAAGTCGGTAACACTGACATTTAGGAATCAGGAGTACTTTAAATCGCATACGAGAATTTGGGATATCGGAAAGAAATATCTCAAGTTCTATAAAAGTTGTCGAATGAAGAGTAGAGCTTCCAGCATTTTGATTGATATCGTTTCGATATTTTACCCTATTCACTGTTAAATTTGGATCAACGTTTGTTAGGATAACTCGAACAAAATTTATCCGTGAAGAGGTTCTGCAAAAATGGCGCTGCAATTCTTCGATTATTTCTTTTGAGTAATCATACCTCATTTCCCTTTTAGAATCAATTTGATTCGCTATTTTCTCAACAGTGCGGATTTTTCTAATTAAGGCGAGAGGTTATCAAAAATATTGAAAGGAAAATTTTATTATCCTATTTACCAACCCCATCGCTCGGGCAGGATATGACACAAGGTCAATTTTTAAGCGGAGTTTAACAGGTTTGAATTCAGAGTTTTCCTTCTCCTAGACTAGTTGCCTCACCAAGGCTGAAGAACTCAGTCTGTCCTACTATTTACCCATAGCTGGAGGGAGAATCATTGGATTCATACATTTCCCAAGGGTATTAGTGATATGTGAAATGCAATCAGTCTCGTCCAGGCTTTGAACTCGTGTCGCTGTGTCCATTTTCTACGACGATAACCATTATGCCACTATTGATAAATTTAATCTAAATGAAGACGCACGCATCGCTGACCAGGTCATATAATTGTGATTATAACTTAACATCAATATTAAAGTCAAGACATATAGATTTTATATAGACAAGTCACTGTTAATTTTAGAAAAAAATGGTTATTCACACTGGACTCATTTTGAGACAATCCTAGTATGACACAACTTAAATATCATTAATATTAAGCAATTCTAAATCTAAGGTTTTTATAACGAACTAAACAAAAAAAAAATCAACGAGAACACTGAAAGACCTACAAAATGTAGAAAGAAAATAAGAAAACTTCAGCTTTTCCAGAGAGGATTTTCCGATTAGCGTGCATTGATATATAACTCACAAGTATAAGATTGTTGAATTCTTAAGTATTATTTCTAAGGGGAAATTAATAACGTTTAATTCATAGTTCATATTTGTCTGGGTAAATACCACTTAAGCAAAAAACGAAATAAGTAGTAAGCATTAAAATGATTTTTATCATTAAGGGTTTTCGGACTAGTGTCTTCGTCTTTTTTGTTATTTCCACAATTTTTCGGCCGATATGTCCTCCAGCCTTCTTCAAATGTTTGCCAAACTCTGGTACCTTCACGGAACTTTCTGATTCCGTTGGCCATAACCGGGTCTAAGTGTTAAATATTCCTGTATTTTTTCTCGCCTCCAGTCAGGATTGAACCTGCTGGACACATAGCGTAACGGTTATGGGTATTGGTTCCTAAGCTTCTAAGGAGACAATCATCTAGTGGTTGCAGGTTCAATCCTTACTACAAGTGAGTAACAAAGCAGGAATTCTTAACACTTGTACCCGGAATTAGAACAGGAGATCCCAGTGGATTCAATAAAGGACGTAGTTCGAAGTTCCGAGTAAGTTCCCGAGTTCCAGAAACACCTGAAGAAGGCCGGAATGTTGTGGGAATAACAATGAAAATGAAGACAATAATCCCAAAACTCTTAATGATAAAAATTTTCTTTAATTATCAGACTGTTCAGCATGCATTTTAAAATATGGCCATTACCCAGTGTGTAAATCAGTTATTTATCATTCTGTTTATTTATCGAACCCAAACAGCATCCTGCTCCTCCTGATATAATGAAACATAAACACATACTAGAAGAAAATAGACAGATATCCACATCCAACGATATAATATGCAAACAAACAGAGAGAGCAATATTCCGGTACACGTACGTACGCATGTGGGCACAAACGTGTCAATACACGCAGAGATGCCACGGTATTCTTGTTTACCGTATCTTCTAACGCAGTGCATCCACTTTTACAACGTACCATATATATATATATATATATATATATGCACGAATGGGGAGGTTAGTGTGTTTACCTATATTTTCTTGCGTTCGTCCCATCATAATATACCTCGTCCAAAACATAATTGTTTCCGTTTTCTGTGTTGTTTATTGTCAGATTCTCGCTCACTCTATCTGCCTCCAAACACTAAATTTTCCATATAAACCCAAATAAGTCATCTGTTTACATATGCACCTGTCCAATTTATTCAATCTTCATCCGAACATATTGTTCCTTTTCTGATTGGTAATTATACATATAAGTTTATATATGAGGATTCACTTTATGAGAATAGTCTCCGCTTAATGCAGGCGTACATGTGAAGACAATTTTGTTTAATAATAGCTGACGGCAATCTGAGAAGCCCGGCAAGAAACGAATGAAAAATAAACAGCTTCAGAAAATATTGTTAAAAATACACACATATATAAAGAGTGAGATAATAACTGACGATTAACCTTTTTTTCTTCTTCTTTGTTTGTTACTCTCTCTTATTTAACGACCATTACTCTTCATCCGTCTTCATTTCAAATTATTACCACGCGGTTGTTTCAAATCATCATCATCAGATGGTGCCGGATTCTCTTGATTCTCTCCCTCTTTCTCTCCCATTTTCTCACCCCTTGTCTCTAGCCATCCATCACTACCGTCTTTTGTTCGAAGTAA
>OY757928.1:59529956-59544956 GCA_963585895.1 Sepioteuthis lessoniana | reverse complement strand
ACTCATGAAATACTTGTCCACTTCGAAGTAATCTCCTCCGGCTGCAATGCAATTGTTGTACCGTTCCAACAACTTCTGGACGGTCTCATCGAAGTCCTCTTGTGTGAGCGTGTCAATGACCTTCATCACAGCCTTATTTATCTCCTCAATTGTCGCATAACGACAGCCTCTGAGTTTAGGGAACAAGCAAAAGTCACAGTGAGCAAGGTCTGGTCTATAGGGAGGCTGAGGAACTGTCTTGATGCCCATCTTGCTCAAATAGTCTGTGAAAAGAATGGAGTTGTGGTCAGGTACATTGTCCTGGTGGAAATGTCACTGCCCTGATTTGAAGAGAGCTGGCCACTTCCGACGGATTTTCTGTCTGAACTAGCTTAAAACCTCAACATAGTAACCCTAACCCTAACCATAATCCTTTGGCCAATCAACTCTGGTGTATTGACTTCCTTACTCCTTCCACACCTCTCATTATCCCTCACCGACTCTCTGCCTTCCTTGAATCTCTAATGCTACTCAAAAACTGATGTTCGATTAACACAAGATGGTCGAAAAGCAGTCTGAAGCATTCCATACGTTTCTGTGGCATTTTTCCAAGTTTAAAATTGAATTTTATTGCATATCGTTCTTCTAAAGTGTCCTCACGTCCAGATTGTATTATTGAAATTCACCAGCTGTGAAAACCAGGCTTTAGTAGGATGTATTCCACTTGCTGCTGTAGCTGTTCATTTGAAGATGAAATCATAAAAGAAATTGGTCAGTCATCTCATAAGATTTATAGCAATAACATACTGAATTTTCCAGAATCTACAACAATTTTAAATCCTGTGCAATAAAAAAAAGTCCAGAAACTTTTTGAATGACCCAAGTATATTTACCAACAAATGTAATGAAAAGGGAATCTATTGCTACAAGGAAACGTTGTGCCTGGCTTTATAGACGATAACTAAGGATTAAGCACAAGAATTCTTTAGTAGGAGAGAGAAGGGGTCACACAGGAACAAGGGTTTTTCGAAAAGTTCTTGTCAGCAACTGATAGTGCTACTAGAAACGGCTTAGATAGTAGGGTTGGCAAAACTGCCCGGTCAATTGTAGGGGTTCAATTTGTCACAGAAGAGATATTTCCTTCGTCGACCTGAGCATATCGCTTCACGTCTTCCTGTTTGTGAGACCGAGCCAGAGGCTACTTCCAACATCAAAGTAAAAGTGAGTAGGATTTTTCTGAGGCGATGTGTTTAATTTTTTTTTCTTTTTCGTCGTGAACTTATCTTCTCTTTGCCTCTGCCAACATTTTTTAAAGTGTGTCCGAACGTGATAAACTGTGACATCGTAGTAATCTAGTTGGAACTCCAGTCGTGTAATTACCGTCACTTTCGGATTATTACTCCTGGAGAAGTTTTGAACCACATAATGCTCCAAGCTATAGTAAAACTATAAGGATGGCTTTGGCAATAAAAAAAAAGCCAAGAAGTTTTATATGGTATTCAACAAACCAAATCGATTTTTTCAAGGTTTGGTTTGTTGGGTTTTATGGCATATCATCCTTTGTAGGTTATTTAATGCCAAATCCATTTTTATGTAAATAATCTGTTCTATTTAAAACAATTCAGTTTAGCATAAGTACACAGTTTAATTGTCAAAAAATTTCTATTTCAAACTATTCAAGCAGTTATATGTAACAATTCAGTTAAGTGTAAATACAGTTTAAATGTCGAAAACAGTTCTATTTCAAATAATTCAGTTAAGTATAAGCACACAGTTTAAATTTAAGTACAGTTTAATTGCCAAAAAAATTTCTATTTCAAGTTATTCAGTTTACTCAAACAATTCAGTTTAGCATAAGTATGCTGTCAGTTCTATTTAACCCATAGATAAGGTAATATCAGGTGCCACCACTGGGCAATACACGGAGTTAAATATCAAACAGTTTTATTTCAGATAATTCAGTTCACCATGAGTACACTTTTAGACGTCAAAACAGTTCTATTTCGAGCAATTCAGTTCAGCACTTGTTGGCAGTTCCAATGTCAAAACAATTCTATTTTAAACAATTCAGTTTAGTATAAATACAAGTTTAAATGCAAAAATCAGTGTAGTGAAAGAAGCACAGTTTAGTTCTATTTAACCCATAGATAGGACCCTTATCAGGCGCTACCACACCGGGCCAGAGTGGACCTGGGTGCGATGGCAATGAAGGGGTACTCAGCATTCTCCAAAGCTCTAACATTGCTGGAAACTCACCATCAGATTGTTTAGTGTTATATCCAGGACACTCGTTGGGGGGGGGTCTTACCCCTCTGCAGAGAAGCAGTCAGTGTATTCTACAGCCCCAGTCGACTGGGCAAGACTCAGGATGAAGACATAAATGTTAAATCATAATTTATTAAGAAAAAAAAGAAATTTCTACTTTTTTTACTCAAGATTTTATTGGACAGTTCGCATACCATTTATTTTCATTGATTTGGTCTGTTTGTTTATGGTATATCAATATTTGTGTGTGTTGTATAGTGGCTAGTAACCCGTGACTTCTGGTATTGTGGGAGTATAAAAGACTCCGTGTTTCTTAAGTACGGGGAATCAGAAGCAGAAAGAGAAGGCAAGAGATGGCTCTGAAGGACGTCGATCAGTTGAAAGGCCAACTTCAGATTTCACACCAACGGCGCGAGACCAATAATACGATTCGGACTGTACCACTTGAGTTAATAAATAATTAACTCTATTTCACTGTGAATCTACTCCTTACCCTGCCAAAACAGTGTGGTATTTAACACAAAAGCTATCTTTAAAAAGAAAAAGACTACTGGAACTCCTTTACGAAGTTGGATAGGAAGGCTCATATTTTCTCAAGGATATTAAACATGAAGTGAACTTTATGGCCCGATTGTTATTCCAACACTTTTACAAAGATATCACAGTCCAGCACTTTAGTCACTAGCCAATGGCTATTCCCTCCTTATTCTTCGTAGTAATTCACCATTCTTAAATTCTGAACCCAAATTTAAAAAAAACAAAAACAATTTTGATCATATTCAATGTTTAATTTTACTATATGAAAAACAATATATGCCGTTTTTGTTTTTTTTACCAGTACAATTTTTTAATGTGATATTGTTCACACGCTTGCACTAACTAGCTATACCTTCCTTAATCGACACACTGAACCTCCTCAGAGTTCCCAAAATCATTGCATCTGGTATCGCTGTAATTTCATGACGAATAAGACATTTCAGTTAGTCCTACGTTTAAAAAAAACAGAAAGTTCAAGTATGCTAGAGGAAACTATCACAAGGGGATATATATAGTGAGCAAGGCAGTCACAGAATGCTACCATATATTGAGATGAGCACCATTCAACGCTATCACGACAACTAAAATGGGGGGATGTCCTCGTGGTGTAAGCGATGGACTGCGGAATAGTAGTACGCGAGTTCGTACTCCAGTCGCGATATTACGTTCACTTTCGGGCAAATACCCTTGGGAAAGGTATGAACCCCCTTATCCTCCCAGCTATGGGTTAAATAGCCCCACTACTGTTCTTCTAGGAGAATGGCTTTGGCATTAAATAACCTGAAAAGAGTTGATATGCCATTAAAAAAAACAACAAAAAAAACCAACTGAAATGACATGACTGCTGCTACTCAAAGAAATAGCCCCCTAACAATCCGTATGCAATATTTTGTTAAGTCAGGTTTTTTTCTTCGTTATCTTTAATTGTTGTCCGTCCCCGTACCTCTTTATCATCTGTCTAGACTATGTGCTTAGGACTTCGATCGACAAAATCAGAGAAAATGGCTTTGAGCTGACTAAGAGAAGAAGCAAAAGGTACCCCGCAAAAACAATCACGGACGCCGACTACGCTGATGACTTGGCGTTACTAGCGAATACGCCTAATCAAGCAGAGACACTACTACATAGTCTGGAACGAGCTGCAGCTGGCATTGGCCTACATGTCAATGCAAACAAAACCGAATATATGTGTTACAACCAAACAGGCAACATTGCCACACTAGACGGAGCCTCTCTGAAACTAGTCGACAAATTCACCTACCTAGGAAGCAGCGTCTCATCAACCGAGAAGGACATCGACACACGACTGACGAAGGCATGGACAGCTATCGATAGGCTCTCGATCATATGGAAGTCGGACCTAACGGATAAAATGAAACGCAGTTTCTTCCAGGCAGCGGTTGTGTCGATACTGCTATATGGATGCACCACATGGACGCTTACGAAGCGGCTGGAGAGGAGGCTGGACGGAAATTACACAAGAATGTTGAGAGCAGTATTAAACAAGTCCTGGCGACAACACCCCACGAGACTCCAACTATACGGACACTTGCCCCCCATCACAAAAACTATACAAGTTCGACGAACCAGACACGCGGGACACTGCTGGAGAAGCAAGGACGAGCTCATAAGCGATGTACTCCTGTGGACCCCCACTCATGGATGTGCAAGTGTGGGACGACCAGCACGAACTTACATACAGCAGCTATGTGAGGACACGGGTTGTAATCCTGAAGACCTGCCGGAGGCGATGAGTGATAGGGAGAAATGGCGAGAGACGGTCAGGGATATCCGCGCAGACGGCGCGACATGATGATGATGATTAGTAACAGTCACCGTGTTCTGTAACTTAGACATCATGCACTTTTTATATCCAAAACGGCATTTTTGTATCTAATGTTTGAGACTACTGTAGAGGCCCATAATTTTTTCTTTCTAAGTGCCTGCTAACACATCGGAAATGTGGTTGAAATTACTAGCAATTTCCCTGAATGAATTTAATCAATAGTATTTTAAGAAATATATGTATAGCAATGGACACTGTGGTTAAGTTTAAGTTATTGTCAGGCATACAATCCTAGAACCAGATTTGGGTCCATGTCCAGCAAGGCTTATCAGGCCCACATTGCACTGAGTGGGTCGATGACCAGGATAGTCAAGCAGGTTTCGAGCCTCGGCTCGTGCCCAACCTTCTCCACCCCTAAATCCCCACTATAAACGACTTTCGGGTCACTGACCTTGTGTTAAGTCCTGTCTGGTTGGAGGCAGAAACATATATCGAACGTATTTTAAGATTTTTTTATATACTCCAAAGATAACTATTTCTGACTACTTTTATAAGGCAGTATTTTTCTAACGGTTACTGAAATCCTGTTACTTTAATGTCCTTATTCAATGTGGGGATTTTCTAAGTTAATGACATATGTCGAAAACTTGTTTGTTGTCATCTTTCTACAGTAAAAAGTACCATGGAACAAAGATCTTTCTTGAACAAATCTTTCAAGCTGAATAATATATTTATTCACCAAATCCTCTGCCATGAGCAGAATGTTACATAACCTCAAGTTTGAGTGGAGCTAATCTTGTGTCCATGTTGATGACCATAACAGTCACCCGTTCAACCAAATGTTGGCCCAGGCGGCTGGTATTGTTGAACACATCAACCGCGTCTCTGCAGTGGCATACCCCCACTCCCCAAAAGTGTCCTGGATATGACATTAAAAAATCTGATGATAAATCTCCAGTAATGATGGAGCTTTAGGGAATGCGAAGCACTCCTTAATTATCACCCCCCACGTCCACTCTGGCCTGGAGTGTTAGGTCATATCTATGGGTTAAATAAAGCTTTTTGACTTATGATAAATTGAATTGTTTGAAATATAACTGATTTTACATTTAACCATCTATAAACAAATGACTGATGTTTAATTGATTTGTTAGTGACGTGTAGCAATACTTTGAACAATAAGATTGTATGCAAAAGAGATTAGTCTCGTTTAGAAATTTATCAACAAAATGTGTTAACAAATCATATATATTCAAAAAATATGTATAAAGAAAACTTGGCATTAAATAACCTACAATGGTTGATATGCCATAAAACAAAACCAAACAAAACTAAACCAATTTATTAGATGTATATTGTTAAAGTACACTGCTCTCCTGGTGTAATATAATGACCGAAGGATTTCGTTTTATATATCTTGCCTTTCGGTTTAGTTAAGCTGAGAACCTTACGCTTAGTGCATGCGTTAATTAGGTGCAAACATGAGCGCAGGTGTTCACGCGCGCGTGGGAAGGATGCATCATTCACAGATGTCAAAATAAAACGCTAGATAGGAAATGGGAGGTGTGAATGACGTCATACACAGGAAGCGTGTGCGGGAGATTTTGGGGATTTGAGAAAAGTCAGTGAGTTGAGTTTCTGCCTTGGAAGAAGACAGTTGACTTTCGGAGCTCGCCGAGGCCTTGCGGTGGGTGCCGCACGTGGTGGGGGCAGATGGTAAAGTCAGCATAGAAATATTGTGTATCTCTCTCCTCATGTCGAAAAACCTTTTAACTCAAAGGTAATAAAAAGTTTCGTACCTGAACTAAGAAGTCGTAAGTGTTTTTGTGTTTCGGGATTCCTATGTTATCTATATATGAGTTATGAAGATTCTATGTACATTTCACATATTAATGTATGGGTATGTTACACTTGCAGTCTATAAATCTTTTTAGCTACAGACTAGTTACATTATCATGCAGGATAGTATATTTATTTCGTTCGTGAAAACGTATCATGTCGGGAAATATACTGGATCCAGCATGTTTAATTTTAACAAAATATTTAAAGAATTATATAATTTGAATATGTTCAACCTGATACCAATGATGGAGTTAAATGAACCAAGGAATAATCCCTATGAAGTGATGACTTCATATAGTATAGGATTAAGGAATGATTTTTTTTATATTAATCCTTTTTCGTTAATAATATTTTATCATGCAGTTTGTTTGGGCTTTGAACTATTCGGCTCTTAATTCAGGTGCATGGCATTGGGTACAGTTTACACTCGTGCGCAAATTATATGACAATCACAATTGTCATAATAAACCTAAGATAGGAAATGGGCTGGAGTGTGAATGACATCACGCCCGGAAGCGATGGTCCTGAGAATTTGAAGATTTTGAAAAAAGAGTCAGTTGGGAGTTGACTTTGGACAATGTAGTAAGACAGTTGGGTTATCTGCTGAAGTTGGGGTCCAACCATGATGGTGAGAAGTTGGGTCCGACAATGATGTTGAGAAGTTGGGGTCCGACCATGGTGTTGGGACATTAAGATTAGACCACGAGATGTGCTGAGCGTTTGGGGTGTTGTTAGCATAGTATGATACGAAAGACTTTTAAGAATTGCCTCTCTCCTGGTGTCAAAGAACAGAAGTCGGAAATTAATAAACGGTTATTACCTGAACAACGAAGTCATCTATGTATTTATATTGTGTGGTTTGCATATGTATACGCGCGGTATACAACACATACACCCCAGAAAAAAGGAACTGTAGCTTCAAAATAAAACGCATTTTAATGCCATACCAAGCACACGCTTTTAGGTTGGGTCTTACTCTCATAAAAGAGATACACACACTAAAATCTAATCTCTGCCGATAAGTTTATGCATATTTACTCCCAAATCCTCTTCATGAGGTCAATTTTAAAGCGGAGTGAAGTTGATTTGATTTAAGGCAAAAGAAAACATTCTTTCCAATTACCTATTTGTAGTAATGGATATCCGATAAAAAAAAAACTGGATTGTTTCAAAGCTGTGGTTGTGTAAGTCCTACTGCATTGATGCTCCACAACATACAAGGAGAAAAAGTTAGAAAGAAAAACAAACAAGAATGCTACGCGCTATTTCAAATACATCCTAGAAGCAAAACCCCGCAAAACAAAAGTTCGCAACCATGAAAGCAATACTTTATTTTTATGTCCCATTGAATCATCAAAAAATATTCAAATGTACCTGAGAAATGTCTCAGCAAATATGTAAAACTGGAGGGGGTGGACATATCAAATAAGTCCATGAAAGAGCCCTTGTTTACCCCCTGTTTGGTGGTTCGCCTGGTCAGGGGGACAAAGAATACGCTTTCGGTATCCCATGCCCAGGGGTAATACCTACTCCCACCAAAAATGTGTCACATGTCTACGAAACTACACAACATTTGATGGGGAGGCTCCGAATCTGGAACCTGCATTGTGTGGATTACCTTGTCATTATTCCCATGAATACTCTGACTCAGAGAGTAGTACCGACAAGGATCCAACTAATAGATCAACTAAATGTTTCGAATTCAATTGTATTCTATAATGTCTTTTCCAAACGTACAACTCTACAGAAAAAAAAATGCACAAAAGATATAAATATGAATGTATAACGAAAGCGATTCCCAAACCTCCAGGGATAAAATGACAGTAAACGGTTTGACATGCCATTAAATTAATCAAATAATCAATCAATCTGCTTACTTGGCCGGATAACATTTCAGTTCCACCTCATAGAACCATAGGAATTAATCATGGCTAATAATCTTAGGATATAGCCAGAAAAACGTAGCAGTTATTTCTATTTGCACTTTATTAGCTTAATTATCACTCTTGCTTCCGGTTTTATCGCCATATTTCAAATTGGATAAACGTCAGAGAGATATATATTTATGATTCCATGGATTTCTTTTTTTTTATCCATATTTGCCGGAAGTAAAATCTCGGAAAAGATGAGGCTGATAGTAATAAATACCTCGGCAGAAATAGTTATCGCCCTTAACACGAAATAAATATAATTTGTGTATTTTCAATCAATCGTTTGGAATAGGAAAATGGGGAAATTACATCACGTCAAATCTGTAGGCATTTCCCCTAATTGATATGGAAATGATTGAATGAAATTTCCGGAAAATACAAGAAGATTAAGATATCATAGACATATGGAGAATCCTGGAAAGGACATTTTTGACAATAATCAGGCTTTTCTTGAATATAAAGGCTTGCTGAAATTATTGTTTGTACAATGGAACCAAATTTTGTAATTCATTAGGTAATGATAAATTTATTTGAAGATATCATTTGCAAAATGAAATAATAGGTTTTCTCTAATATCATCCGATTGTAATATTGATAATTTTTTCAGTGACTTACGTCTCAAGAAAATCGAACATTTAGTACAAAGCCTAACTTTTGATGATATAGTTCAAGACGAAATAACCTAAACAAAATTAGTTCTAATGCAGAATTGCCAAATGATCTTGCGCTTTTTTTTTTTTTTACAAATAACCGTGTTCAATTGACTCTCTTCTGTGTATCCTTCTACAAGCAACAAGATGCAATAATCTTTTGGTGAACACAAATAGAACGGAAATCGTGGGTTTTCATGCAGATGGTAGAATCTCATCATTAAATGGTGTAATTGTTATCGCCGTAGGAAATGGACACGGTGACACGAGTTCAAATCCTAGACGAGACTGATTGCCTTTCACATAGCACTAATACGCTTGGGAAAGGTATGAATCCAATTATTCTCCCTCCAGCTATGGGTAAATAGTAGGACAGACTGGGTTCTTCAGCCTTCGTGAGGCAACTAGTCAAGGAGAAGGAAAACTCTGAATTCAAACCTGTCAGACTCCGCTTAAAGATTGACCTTATGTCATATCCTGCCCGAGCAGAGGGTTTGGTAAAGAGGATTATATTGAAATCCTCTAAAATTAGTAGACCAGTTCATATATCTAGGTCCAATATCTCATCTTCTGAAAGCGATGTCAGCATCAAAAAGTTAAAGTATAGAATGCTACTGAAGGAAGATCAATCATCTGAAAATCTTATCACCATGAAAATGAAGAAAAAATAGGTATTCATTTTTGGCCGTAAATCTTCTATTGTACTTCAGCATTAACGAAATACTTCGGGAAAAAATTGCTGAAAACTACACTCGGCTGCAAAGTTCAATTTTGAACAAATAATGAAATCAGTACCCTACAATTTAATCAATGTATTGCCACTCACATCGAACTACACAAATACTTCAAGATGAGTGAAAAAGTAAAGCTTGTCATTGCTAAATAGGTAAATATTAAAGTATAAGCGACGTTCTCCAATGAATTACTACACATGGACATACAGGTATTCCTGACCAGTGAAAACTTACAATCAACCAGCTCGGTGCGAAAAGTGGATACCACCAAGAAGACCTGGCAAGTGCAATGACCGATAAGGAGGGATGGTAAGAGAGACAGACAAGGAAACCCACGCTTCCTGCATGCCCAGACAAGGATGATGATGATAATGATGAAAATGGTGGCAGGAGTTTGATAGCCGCAGCCAAAAGAGCGGAGTTTCTCAAGTGTTTTATACACATGGTTATTGAATATCAGGTATTCCTATCAAATACAAACAAGTTTAGACAGATCTATTTGACCCATACATCGGACCTTAAAATTTACTATCTATCTGGGGCCACCGAAGATTAATGACAATAAAAGATGACTTACCCCTCCAAGGGATCCAGATCCAGCATATACTGTTTTCGGGGGATTGGGGTTTCTTGCGTTCTCTGCAAGAAATAATCACTTGAAAAATCATGTTTAGTATTGTAAAATAGGTATAATACTTTGGATGAACATTGGTCATGTATTTTCGACGATTGATTGACAGCTTCCGGTCATGGGATTGAAGTTTTGTTGCTCTGAAGAAAGGGGATTATGCCTTCACGTATGTTAATTAGAGACCTACTATCATCGAGGGTGTACCGGTTAGATTTTAAATTATTCGTAAAGTGGATCTGTTTGAAGATTATTTGTATTAGATACGAATTCTTAAATGATTTCAAATGATTTTTATTGTTAATAGTTATTTGAAATTTGAAATAAGATTTAACAATGAAAATAAATTACACTTGTTCTGTTGCAGAAAATTGTGTCATAATCTTTATGCCTAAAGCAAATGTACCGATATATTTTCCTTTCAAACTTTGCTCTCCTGATTTTGGATATGGAATGTTCAACTTTTTCTTATTTTATAGACTACTCCAGATAGATTTAGGTCTGAGAAATAAAAATTTGAAATAGTTTCTTTATTAAATTCTATATAAACCTTCGTGTGCCATTTAATGCCAAAGCTATCCTTGTAGATTTGGTTTGGTTTGATTTGGTTTTATGACAAATCAACCATTCTAGTATATTTAAATCAAAATCAATTTTTATACATATAAACAGTTTTATTTCAAACAATTCAATTTAGCATAAGGAGACAGTTTAGTTCTATTTGAGTCATTGATCGGACCCAATCAGATGCTACCAATTCGGTCCACTGTCGATTTTGGAGAAATCACAATGAATTCTGCATTCCCCAAAGCTCAAACATTACTTGAGTCTCACCATCAGATTGTTTAGTGTTATATCCAGAGCACTCGTTAGTGGGAGTCTTACCCCTCTTCAGAGATTCAGTCAGTGTATTTCTACAGGCTCTGCCGACAGGGTCACCTTGTAGAATAGTAACACTGATAATATTAAAGCTAAAGCAAAGGGAATAATTTGGTTTATAGAGTAATAAATATTGAATATTATAGAACTTACAAAACATTTTTGTTGATTTCAATACCTTACATAATCGTGCGACGAAGTCTATCAATGGCATAGCGCGTAGAAGTTCAATAACCCGTAAACACCAAGGAAAAAATCACTGAGGCAATTATTAGTGTGATAGATTGTGACTTCAGGGTATCATTCGATGCAAGTAATCACTTGATCACCGGAAGATAGGAGTTAAAAACGTCATACAAATTTGGTTCCGTGACGTCGACTTGCACTGAAGTGTGAGAATGGACATACATATTATTCCATCCATGGAACTAAATCTCCGAATGTAATCAGCTTGTAAAGCTAAGAAGTACATAAAAAATGTGGACAAAAGAGAATTTTAGCATTATTTCTCCAGGCAAAGAGTGTCGCTCAGTTAATATTCCGTTGTCTACGAAAAGAATATTGGGCCACAAGCCAGGATGAAGGCTAAGATAATCATTTCAATCGGTTAACGAAAATAGAACATGGGTATCTAATAGAAATTAATATAAATTTAGGAAAATATGGTCTTTTGTTTAAATCTTGTGTAAATAAATATATGCAAATGTTCCTTACTTTTACTTAGAAAATAGATTAATTTCATTATTTTTGACTTGGAAGCAAAGAGTAACGTAAATAATAAGGACTTTTATTTTCTAATAAAACATAAGCTATTGAGAAAGGGGAAGTAGAATCCAGAAAAAAAATATCCGTACCTTGTTTTATAAGTTCATCTACCTTGGCAGCACACTCTCAGAATCTATCGTTATGGATGATGAAGCGAACACCAAACTAGGAAAAGCGGGTGCAGCCTTTGGCCGACTCAACAGGAACGTGTGGAATCGGAGAGTCATTTCAGACGCAACGAAAAATTAAGACATACCGAACTGTCGTTCTTACCCCTCTCGCTTATGGCTGTGAAACATGGACAACGTGTCAATGACATATAAAGGAACAAAACAACTAGCACATGACCTGTCTGAGGAAGATTCTCGGCATTACATGACAAAAACACATCCTCAACAACGAAATTTTAACTCGGTCTTCTCTTCTCTGCGCCTACACCATCTTGATGCAATCACAGCTTCGTTGAGCCCGTGATGTCCGCATGAAAGATCACTTCCTCCCGAATAAACCGCTCTCCGTTGAACTATCTTAAGGTAAGCGCTCCCAAAGAGGCCAGAAAAAGCGCTTCAAAGATCTCTATGTAGTCTGTTGGTATCGCCCCTAATTGCATGGGATATCTAGCGCAGGACAGAGAAAAGGAGTGTGAAGCTAACAAACGTAGAGCGAAAATCAACGAAACTAGTAGAAACCCAGCACCTAAGCTGCGCAGGGACCTTAGAAAAGGCACTGCCACTCCAGACATTGTCACCACCATTCCTTATTCTCACTGCCCAAGACTCTTCCGTGAACAGATTGGTTTCATTAGCTATATGCGAACTCACAGATTCCTTCTTCAATCATTACGTTGGTTAGATTACGATGGACAAAGAAAAATTTCTAGAATCTTACAACTGTTAAAGTTCGAATTTAAACAAATCAACTAGGACTGGCAAGCCGAAAAGAAAATAACAAACCAACAAAAGTATTTTTCATCTAACAAGAAACACCATGTCAAGTTTCTTAAGGAGTCACTTTTTAAAAAGTAATGCTTCCTAATGAAAAGAAAAACCTCTTAAAAGTTGATAATTCGTACTTAGTTTTATTGCGTTAATTTTGGATCCTCTGCTCCGAATTGACTTGTCCTTTTACAGGTAATAGCAACGTGGCTATCAGACATAAGGATGTATGTTGTGAGGAAAGAGATGTGTAACTGTAATACACCTAGGGCAAATGAAAAACATGAGAAAAAGCCCTTTTTTGTTATTCAAGTGGGCTGAATAAATGTTTTCTTAGATCAAACTGTAGGTGCTAAATTGCAATAGGAATTTAAATATGAAGATGTTCCCGGTTAACAATCAGATCATTTCGCTAAAATAACTAAAACATAGAACTGGGTGTATGTAAGTAAAGTTGAGTTGGGGACCGATCTCGAGGGTGTCCCGAAGGCTCCCTTTTCGATAGCTACTACACCAAGGTGTAGGGGGCGCTACTCATTTTCCTAGATTGCTCCCCCTATACCCTTGATCCTAATCTTATAATGCTGAGTGTTGAGCAAGGAGAAATCAAGTACCATTTTTTGAGTCTTTGGTATGACTCGACCAAGTATTGAACCCAGATCTCCCGGGCCATTGGCGAACACTCTAACCATCATGCCAATGCCTGGGTGTATGTACTAACATATAAATTTATATATTCTGGTATTGGTAAAAGCAACAGGGTAATTTCTCAGAGATAAGGGCAAATCTGATCGTCGGAACTGTTGTTTGGAAATAACAAAGAAAAAGAGGGTATTCACCGGCAGCAAATTAAGCAGTATGTTTATGAAAATTCCAAAATCATGACAGAAATATCGGCTTTGCAGTGAGAGGTTTTCAATGCAATCGGCATTCCTGAGAAATAATACTTAATTATGTCTGTGTGATGTATAATACATATTCTCTACGCAACTGAAAATCATAATTAAAAAGAAAGAGACAAAGAAAAATATAAAAAGATAATCAGGGCTCTGGTTAATTGCTGTTATGATGAGTTGTTTCTAGCGAGATTTACATTCCGACCACAGGACGGAGGAAAATGGAAAATGAAGGATATATATGAGGAAAGATTCTTGGTGGTCAAATACTCTGAGACACTGAGAGAGAGAGAGAGAGAGAGAGAGAGAGAGAGAGAGAAAGAGAGAGAGAGAGAGAGAGGTTATAGGGGAGAAACAAATGGGAAGTTGAGTTGGGGATGCAAATCTAGGACAGAATAACAGTAGACACCTGGGTTTGATATTGAACTGCATCAGCTGCAAATCAGTGACAAGTTCTGATTTGCTGGAAGAAACTAAAACGGCAAAGCCATTATCGGAGTGGACGCTGGATCGAAAACTGGAAAAACAAATCAGTTCAACACTAGTCAAGACAATATGAAGACTGGCCAAAAATTTTGGTACGTATTTTGTGAAGATGGAAACAGTAGGGAAGCACGTGCGAGAACTACAACAACTAAAACGAGAAAAATAGTATCAATGTCGATGTCTGCTCTCTCCCTCTCCTACCGATGGTTCATTTACCTCTATCTTGCTAAAGCAGTCAACTTATTTTTCACCCTCTGTTTCTGTTTTCTTGACGACTACTAAGAGAGGTAGTAGCGAATAAACTTTTGAATGGGCAAAGCAAGACTGTATTTTGTGTGTTCATCTCTTTTTCTTTCGGTGAGGTTACAAGGTGAGCCCGACAGACTGTTAAGGCGTAACGTACAAGGATCTGCCGGGAATTGTGTTAGTCCAAGCGTCTACGTGGTGTACTATAATTATAAAAGTTCATTTAAGAGGCGTTGCATTACAAATGTATATATGATCGACTTATTGTATGCCTGACTCTATGTGCGGGTATATGTGTTTGTGTTTGCTTGTGCACATGAGTGTGTACGTGTGTATGTCTGTTGGTTTATATTGCTATAGATTTTCTTAAAACGCAATATCTGTATGGAAAAAAAATTCTGCTAGTATGTACGCCTGCATATATGTATGCATCTATTCATG
>OY757928.1:59272456-59527456 GCA_963585895.1 Sepioteuthis lessoniana | reverse complement strand
GTGTGTGTGTGTGTGTGTGTGCTTCGTATTTTATCTAATGGACCAACCAGAATTAGGCGAAATACACGAAACAGTTTTTTTTCTCATCTGGAAACAATAGACGCAATCAAATAAAAGGAATGAAGAGGATAATAACAAATGCAAAACCTCCAGTAATTTTAGAATACCCTGTCTTACGAAAATCCGTTAAAATCAATCATTGATTTTTATAAAATTTGGTACACACAAGTTATTTTTCATTCTGTTTACTCATTTATTCTTTTTTACGAATAAACACGCATTCAAAATCATTTTAAAAAGCAGGATAAAACAAATAAGCTTCTGTTTGTTGGATTAACCTTAATATTAAATCATAACATCTTTAAAAAATTCTATATTGAAAGCAGATTACTTACGGGAATTATAATCTGAAAAAAAAAAGACAAATACCAGAACATTTATAGTAAGATTCAAGTTCGACTGGGTCGGGTAAACCTACGTCTCCTCTGAATGATCATTTTTTTTCAGTTTATCAGATCTGAAAACCAATTCTGAGAATGAGATCTAATTAGGTAAAGAGATTCAAAAATATATTTCCTGATTGAAATATATTTCTTACGTAAATTTCTAAAGTCAAGTTATGGATCACTATTGGTTCATTCCTTTTTACCACCTACAGGATCCAATACCAAACAAATTTGGGTGATTATTTTCAGTGAAAAAAAAAAGGTGGGGGTCATAAAAGGCTTAACATTTCAATCTGCGTTCCTGCCTTTTTAGACCAATCAGGGACGACATTCAGCGTGTCTGCTTTTCTTCGAGATGTAGACAATAGTAATTGAAATTGCCTTGCAGACCTTTAGGATCAAAGTACTTAATAATTTTATAAAAGCTTTTCTCTCCTTGATTATGAAAAAATACATTTTAATCAATTAAAATCAGACATAAATTACTCCATATTTAGTCTCATGGGGAGACTAAATCAATTTTATAAATAAAGCGATAAAATACGCCGATTTTCAGTGTTCACGAAATATAATTATTTATTGTTACTCAATATCGGCTTTATTTCTATGGAGTGAATATCATTTTTTCTTTTCCAAAATAAAAATCATCAAATCATCTATAGACTATACAAACTATCTGTTAATTATATCAAGAAAAATATTTATGGTACTGAGAAGATTTTTATCTTTTCATTTATTTATTTTTATTCGCATTGTAGATTGTGTTTTTCTGAATTGCTGGGTTCTTTCTGGATGTTTTTGTGCTTCCTATCTGAGTCCTTTTTTTTTTCTTCTCACCCCTTTTACTAGTCATCTTCCTTTGTCTTTTAAAAGCTGCAAGAGAACTGAGAATAGATTTACAGAAACAATGATACATTTTAACTCAAAGTCTTATTTAGGGTGTTAGGACTATTCCACATATTTATCCAACCCCTCCGCTCGGGCAGGATATGACACAAGGTCAATTTTTTTTAAACGGGGGTTTAGCAGGTTTGAATTAAGAGTTTTTCTTCTCCTAGACGAGTTGCCTCACCAAGGTTGAAGAACTCAATCTACCCTACTATTTTACCCATAGCTGGAGGGAGAATAATTGGCTTCATCCCTTTCCCAAGATTATTAGTGCAATGTGAAAGGCAATCAGTCACGTCCACGATTTGAACTCGTGACGCCGTGTCCATTTCCTACAAGGATAACCATTAAACCACGGGCACCTCCTACGACTATTCTATGGTGAAAACGTTTTCCTCTACCAGTAAAAACAGTCGTGTCAAGCTGCTGTAATATATTGGAGTCATTTTTGGTGTTAAAACTTACAAGTTTATGTGTCCAGTTGGTGTGACCAGTGTGATATGTTTAGCAGAGGCAATTACTACTTGGATGCACAGCTAGCGCCACTCCCAAGACTTGGCGAGCACAAGAACTACCTTGATGGCTGCAGAGAAAAAATGTCATTTAAATCGCAGTGGTAACAGCCATGAGAGCAAATGTCTCTTTCGGCGCTAGGAATTCCCTTTTCAGGCATGAAGCGATTTCGCTTCATATCAGAAGCTTCCTAAGAACTGCCATTTTTGAATCTACCTCTTTTATATTTTCATTTTTTTAATCCTCACAGATTATATTTCCCTGTTTAATTCTATGATGGGAATACTCGTATTGATTTAACATTTCGTCCGACTAATTTTTATCCTTTAATATTGCATATATATATATATATATATATATGTATATATATATATATATATATATATATATATTAGCGTCATTAGTATGATATCTTTTAACATAGGGACATACAAATGAATATATATTTACTAAATATGTATTTTCTGTGAATTGAATGACCATGACCAGAAAATCCAGCGAACAGTTATGTACAGCATACGAAAACACTGGACAGCTGTTTCGACCTTATTAGGTCTCATCAGTAGTGTATACCGTGATCTCCACCACTGGAGATTGGACAAGCGACCTCAATATGCACAGCCAAAGTCTAAAACTGAGCCACCTGTCCGTATTACACCCAAGTGACAACAAATTGACTAGTTATGGTAATTGCACGGCTAACTAACCTGAATGTGTATTACAATTTACATCCGCACTCTTTAGAGAGGACACGGTCACCTCTAGGGCCACGTCTTCCCTTGAGGATTAGAAATACACATACGCGTACCTACTATGACCTCAACGGCAAGAATATTTTTCTTTTTCAAGTAGAGGAATTATATTGTGAATTGAATAACCATTACCGTTGAGGTCATAATAGTTACGCGTATGCGTATTTTTAATCCTCTTGGAAAGACGTGACCCTGAAGGTCACTGTGTTCTCTGTAAAGAGTAAGGATGTAACTTGCACGACACATTTAGGTTAATTGGCAGCGCAATTAGCATGACTAGTTAATTTGGTGTCACTTGTGTGCGATATGAATTGATGGCTCAGTTGTAGAGTTTCAGCTCTGCAATCTGTGGTCGCTGTTTCGATTTGCTGTGGTGGAGATCACAGCATACACTGTTGATGTGACCTGATTAGGTCAAAACAGCTGTATAGTGTTTTCGTATTTCATAAGTAAGTGTTCGCCGGATTTTTTTGTCATGGAAATTCAATTCACAATATAATTCCTCGACTTAAAAAAGAAAATGTCGATATACAATCTTAGTTTAAAATAATGCAGACTCCTTTGAACTATTTTTATTAATATGTTTGGGTATTTTTACAAATTTAATGATATCAAGTTTTCGTATCTTGAAGAGAGACAGAATATTTTATTTTTCATAGAACATATCTAATGACGAACTCAGGGGCCTACTCCCAAACTCGAACTGAACCCTTTATTTAATCAACGGCAGTAGACTGTTCAAATTCTGTGAACTATGACCTCATTTAAGCTATAGCAAATGTTCCTTTTTATTCTTACCTCAGGCTTGGATCGAACTTGCAGCCTCCTAATAACTTCACTCAGAAGTACATATCAGCCAAAGCGTTGTCACTATAATAATTACCCTGAAGGTAAAGACAATCGTCCGAATATTCGAAGTTATAAAATTTATTTACCTTCCTTTGTTTCAGAACAGGAATAAAATAATAGTGCTGTACAATTACCTCTATAGTCTGTTGTATTTTACTGATATCAACGGTTTTCTAATTGTCTTGGCATCGCTTATATATAAGTAGGCCGACAGTAGCAGAGTGCACCTCGAAGGCTCCCTTTTACATAGCTAGTACACGGGGGTTTATGGGAGAGCACTATTCTTTTCATTTGTTTATTCGTCTTACCCTTAGTCCGTACTTTATAATACTGAGTGATAAATAAGGAGGCAATGGATACCATTTTCCGAGTCCTTGGTATGACTCAACTTGGGATTGAACGCTGGTCATCCAGAACATTGGCGAACATCCAAAAGATTATGCTATCTATATAAAAAATTGTTAAAGTGTTCAATGTTCAACAATACAGACCAATATGCCAAATACATGTGTCGATATTAGATCACATGAGGATCGACGAGATAAATCCCACATTCGTTATTTTTCCTCAATTTATTGATTTTCTCTTTTATAGTTAAAGATCTTCTCTCTCTCTCTCTCTCTCTATATATATATATATATATATATGTATATATATATATTTATGTTAAAATGGGTGGGTCAACGAAAAATTTGCATTTTTTAGGATTTATATTGTTCTTACATACGAGCATGTTTCTAGCTTGATGCTTTCGTCAGAGAACGCGTATGGCACAATACAAAATTTTATGAAAAAATACACAATTCTCTACACAAAACGAAGGATCAAGATGAACATTCTACACACAAAGTAAGTTAAAAATGGGCAAAAATGTACAATTCTGCGTTTCCTGGGGCCGATTTAACTAATTTAATCTACTCTAACTTCTTTTATGAATGAAAGTCATTATATATATATATATATATATATAGTTGGAGTCTAAAGAGTGTATTCGTGTTATATACTTATTTTCACTATCACATCTGAAGAGACGAAGAATGTATTCTTTACCGAAATAAATCTACAATGACAATTTAAACATGGTTGAGCTGTCTTATATATATATATATATATATATATATATATATATATATATATATACCTAACAGGGCAATAGGACAATATATATATATATATATATATATACGTCTCCGTGCGGATTTTTTTTTTATTTCGGAAATAACTTTACCTGGTGACTGACAACTATTTGTTAATTGTATGACCTTCGAAAAAGAGAAAGACACGACCTATTTGGCTGTAAGTGACCGTCGGGTGGAAAGAGGTAAATTAAATTTCTTTTAAGAAAAAAAAGTCTATTGGAAAAGCCGACAGCCAAAACAGAAACCTGTCTAAGCTGGGAGACGGAAATGAACTTGAGAAAATGTTATAGGCTGGCGTTAATTAGTCACTGCATCTTGCCGGCATCATCTAATTGAACAGTTTCTCATTTTCAACCATTGACGGAATAAAACAGAAATGGAGGATGATGAAACCAGTCAAGAGATTCCAGCGTTTTTTTTTTTTCTGATTTTTTTTTTCTATTGTTAAAAGGAAAGGATGATTGCTGAATAAAACGTAATTAAATTTTATTCGTAACCGAATTCATTGATGAGTGCCTCTCTGTCTCTCTCTGTCTCTCTCTCTGTCTGCCTGTGTCTCTTTCTTTCTTTCTTTCTCCCACCTTCTATTTGTTATGTCAAAAGTTAATTACAGGGAAATGAGTGAGTAAACAGCCAGCCAGTATTATTTTGACGATTCTTAGTTTATATACACATGCACACAAAAACATGCACACTTAAACACACGCATACGCCCACACATGAACACACATGCACACACATACACACAAGCGTACACACATAGACAAACTCATGCATGCACACGCACACACAGGCAAACATATACACACAAACATGCACACACGGACAAAATCACGAATGCGCACACATGCACACGTACACACACAATCATGCACAAAAAAACACAAGCACATCCATACACATGCACACATACACACAAAAATATATATACACAAACATATACATATATCTATATAATGTCGTTTAAATTACCAAAGAATGAAAATCACTTTCCTTTGTTTTACGAAAAAAGTATTCTACGTTGACGAAATAATGTGTGTGTGTGTGTGTGTGTGTGTGTGTGTGTGTGTGTGTGTGTGTGTGTGTGTGTGTTTTATAACGTGTGTGCGTGTGCGCTCACAGAAATTCACTCACTTTTATCATACCAAAGTTAGAAATTTTTTTATGTAATGTTCCTAGATAGTTGAATACAAAGGATTCTTTTAAAATTCAAGGAACGATGTATTTGGACTGTATTTTAAATTTTCCTGTGTGTTGACTGATCATTGCAGACCAGTCGTGACAGCCTGGAGTTAGTTGACTTACATGTACTCCTGTATTATGAATTGATCAGTGTATCTAAGGATTGAACCTTTTAATTATAACATATTTGAAATCATGATTGGTTAGTAAATCAGTGATTCATTCAGGTGATCTATTTCATTCAAATTTCGCACAAGTTTAGCTAACATACATTTTAGACCGCTCTTTGCTTAAAATACTGACGTCTTATTGGAAAGATACCTCATGCTAATAAGAGGTATCTACTCTAAATTTCTGTAGTCCTGGTACTCAGTATTTGCATACACCAGACCACAAATGAACAGAGCTGATGAACGTAAGTTTTATTAGTCGGCCAATATATATATATATATATATATATATATATATATATATATATATATATATATATATAAACGCTGCAATACTACAATTACAATATTGCTCAACACGAGTGGAGCCAATTACAAAATGTTAAATCAAAGGTCGGACGTCTTAAATAGTTTTAAACACAAAAGGGGGTGATTGCTTTATAATTAGAGATTGGCTTCTGAATATTTATACCTGAGGGTTTTTTTTAATAAAAGGAAGGTTTTTTGTTCATATTATATGTTTCTTCTGTTATGTACATTTTAAGCCAGGTAGGTTTTTGAAGATAAAAAACGGCGTTTTCTCCTTTATCATTGGTCGGTGTTAGACTCCCTGATGATCCGTTATGGTGAAACTTTAGCAGGAGAATTCCAACTCGCGATTTAAGTTAATTTTATATATATATATATATATATATATATATATATATATATATTATAATAGTGTATGGTTGTCACTATCTCAATATTATTCGGAGAGTATTGCAAATCTATGATAGCGCTATTATATAATAAGAAATGAATATATATTAGTTTTCTTATATATATATATTCAGTAGCATGGATATTTTTCTGTTGCCACAGGTTTCATGCCGTCTTTATACGACATTCATCAGGCAGAGACAGAAAGAATGTTGAAGAACTCTAAAAAATAAAAAAAATGGCCAAAAGAATGTTTACTTTTGAATTACATATAACTCTTGTGTGTGTGTGTGTGTGTGTGTGTGTGTGTGTGTGTGTGTGTGTGTGTGTGTGTGTGTGTGTGTGTGGATTATCATGGCTTATTGTTGTGTGTGGTCGTATATGTGATTCTCAGTATGTGTGTGTATGATGATACATACACAGCGTGAAAGATTTGAGGCAGTCTTCAGAATATATGTGTTACGATATGTAGCGGAAGTGGCGAAACAGTCGGGGATTTGGAAGAATAAAAAAAAAAATTTGGTGTAGTGATGATTTTAACTAAGAAACACACACACACACACACACACACACACACACACACACACACACACACACACACACACAGTCAAAGGAATGATACGAAGTTCTAACAAAAACATTCTTTTGACGGCATTTTATTTTTCGATTTCTCTAAAATGTCTGATAATTGTCTTATAAAGACGGTATCAAACCAATGTCGGAGGTCAGCACTTATACAATTAAACATATATAAAATCTAATACACACACACACACACACACACACACACACACATACATATATACATATATATATATATATGGGTGGTGAAGTTTGACTGCCGAAACATGGAGTGCACTCTATTACGCAGTTAAATCGCCAAAGCTGAGAGTGAAAAGAGAGACATATTTTGCGCCGACGGAAAATTATTGTTCTATACTCCATCTGCTAATGGGATTTGAACTAATTCTAATGTTGGAATATACACTTCCACCATCAGACATCTTTTTTGTACATGACACCCCTCTCCACCGGATAAGTTTAATAACATCTGCAAATAATTAGTTGATAAAATTCATTAGTTAATCAATGTAATTATTTGCTTCTATTTGGCAAATCTATCTATTATTTTATTGCAAAAAGCATCAGCACCTCTTTCTATATTCGTCAACATCAAAAGATCTTTATTCATGAAAACTAAATTTCTTAATCGTACTTCAATTTGGGAATACTTATATAATGATTGACAACATTTCTGAATTAAAGCTTGATGATTTTTATCATTATGGGTTTTCGGACTATTTTCTAAATCTTTATTGTTATTTACACAACGTTTCGGCTCATATGTCCTCCAGCCTTTTTCAGGTGTTTTTCAAACTTTACAACCTACGCGGCACTTTATTGAATCCACGGGGGTCGACTGTTCTGATTCCGTTACCCATAACCGGGTACAAGTTTTAAGTATTCCTGTATTGTTACTCGCCTGCAGTCAGGATAGAACCAGCAACCTCCAAATGATTGTCTCGTTAGAAGCTTATGGAAACAACGCCTATAACCGTAACGCTATGTGTCTAGCAGATTCAGGTAGCAGTATAGGAATACTTAACACTTGTACGCGGTTAGGGCTAACGGTATAAAAACAGGCGACCCCCGTGAATTCAATAAAAGACGTAGTTTGAAGTTCTGTGTAGGTTACCGTGTTCGACAAACACCTGAAAAGGGCTGGAAGTGATATCGTCCGAAACGTTGTGGAAATAACAATAAAGATGCAGACAATAGTCCGAAAACTCTTAATGATAAAAACTGTATAATCAACAAATCCCTGTAATGAAAAGGACAATCAGAGGAATCTGATGTGGCAGGTATGGTCGGAATCAGACTAGTAGTTTGACTTCTTTTGTGAGAACTTGGTTTGATTCCAGTTCCCGTATTCTCTCAGCAAGTTTTTGGATGTTTGATGATTGCTTTGCAAAATCTGCGGCATAAATTGATTTCAGGTCGAATTTTACTCCATCCAAATCCAATAAACATCCACAGTTGAAAACGCTTCCATCGGAAAATTTTTCTTGTGAATCTGAAAAATCTCCACATTAAACAATTCAACAAATCTAAACTCAGTCATAGTTTTAAAACTTTGCTCAATGGAAACAATAACTACACTAAAAATTTTGTTCAGACCAAAAAACAATGTTTTTGACTAAAACAGACCGACTGTAAATTTTTTGAATAAGCATGATTTTGATTACTGTTGCACGAAGTAATAAAACATCAGTTATTAACAAGAGAGTGTCTAGTGACTCAATACGACAGTAAGGCGTGTAAGAAAATATTTGCTTTTCCGCGGATTTCTCTCAATGTCCATCTCTTTATGATCCTCTCCCTCTTGAAGGGAAGAGTAAAAGAAAAAGAAGATTCAAGCCACAGTTATTTCAAATAATGACTATAACACATTCAAAACTATTTTTGTGACTGTCTCACTTACACATATTCACTATCATGTCTCACTTATATTCTTCTGCTTTAATCTCCACACTAAACAGCAGCACTCTGAAACTAGTTGATAAGTTCATCTACCTAGAGAGCAGTGTCTAATGAACTGAGACAGACATCAACACGCGATTAGCAAAGGCATGGAAACCTATCGATAGACATCTGGTCCTATGGAAGTCAGACCTGACCGATGAAATTAAGCGCAGTATCTTCCAAGCAGCGATCGTGTCGATACTGCTATATGGATGCAATACACGGACGCTGACTAAACGGATGGAGAAATTGCTTGACGGCAATTATACGAGAATGCTGCGATCAATATTGAACAAGTCCTGGAGGCAACACCCAACAAAGCTGCAGCTATCCAGCCACCTACCACCCATCACGAAAACGTTGTTAATTAGAGAAAACAGACACGCGGGACACTGCTGGAGAAGTAGGGACATAGTTCATGTCGGATGTTCCTTTGTGGACCACTTCACATGGACGAGCAAAGGCAGGACGTACAGTTGAAACCAACATACTGCAGCTCTGTGCTGATTCGGGATGTAGCCCCGAGGATCTGCCAAAAGCAATGGACGATAGGCAGGTGTGGCGAGAGACGCTCAGGAATATCCGTGTGATAGCGTGACATGATGTTGATGATGATGATACACATAAACTATTTTTTCATTATTATGTCTTATACACAATTACTATTATTTTAAATAATGAATATTATGTCTTACTTACACAAAATCACTATTATTTCAAATAATGAATATTATGTCTCACTTACACAAAATCACTATTATTTCAAATAATGAATATTATGTCTCACTTACACAAAATCAGTATTATTTCAAATAATGAATATTATGTCTGACTTACACAAAATCACTATCATTTCAAATAATGACCACAACCAATCCAAAATTATTTTCAACTGTCTCACTTACACATTCAGTATCATGTCTCAATTACACACATTCATTATCATTTCAAAAAATGACTATTATGTTTCGTTTATACACAATCACTATTATTTTAAATTATGACAACAATTCATTAAAAATTATTTTTGTGACTATCTCACTTACACATAATCAGTCTTATGTCTCACTTACACACATTCGCTATGGGGGGGTGTCCTCGTGGTGTAATGGTTAAATTGATGGACTGCGGGATCGTAGTACGCGAGTTCGTACTCCAGTCATTCTATTACGTTCATTTTAGGGAAAATACCCTTAGGTAAGGTATGAACCCTCTTATCCTCCCAGCTATGGGTTAAATAGTACCACTACTGTTCTTCTAGGAGCATGGCTTTAGCATTAAATAACCTAAAAAGAATTGATATGCCATTAATCAAAGAAACAAAACCAAACCAAGCATTCACTTATTTCAAATAATTACTATTAAGACTCACTTACACACGATCGCTATCTTTTCGAATAACTACAATACATTAAAAATTATTTTTGTGACTGTCTCACATATACACATTCACTATAATGTCCATTGGCCAGTGATCTGGGGCTGTACAATACACAGACTGCATCTTTCCTTAGGGTTAAGACAACCCCATCGAATGTCCTGGTTAGGACACTATATAATACGATGGTAAGGCTTCAGTAATATTGGGGTTTGGGGGAATGCAGAGTACCCTTCCATTTCCATCGTCCCCGGGTCCACTTGCGCCCGAGGTGTCAGCACCTGATAGGGTCCTATCTAGGGGTCAAGAGCTGGGGCTGTACAATACACAGACTGCATCTTTCCTTAGGGTTAAGACAACCCCTTCGATTGTCCTGTATAGGACACTAAATAATACGATGGCGAGTCTTCAGTAATATTGGAGTTTGGGGGAATGCAGACTACCCTTCCATTTCCATCGTCCATGGGTCCACTTTCGCCCGAGGTGTTAGCACCTGATAGGGTCCTATCTAGGGGTCAAGAGCTGGGGCTGTACAATACACAGACTGCATCTTTCCTAAGGGTTAAGACAACCCCATCGAATGTCCTGTTAGGACACTATATAATACGATGACGAGTCTTCAATAATATTGGAGTTTGGGGGAATGCAGATTACCCTTCCATTTCCATCGTCCCTGGGTCCACTTTCGCCCGAGGTGTCAGCACTTGATAGGGTCCTATCTAAGGGTCAAATAGAATTAAACTGTGTAATTACTCACAGCAGAATTGTTCAAAATTAACTGTTTTTACATTTAACTGTGTATAAACAAAAACTGTGTACTTATGTTAACTGAATTGTTTGAAATAAAACTTTCTTTTACACTTGAAAATAACTGATGGTCCTCTGCTGGGGCTGTAGGATACACTGAAGGCAGTTCTGCAGAGATGTAAGACTCCCTAACGAGTGTCATGGATAGGATACTAAACAATCTCATAGTGAGGTTTCAGTAATGCTGGAAATTTGGGATACGCGGAGTACACCTTCAAGCTATCACTCCATATTTACTAGGAGTGGTAGCACCTTATAAAGCCCTATCTATGTGTTAAATAGAACTAAAGTGTGTAGTTTCACTGAACTGAATAGTTTGAAATAGAAGTGTTTTCACATTTAACGGTGTGTAAAAAAAACTATACTAATACTAAACTGAAATTAAATGTTTTAAATTTTCATCAAAATGAATTAAATTGGTTTTAAAATAGCCGAAAATTGTCGATATGCCATAAAACCAACCAACAAACCAACCAACCACTATTATGCCGGGTCTGTATAATCATGCATCCACTGTGAAGGAAATAGTAAAAGAAAGGACTTTAGCCACGGCCGCTTTTTGGCAATGACAAGAACGCAAACAATTTTCTTTCTTTTCTCTCGGTGCATCCCATTTACCCACCAACCCTACAGTTCTCTGTCTCATTTGGCCTACTTAAAAGCAATAAGGAAACTACAAAATTAATGATTTTTACTTCCGTCTTTTTTTACTAAGCTAAAAAGTATTTTAGCTACGAAATAATATTGCTCGTAACAATGATCCTAAGAAATGAAAAAGTGGGATTTAAAAAAATACGTAAACACAGAGGATTGTGAAAATTATCAATAATACATTCTGTATAACGTAACATTAATTTTTCTCGAAATAACTAATGCATGCACTTTATCAGTAGCTTATGCAGACTCGTTGCGCTTGCTATATATATATATATATATATATGTGTGTGTGTGTGTGTGTACGCGAGTGCGGGCACGGTCATGTGTGTGTCAGTGCATGCGTTTCTATACGGCTGTGCGTAAGCAGTATTCATGATGGTTATTTTTTTGGCACATATATATATATATATATATATATATATATACGTGGGGCCTTCAATAATTTTTCAGAAATTTTTGTACAGGCATTTTAAACTGTCAAAGACTCTTGAAAATTTAGTATGTTATTGCTATACATATTACGAGATGACTCGTCAATTTTTTTATGATTTCATCTTCAAATGAACAGCTAAAACAGGAATTGGAATACACCATACTAAAACCTGATTTTCACAGCTGGTGAATTTCAAAAATACAATCTGGACGTGAGGATACTTTAGGAGAACGATATGCAATAAAATTATGTTGTAAATTTGGAAAAAAATGCCACAGAAACGTATGGAATGCTTCAGACTGCTTTTCGACCATCTTGCATGAATCCGGCATCAGTTCTTGAGTGGCATAAGAGATTCAAGGAAGGCAGGGAGTCTGAGAGTGATGATGAGAGGTGTGCGAGGAGTGAGGAAATCAATACACCAGAGTTGATTGGCCAAAGGGTTACGGTTACGGTTACTATGTTGAGGTTTTAAGGGAGTTCAGGAAGAGATTCCGTCGGAAGTGGCCAGCACTCTTCAAATCGGGTAGGTGGCATTTCCACCATGACAATACACTAGTCCACAACTCCATCCTTGTCACATACTATTTGACCAAGATAGGCATCAAGACACATCCCCCAAAACCCTATAGGCCAGTCCTTGCTCTCTGTGACTTATGGTTATTATCTAAGCTCAGAGGCTGATGTTATTAAACAGTTGAGGTGATGAAAAAGGCTGTGACGAATGTCATTGGCACGCTTACACAAGAAGGCTTCCATGGGGCCTTCCAGAAGTTGTTGGAATGGTACAACAAGTGCATTGTAGCCGGAGGAGATTACTTCGAAGGGGATTAGAGTTTCATGTGTGTTCTATCAATAAAAGTGCCGATACTAAAAATCTTTGGAAACTTTTTTAATGATCCTCGTAAATATATATATATATATATATATATATATATATATATATATATATATATATCAATTCTATCTATCTCATAAACTCATTGCGCGTTCAGATATACCAAAGTATTTCAGTATATTGTCACTCCATATCACACTGTCAGGAAAAATCTATCGTGGAGTTTTGATATGAAGATGAAGTTATTTAACTAATTGATTATACGACAGAAATAGGTTAATATCCCCATGCATTGATACCTATATATATATATATATATATATATATATATTTGTATATGTAATTATGTTGTGAAAAAAACAAAACAAGTTGTACAATTTGCAATTTCATCAATTCGTATTCGGAAAAAAACAATCCTGTAAAAAAAGGAAAAGAAAAACAATCATGAAAAGCTGTTTGGTGAAACCTTGGTAGACTGACTCGTGGCCATGTAGGAGTTATTTTTATAATCATTATATATATATATATATATATATATATATATATATAGTAACTTATATATATGTATATATATATATATATATATTGGCGTTTGAGTCAACCGGGTTTCGATCCCGTCTACGGGAAGCTAGTTTGTCTAGCCACACTGATCAGTTCTGATAGAACGAAACAGATCTGTCGGTGGATGACTATATATATATATATATATATATATATATATATAGGCTACCATTGTTAATCATCCTCTAATTTACTCAAACTTGAAAATAACACTGACATCTGACTGTATCAGGTGTATTTACCAAAATTACATGGAAATATCTTAAAATACTATACATTATATTTATTTAAAGAATTGTTCACTGACGTCAACCACTGCCTCAAGACGATTTCGCGATCTCCTGCCAGCCTTTCGGACAATCTCCTTGTTTAAATTAGGAAATACTCCCGTAATCCTCGCCTTCAGTTGATCTTTGGTATTCCACAGAGATTTGTTGATCTCTTATTCAAATGTGCTTCACCAATAATAATCAAGGTGATGGCAATATGCAGAGTTTAGCAACCACATCTAAGGGTATATGTGATTGCAGAAATTATCTCTCAACCAACACTTGATTTTCTACTTTTGCGGCATGATACAGAATCCTGCTGACTGACGTATTATCTTCCAGCAGGAACCCTCTTGATTTAGGCCAACGCTATCTTGTCCAGGTCATAGATACTGACCTCTGTATTAAGGTTGAGGCGATGTGTGAAGATCTATTGCGGCATAACCTCACCATCCCTAGTTAGCACCCACCCCACCAAAACATGAACGTGATGTGGACGTGGTATTTGCATTTTATCAATATGAATATGAATCTATCTTCAGACTGACACCCATTGACTCTGAAAATTTTGTAACGGCACATCAACAGTAAATGCCAAACTTTACAGCATGTTATTTTCAAATATCTGGAAGAATAACTTATAACATGGTGCTGGGTTCCTCACGGAGAGTGTTAGATTGACGCTAGCTTCTTGCATAGTAGTCAAAACCTGAAACAAATAAAGCGTATACTATAAATTAGTTCGAAATAGCGTAAATTTATATATCTCTTGATTAATAGGGACGTGGTTGTATTAGCGTGTGTGTGTGTGTGTGTGTTTATGGAGAAAACGTAGATATTTTTGGTAGCTCTAACAATATGATGAATAATAGATGGAATATGGATATATCAAAAAGAATACAACGGATTCAGTTCCGAATATTTTGTTCTTTTTTTCTTGACAGAACTTTTTAAAAATAATCGTTCAATAAAAAGAACGAAAGACTCCAAACGGAATATGTTGTCTGCGTTTTTAGTACATCAACCGTTCCATTCGTTTCTCATTATATATATATATATATATATATATATATATGACGATATATATATATAATAATATATATATATATATATATATATACATATATATATATATATATATATATATATATAATCCCATCGGGGCTTGTAACGATAGAATGTCACATTTTTAATGGGAGTTTGGTGTAAATTCAGATTTTTCCTTCACTGAGCCTGATTGGAATAGCAAGGCTAACGACCCCTGTCTTACCCATGATTTACTCATAGCTGGAGATGTAATAATTGGGTTTACAGCCGGGGCAAAGATTTGAACTTGGTTTGTGTGTCCATTTCCAAGGACGAATATTACACCGTAAGCATTTATTCTCTCTCTCTCTCTCTCTCTCTCTATATATATATATATATATAGCAACCAGTCTCGGTGAAGGAAGAACCTGAATTCAAACTAAACAAACCCCGCTTACAAAAGTGATCTTGAGTCACATCTTGCGCTGGTGAAATTCTATATATATATATATATATATATATATACACACACACAACAAGCAGGACGTGATACAAGCTCGAATTCCCTTATTCATTGAATTAACCCCGTAAACTTTGATCCGAAAATAGAAAGTCGAATAGGGGTAATCAGGTTACTCATTGTAATCACAGCGATATCACATAATTTTGCATATTTCAAAATTTTAAATCCAGTGTCTTCCTTTTCTCCCTCTTTCGGTTATGGCCGCTATAAACTCAATATGAACTTATTTAGCTCAGTTACACTAAACAGTAAACCAGGCATTTGTGGTATTACGATTATTGTTCCAGGAAATGGATACGTGGACACGTAATAAAAAAATTCCTGGATGGCGCTGTTTTCATTTTACCAAGCGCTGATACATTCAGGAAAGATATATATATATCTAAAGAGTCTCTTTCCAGTTATGGGGTAGTAGGAGGATAGACTTGGATCTTTCACTTTGGTATGGAGATCAGTATACGAGAAGGAGAACTCTGAATTAAACCCTGAATTCAAACCATGTAAACTCCACGTAAAACTTAACCTTGTGCTATTAACCAACTTGTTTTTACAGAGGAATGGGAAAATGACTAAACGTTACAATAGCAGATAAATCCAAAATATAATGAAGGCAAATTATATAATTTTGGTTCATCGATGTATTTATCCTAACAACATCTCAACCCATGTAGGTTTATTTTAGGCAGAAATTAGGGAATCACGTTCTTTGTTCATTTTTTATTTACATACTTGTGTATTATTTTGCTTTAAAGAACACTAATAATTATTAAAAGATTTATTTGATCCATATATTGATTATAAATTATTTCACGCTTATATGAATAACTATTCCAGGTCATATTAGGCCTAGGAAAAAATGGCAATGAAAGGGACACAGTCAGCGTTTAATGTTTTCTGTTTTTTCTCCTCTTGGGAATAGAAAGGCTATCAACATGAAAAAAAAATTCTGAACATTAAATATAAAGTTTGAATTTTTTAAGTATTTATTTTTTACCCCTGCTGATAAAATTAGAAATCTTATAAAATAGATTTGGTTCGGTATTACATTACGCAAAACTCTTTCTACAAACCGAATGGTATCAAATTTTTTGAAAGACCCTGTATATGTCGTACCTGATCAACCAATTATTTACTCAGCCGCAAGATAATGTTTTTTTCTAATGCTTTCGATAGTCTTGTCCAAATGATGTAAATGATATCCTGATATATCTTTGTTTCTCGGCGTCTTCAATGTCGAGTCATAGTTGGTCTGCATCTCAAGATGACAGTCGATAATAATGCAAAATTTAGATTGAAAGGTAGACAAAGCAAATAACGATACCTCTGTCAGTCAGTAACGCAGACAAATCAAAATAGAATATATATATATATATATATATATATATATATATATATATATATATATATATATATATAGGAGGCTGTCTCTCAGTTTATCCCCTTTTTCTTTTTCCTTGACTACATCTTCGTTTTCTTACTGTTCATTTCCACACCCCACTCTTCCTTTAACTTTTATTTCAGCATTTTATTTATATTTGCTTCTATTTCTTTCTTGGGACTTTGCCGTCTTCTTTTGTGACAGCTTGGAATAATGACAAAGTCTTCTCTACTTAAAGCGGGAATTGGATCACTATGCAATTTACATCAATCACGTGTTAGGCCAGACATCGCTGGCTGATTGTACGAAGTATCATTTTTATCACCAATCTAGCAGCAATTTCGCGTCTATCTTTAGAGACCCACGCTTGCAATTAGGACAACTAGTACAGAAATAGTCGGTGACTCAGGTTTTTATCTTATATCTTTCTATAATTTCAGACATTTTCTTCTTCTTCTTCTTCTTCTTCTTCTTCTTCTTCTTCTTCTTCTTCTTCTTCTTCTTCTTCTTCTTCTTCTTCTTCTTTCTTCCTTTCTTTCGTATGCAACACGGCGTATATCGTATTCTTTCCAGTATTGCTGGTTTTTTTTAACATAATGCATACAACTTGTATAATATGCCTTTGTTTTGATGGATTGTTAACTTCAAAATATATTTGACTTCTACGATTGAGATTTGAGAGTGGCTCTACTGATGTAGTTGTTGATTCTTCTTCTTCTTCTTCTTCTTCTTCTTCTTCTTCTTCTTCTTCTTCTTCTTCTGTGATTTTCAGTGACTCCTCACTTACACGTCTCTACATTTCTCTTGGATTCTATTAAATATTTTAGCAGAACATACCAGTATTGTAGTATGGGTAGTATGTATTCTTCCAAAAATACCCGGCTATTCTCAGCTCTATCCGAGGTTATTTGGGGTACTCTTGATTATTATCGGTATCACAATTACCTTCAATTTTCATAATTTTTGAACCTCTCTGAATAAGATGTATCAATTCATTTATTCCTTTTCTTATTCTGTTGGAACTGTGAAGTATATGCTTTGTTTGGTAAGTTAAACTAGCTCTCATCTACCCAGGACTGGATCATCCAATTGACTTATTGAATAATTCATTCATTTGATCTCTCTCGAATTAGTTCATGCCTAACGAGTACAAAATTACATTCTTTGTAATTACACATTTACATTTTTTGTTTAGTGGTTCATTAATTTTTTAATTTCATTTTTTTTTAGATTTTTTTTATCGAGTACGAATAATTTTAAAACATATTTTAGCCATATACTTGACCCTGATTCTAGATGACTTGAGCTATAGTTTCACACACATGTGTTAATCCCTTTTCGTGTCAGTGTTCCATTGAATTATTTTGTGAGATATATTTAAGTGAAAATTCGGACATATACATATGTGATTTATCTGAAATGGGAAAATGATGTCACTTGCACATTTGCCAGTAGATAATCTTCCCATCACCGGTCGCCCAAACTTCAGTATCTCTTCTATGTCAGTTTAATTCTTATGTGTTTTCTTGTCTAATTAATTACCCGGTAAATCCAACATTTGCTATCCTCTTGAGTCTTATATTTTCTATCTTTTATATAATTGTTTCTTATGCCTTTTTTGTCTGCTTTTGATAAGGTTACATTTTAGCCATTAGTTTTTTTGTTTTTTGTTGTTTTGTTTTTTTGTTGTATATGTATTTACGAAACCCTTCCTCACTTTCAGAATGCGACACAAAGTCATTTTTTTAAGTAGAGTTTAAAATTTGGAATTCAGAATATTCCTTCACCATGATGGATTGCCTAACCAAGGGCTAAAAACTTAATATCCTCTACAATTTACCCATAGCTGGAGTGAGAATAATTGGACTCATAAGTTTCCCAAGGGTATTAGCGCAAGCGAAAATATAAATAAACTCAATGAGGATTTGAACGCGTGTTTCGGTGTCCATTTCCGAGGACAAAATATTTACACCACGGTATATCCGTATATTTCCTCTTCATTGCAATTTCACGATCATATGCGCAATTTATTTAGTTTGCTTTTGAAATAGTTTATATTGTTATTTTGTATTTTGTTAACTTTTTCGACGATTGTTTTCTCGATTTTATAAATCCCGTTTTCCTATTGATCTTTGTGTGATGCGTGTTGCTATTTTAGGCCTTTATAATTAGTTTTCCTCTAAACCCTTATTCGCCTTATCAACAGAATCATTTGAGCGAGCGGTACTCCTCCTTTCATTGCAAACAGAGACTTTCATCGAAACCTCTCATATATACTACCTTGCGCATCGGCAATCATTTCTTTGTTCAATGATCCATATTAACCATTTCTTATCTAATACTGTTTATGAAGAGCTCAGAGTGTTATCGTCGCTGAAAATAGACCTGAGTTCAAATCCTGAACAGCATTGTTTGAATTTGGCATAGTGATAATATAGGTAAGTATGAATGGGGCAGCCTTGGCTTTTTCATCCTGGTATGAAAAACGGTCTAGGAGAAGGACAACTCTGAATTCAAAATTGTTAAATCCCAACATTGCTCTATGGGTGGTCTTGAGTAAATGCATAAAATTCAAAAAATTATCCGAATAATCAGTACCTTCATCTAACTAATATCTTACCAATTATTATTCACAGACCACCCTTTACAATGAAAGTTAGAACAGGTGCTCACAATCTATTTGCTGTTGTAGCGTTTTTATGACTGATGTTTTTAAAGAGCTCAGAGTGATATCGTTGCTGAAAATAGACCTGAGTTCAAATCCTGGACAGTATTGTTTGAATTTGGCATAGTGCTAAACTTGTTGGGGTAGGTATGAATGGGGCCGCCTTGGCTGTTTCATTATGGTATGAAAAACGGTCTTGGAGAAGGACAACTCTGAATTCAAAATCGTTAAATCCCGACTAAAAATTGACACTGGGTCTCATTCTGCTCGTTCTGTGGTCTTGGGTAAATGCATAAAATTCAAAAATAATCAGTACCTTCATCTAACTAATATCTTACCAATTATTATTCACAGACCACCCTTTACAATGAATGTTTGAACAGGTTCTTACAATCTAGTTGTTGTTGAAACGTTTTTATGACTGATGTATTTGAAATTCTTACACAGACATCTTTTAATACTCATTTCAATATTACGTCGGAGTGGTGTTATTTCGGATCGAAAATCAATACGGCTGTAGGTTAAATATTTCACAAGCACATATCCATCGATTAAAAGAAAGCTACCTGGAAGAATCATACGATGATATTTGCCAAAAAGTGTCAGAAATACTAATAGACATGACTCTTGGTATTTATGCCAGCCATTAAAAACATGTCTGATCCATGTTTAGATCGTACGTGATTATATCTGAAAAAGGAAATAGGATGACATTGTGTATTGTTCGTTTGTTTTGTTGGTTGGTTTAGTTTTACGACACATCAACGATTGTAGGTTATTCATGCCAAATCCATTTTCATACAAATAAAGAGTTCTTTTTCAAACAATTCAACGTAGCATAAGTACACAATTTTAGTATCAAAAACAGTTCTTTTTCAAACAATTCAGGTTAGAATAGTTACGCAGTTTTATTCTATTTGACCTATAGATTTGACCTAATCAGGCGCTTCTACTCCAGGCTCGAGTGAGCCTGGGAGCGATGGCAATGAAGTGGTACTCCGTATTCCTCAAAGGTTCCGAACTGTGGGAACCTCACCATCAGATTGTTTTTTTTCATATCCAAAACACTCGTAGGGAAAGTCTTACCCCTCTGCAGAGGTGTTGTCTATGGATTCTACGGCTCCAGCACACTGGGCAAATTATATTGGATACATAGATCAACAATTTGCACTTGCTAAGGGTACTTGCAACAGAGAGAACAGAGTTTAAAAAACGATGGGTATTACTGAAACGCAGTGTTCTTCAGCTTGCTAAGAAAGAACATTATAATTTTGGATATTCTCCCACAGAAATTAAAATTTGTTCTATAGCTAACTTCAAATATACGAGTAAAAACGATTTCCTAATTAGAGCACGTTTTGTTACAATGAAAGATAAGTAATAAAGTATGATACCACACAGTGTCGTTTGGTTTGGTTTGGTTTTATGGCATATCAACCTTTGTAGGTTATTTAACGCCGAATCCATTTTTATGTAAATAATCAGTTCTATTTAAAACAATTCGGTTTAGCATGAGTACATAGTTTAATTGTCAAAAACATTTCTATTTCAAACAATTCAGTTTATTCAACAGTTATATATAACTATTCAGTTTGGTGTAAGAACAGTTCCAATGTGAAAAAAAAGTTCAATTTCAAATAATTCAGTTTAGCATAAGCGCACAGTTTAAATGTCAATATGGTTTTATAGTCAAAAACATTTGTATTTCAAGTGATTCAGTTCAATCAAACAAGTCAGTTTAGCATAAGTATGCCGTTAGTTCTATTTAACCCATAGATAGGGCCCTATCAGGTGCTACCACGCAGGGCCAGAGTGGACATAGGAGCAATGGCAATGTAGGTGTGCTCCGTATTTCCCACGGCCCCAGCATTACTGGGTCCTAACCATGAGACTGTTTAGTGTCATATCCAGGACACTCTTGGTGGGGTCTTACCCTTCTGCAGAGAAGCAGTCGGTGTATTCTACAGCCCCAGCCGACTGGGCATACACAGTGTTGTATGAAATATGTAACACTGTCATTGTTACAAGTTAATTGATACAAACCCAGAGACTATTGAATGATTAAATAAAAAGGAGGAATTAAAAATAATTTAAAAATGTTTCATGAAACTATCCTTGAATTAAAAATCATAATGTTTTTTTTTATTTCTATTTTATAATATTTCTATCAATTCTTTGGATTTCTCTGAAATTAAAAGAAAAAAAAGAACTTTTTAATCTCGTGCACAATGCTTTGTTGTCATTCCTTATTGAGTACATTTTTTTTTTCAAATTCCAAGATAGATAACAATTCTATCCAAATACTGCATACCTATTATTCCACAGATTTTCCCTTAACAAATGAAAAAGTTGTATACTTTTAATCTGAAGGGGTTAATAAGAAATGGAATTATCTTAGAAGTTAAAACATTGGCAAATTTTTGCTGAATAATTTCATATTCCATCAAATCAGATTCGCCTATGTGTAGTTATTTACATATTGTCTCTTCATTTTAAATTTTTAAAATTAAATTAATTCAGTTTTTAATCATTTTTATTCTTAGAAAATCTTTATTTTCAGACGTGTCACAGATTGAAAAATTCCGTAAATGTTCTTAAGCTATGTCTACGGCTAATTATTATCAGAGAGGTAGACTGTGTCGAAGTCGTCGATTTTCAAGAGAGCGGGAGGAAAATAAAAGAAGATAAACATAGTAAAATGAGTGCAGATGGGAGGAAATTTGTTGAGAGGTAAACAGAATGAAGTGGCGGGAGAAAAGAGAGAGAAACACAATGATGGGAGAAATGGAATAAGTAAGACATTTTCAGGTTTATTTCAGGTACTGCTATTATTTTTTTTACACCAGTTTTAATTGGTAGTCTTTCGTTGATTTTTGATCCAGGGCAAGTCTCCTCGGGGATGCAGGACACTTCTGATTTTTCTTAATGTTCGTAATAATTTTGGGGACTGAATAGTCAAGATTTTTCCGCTGATATTCAATTTCACCTGTCTTTATCAATATTGTTACTGTTTTGAGAGTTTTCACACCAGCGTTAGTTGAATGTTTTGCACTGAATTTGGAGTGACAGCAAGTCTTCTCAAGTTTCCAGGACTCTTCTTAGTATTCTGGTCTGTCTTAATAATATTGTAGTTTGAATGAACGCCACTAATCCTCTTTGCCCAGTCAGCTAGGGCTGTAGAATACAGTGACTGCATCTCTGCAGCGGGGTAAGACCCTCCTCTAACGAGTGTCCTAGATATGACACTAAACAATCTGATGGTGAAGTTCCAGCAGTGCTTGAGATTTGGGGATTGCGGAGTACCCCTTCATTGCCATCGCTCCAAGATCCACTCTGGCCCGGAGTGGTAGCACCAGATAGGGTCTCATCTATGGGTTAAATAGAACTGACAGCATACTTATGCTAAACTGAATTGCTTGAGTAAACTGAATAACTTGAATAGAAGTGTTTTTGACAAATAAACCGTACTTACATTTAAACTGTGTGCTTATGCTTAACTGAATTATTTCAAATAGAACTGTTTTTCGACATTAAAACTGTATTAAAACTTAACTGAATTGTTACATATAACTGTTTGAATAGTTTCAAATGGAAATTCTTTTGACAATTAAACTGTGTACTTATGCTAAACTGAATTTTTTTAAGTAGAACAGATTATTTACATAAAAATGGATTTGGCGTTAAATAACCTACAACGGTTGATTTGCCACATTTGATTGTATCAACTTGTCTTCTGATTTCCAAGTCCTCTAGTCCTTGTCTAAATCCAATTAATGATGGAAGTGCCCGTGGTGTAATGGTTATCGTCGTTGGAAATGGACACGGCGATACGAGTTCAAATCCTGGACGAGACTGATTGCATTTCACATAGCACTAATACCCTTGGGAAAGGTATAAAACCAATTATTCTCCCTCCAGCTATGGGTAAATAGTAGGACAGACTAGGTTCTTCAGCCTTGGTGAGGCAACTAGTCTAGAAGAAGGAAAACTCTGAACTCAAACCTGTTGAACCCCGCTTAAAAATTGACCTTGTCTCATATCCTGCCCGAGCGGAGGGGTTGGTAAATATGATAAATCCAATTAATGATGGTTTGTTTTGACTTAGATTGTTTTCTATGCATATCAACTTTTGTGGGTTATTTAATATTAAGCCATCTATTTAAATGAACGGTTGTGGTACTACTTAACTTATTGTCTGAGGGATAAAGAAGTTAATCTTTCCTAAATGTATTAGTTAAAAAGTGAATCCAATAGCGATCCTGAAGTTCGAACTCGCTTTCTGTGATGTATCTGCCTACATAGCTAGCTACAACGGCACAGTTTTCCCTTGATAAATCTTATAAAATTTTGAGGCACCGTGTAGAAATATGACGCCGTTATTTAGTTATTACTCTTTTGCTCTTTGCGATTATTTTTCAAACCAAGTAACTGATGTCTGAATGACAGATCTTTGAGACGTTTCTATGAGTTCTAGTTGATCCTATTTGTGCCATGGTCTGATATTGTTATTCCTGTCACTTTCTTGTTCCGCAACTTTTTCCGATTATTGTCTCAGTCTACGTATTCGTCTATTTTTTTCTTCCTTTATTGTTTTCTCTCTGCTGCCTGATGGAAAGTCAAAATCCATTAGATGACAAGTTCTCTTCTTTTGGCTAATTAAAAGTTGTCCTGAACTTTTACTCTTAAGATTGAAGAAAATAACATTTAATTAGCATTTTGCAGTTATCTCATTAGATAAATTTTGCCGGTATACGTGAAAGCTAACGTTACTCCTAATCGATTATTAGTAAGTTACGATTTTTATTGTAAATTTCTTTTATCATCATCGCACATATTTTTTTGACACGCACTCTTTGTTTCTCACTCCCTCTCTCCCTCTCCTTCTATTTTTCCTCCCCACTCTCTATCTGTCTCTATCGGTCACCGCACCTCGAAACGGCATCCAGCGTCCACACAATGCTAATGAATGTAAGTTTGTTTTGTTTCTGATCGACCAACATTGTTGATACCATGTGTGGGAGCCCATTGAAGTGCGTAATTAGTGAACCCGTCCTTACCTCTTCAGTGGGCAGCATGTCATTCTCGTCTCTCTAGGATTGTTGGGGAACTTGGAGGAAAGTGGCCGGAAAGCTGCTTCTAGGATAAGTTCAAAACAGCACGTAGCATTTCTGGTGTAATTCGCATTTCCCTTTTTCTCTAGGCGTTTTATTAGAGCCCAAGTGGTGCGACAACAAACTATTCCTGACTCAGTTACAACTTGAAAGAATTCCCATTTTATTTTACCAGGCAGATCAGAATCAGTTTACATTTTACCTATGTATCTATTTATATCACTTTCAGATGAGGAAATACTGCTTCCGTGATATTTGAACTGGTCTTCAATTTCAGAGACTAGCCGTTAACATGGTAATGGCATCATTTTGGTAAAAACACTTGGGCTCTATTATATATTTTACTATCTTCTACAACTATGTAGCAGAGATTCATCTAGGACTTGTGCATCTAGAAGAAGCGGTAGATCATAGGCGTAGTCAGCATCATTAATAGTTTCTGAGTAAATTCATCTATTCTAAATTTATCGTTTTGAACGAGCTGGTGCCAGCAAAATTCCTGTGACTATGTCTCATTATCGTCGTGTTTTACACAGTGATACGTTCTCAAATTGGATCATTATGATATCAATTGTGTTTTTGTTACTATATGTTTACATTGTTATTTTATTGTTGTGTTGGCATTTTACTCTTTTGGCTGAGATCAGGACATAAAGCAATCACTCAATTTTCGATCGGGAAACAATGTCGTTCTTAACGAGTAAATTCTATGGTATTTGACGCCTCATCAAACGTCTGGGGAATGATGGAATTATCATGAAACCTAATAACTATCAGTGAAATGAAGATACAAAGTGTGGTTGAGAAGGTTAGGGGTGTGGGACAGGGAAAAAGAAATAAAGCGAATCAATGTCTTCTATAATCAACATTTAAGAGAAGTGAAAATCATGGCGGACAAAAAAAAATAAATAGATTTTTGTTTAAAGTTAAAAAGTTTTTAATTTAAAAACAATTTTTTAGAATCATTTTTCTTCAAATCTCATTTGTATAATTCAGTGAGCTTGTCGTATTTGCAGCCATGCTTTTTAGTGCACATCACACCAATTCCAAATCAACAGATAAACGGTCTTAAGAGAAGTTAACACAAACTGTGATTATAATGGTTTAATGTAGTCCATGTTTTACTCACTACACAAAGAAATGTCCCCATCTCATTTATTCAGTTAGAATACTCATAATTTCAGATTGTATTATTTGATAAATATGAAAAAAAAAAAGATCTGAATATGAGCACAGAAAAAAAAACAAATAGATACTAGTAGTAATCCTAGTCAAGTAAGAACATTAAGTTTATAAGTCCCAAAATTCACTCAGAACTGTCGAGCAGGACATATTGCGTAACGGTTACAGGGGTTGGTTTACAGCTTCTAAGGAAACAATCATCTGGAGGTTGCTGGTTCAATCCTGACTGCCAGCGAGTAACAATACAGGAATACTTAACACTTGTACTCGATTATGGCTAACAAAATCAGAACAGACGACCCCCGTGGATTCCCGAGTTTGACAACCCGTCAAGAACGCCGTAGGACATATCGGCCGAAACGTTGAGGAAATGACAACAGAGATGAAGACAATAGTCCGAAAACATTTAATGATAAAAATCATCAAGCTTCGTCACAGAAATTTAGACAACCAAATATATCCGTCTTCCTGAATCATTTCATGTCTCTCAGTCTATCCCTCTCTACGTACAACTTCTATCTAATTATATCTATCTACAGAAAATTTCTCGTACATATCTCCACATCTGTTCATATCTCCTTCTGCATTTCTGTTCATACTTTCCAAGGTTTAGTACATTCATATCCATTCATAAAAATAGGATCGCGCTGCTGTATGTATCTACCGTGCGATGAGTAAATTGTCACCATATAGAAAAATTAATTGTGAGACGGCAATTTGTTTACGGTTTTATCGACTGCACAGTCGAAAAAAAAAAATTTTAAAAAGAAAGTGCGGTTGCGAAACTGGGTCTAACCAAGAAAACATGACAGAAGCAATGAATGAAAGGGATGGCTGGCAAGTAAGAGGGAGAGGGAAAGACTTTTGTCCTAAAGATAATGTTATAAACAACCTAATCGTTTGCTTGTCATCATTCCTTGAAAATAATTTTAGTGAGTACTACAAGGAGACACGCTGGCTCCATACCTCTTTATCATTTGTCTAGACTACGTACTTAGAACATCGATTGACAAAATCAAAGAGAATGGCTTCGAACTGACGAAGAAAAGAAACAGAAGGTACCCAGCAACAACAATTACCGACGCCGACTACGCCGATGACAGAGCGATACTGGCAAATACACCCGACCAAGCGGAAACACAACTGCATAGTTTGGAACGAGCAGCCGCAAGCATAGACCTCTATGTTAATGCAAACAAAACGGAATATATGTGCTATAATCAAACGAGGGACATCTCCACTCTAGAAGGAACCCCTCTTAAACTAGTAGACAAATTCACTTACCTAGGAAGCAGCGTCGAATCAACCGAAAAGGACATCGGAACGAGGTTAACGAAAGCATGGACAGCAATCAATAGGCTATCGATTATATGGAAATCAGACTTAACCGATAAAATGAAACGCAGTTTCTTCCAGGCAGCGGTCACATTGATACTGCTATATAGCTGCACTAAATAGTCGCTAAAAAAACGGCTGGAGAAGAAGCTAGACGGCAATTACACAAGAATGCTACGTGCAATCTTGAACAAGTCCTGGCGGCAACACCCCACAAGACATCAACTGTACGCCCACCTGCCCCCTATCACGAAAACTATTCAAGTTAGACGAACCAGACATGCAGGACACTGCTGGAGAAGCAGGGACGAACTCATAAGTGATGTACACTTATGGACCCCCACACATGGCTGTGCAAATGCAGGACGACCAGCACGAACATACATTCAGCAGCTATGTGAGGATACGGGATGTTGTCCTGAAGACCTACCTAGGGCGATGAACGATAGGGAGGAGTGGCGAGAGAGGGTCAGGGATATCCGTGCTACCAGCGTGAGATGATATATATATATATATATATATATATATATATATATATGTGTGTGTGTGTGTGTGTGTGTGTAATCTGCATTTTTTCTGCAAACTAGACTCAATTAGGCACTGTCTGTCAGAAAAGCAGCACCATGAGGTAATTCACTCAGAAATATCGGGAAGCCATGATATCATAATTACCAACCCCTCCGCTATAGCTGGATATGACACAAGGTTAATTTTTAAGCGGTTCTAACAGGTTTGAATTCAGATAATTCTTTCTCTTAGACTAGTTGCCTTACCAAGGCTGAAGAAATCAGTCTGTCCTACTATTTACCCATAACTGGAAGGAGAATAATTGAATTCATACATTTCCCAATGGTATTAGTCCTATGTAAAATGCACTCAGTCTCGTCCAAGATTTGAACTCGTATCGCCGTGTCCATTTCCTACGACAATAACCATTACACTACGGGTACCTTCCTGTTATAAGCTGTAAGATCCAGTTCGAGGTAGTGCTTTCCTGGTTCAAGAGAGTAGCTGTTGAAAGACCAAACGTCTGGTAACAGGATTCTGCACCAGACTACATAAGCAGAAGTCAGTCTGGGGTGTAACCTGATGAAGATCCACTTTTTTAACGTTGTTTCTGGGGTCTTGCAAAGAGACATATGAGCTCCATATTTCTTTTTACAGGTTACGTACTTAGAACATCCATAAACTTAATAAAAAAATTGTTTTCCTTTGAAAAAGATGAGAAGTAGAAGATATACCACATAAAAACTATGTTAGACGCAAGCTACGCAGATGATCGAGTGCATCTCACAAATACAATAGCCCAAACAGCAGAAGGAATTTAGGTCTACGTGAATGCCAATAAAACTGAGTATATCTGTTCGAAAAAAAAAAGTTTGCAATCACCACTCTATGTGTCAAGTCTCTATGTGGCATTTTGACCTTCGACCCGGCCAAAATTGCCATTCAGAGTGATGCAACGGAAGGAAGTGACACATTCTAATGACAGTTATGAGAGGAAATCGCGTGGGCGGAAATTGGCTGATGAAATGGGACGAGGTAAAAAAATTTCCATGGTACACTCATAGACTGACACACCGGAAGAGAGTGACCTCTGAACTGCATGACAGTTATTTCTGCTTGACGACGATCCAACATTCGATTTCAAAGATCGAGTAGGTTACTTAGTGGACGTTCAACTATTATATAACTTAGTCAAGACAGAAGTCAAGACAGTTCCAGTTAGGGTTAGGATGGAGTTATAGACGAGATGTGGTAAGGAGAGCCACACCAGGCCGAAGGGGCTTGGGGCCCTGATGAGTTGGGGTCCAGAGAAGATGCTGACAAGATGCGGTAAAGAAAGCCAGCAGAGTGGGCCTCTGGGCCTCCGGTTAAGCATCTGGAGAATGAGAAAGACACAACGTTGACGGCCATAAGAGTGGGGGTCAAAATGTTGCAGTTATGTTCGGTCTCCAACTCCCTCTCACACGCAAACCTTGAGTAACCCCTTTCGAGCCCTTACAATAAAGTCAGAGGTACAATATATTTATAAAGAAGTCTTCGCTCGTCGTTATTCATTGCGTCGGTATGGATCCAGCATATACATGTACATATGTGCATGAATCTGCATATGAGAATATAACATATAAACTTAGTATATATGTTCATATTCCTAAACTTTCATCATATCATCTACCGAAAGTGATCTCATTATATTTGAAATTCTATTGACAGGCTTTTGATCTGGTGAAAATCTAATGCATCTGATGAAATGAAACGGGATTTCTTTCAAGCGGTAGCTGTGTCTATAGAACTTCATGGATCTGTCACACGGATGCGAAAAAACCCACATGGAATAAACCTTGATGGGAACTATTCAAGAATGCTACGTGCCACTTTCAAAATTCTTCAAGAAACTTCCAATAAAACAGCACTTGTACGGTCACCAGCCACTTATCTAATTAAGTATTCAAGTTAAACGAACAAGACATGCTGAATATCGTGGTGAAGCAAGGGAGAACTTTTAAGCGACGTTCTCCAACAGACTATTGCACATGGAGTTGCGGGTGATAGCTAGCCAGCAAAGATATACTTACATAAACTTTGTGTGGACAGAGAATACTTACTAAGAGACCCAGCAAGAGCCATGCATGATAGGGATAGATGGCAATAGAAAGATAGAGAGAGAGAGTGAAAGAAAGGGAGAGAGTTTCTTCCGAAAGATGCTGTGACAAACAACCTAGTCGTTAGCTTATCATCTTATATTGAAATCAATTTCAGTGTATATATATATATATTTGTGTGTATGTGCGTGCGTGTGTGTACCCATTTTGTTGTCTTATTCTTGGAGGAAACAATTATATCCTTGTTTATTCGATGGTGGAGATGCTTTTTCTTGATATAACATTCATCATTATCATGCGGTGCTGCTACCACGGATCTCCCTGACCCTCTCTCGCCAACTGTCTCTATCCTACATCGCTCCCGGGAGGTCTTCCAGGCTACATTCTGTATTGCTACAGAACTGTTGTTTATTGGTTCTAGCTGGTCGTCTTACTTTTACTCGTCCATGTGTGGGGGTCCACCACAGTGTATCGCTTACGAGTTCGTCGATTCTTCCCCAGCAGTGTCCAGCATGCCTGGTTCGTCTAACTTTGGTAGTTTTCCTGATGGATGGTAGCTTGCTTTACAGTTGCCATTTTGTGGGGGGTTACCTCTACAACTAGTTCAATACAGCTACTAGTATTTTTGAGTAACTCCTGTCAAGCTTTTTCTCCATACGTTTAGTTAGTGTCCACTAGTGCATCCATATGGCAGTATCGACTCTGCTTATTTTACGGTTTACAATACACAAACAAATAACTGTAAACAATATTGTTTATAGTGACATACACACAAAGATCTATACTCTCAAAATATATTGTGTAAATTTAAAACCATGCAATCTGCTACGAACATTTTTGTTTATATCATTTAGAGGTATATTAACGCCAAAAATTATATCACTTTCTCTCGTCAAAAGAGAGAATTTTTTCAAGAAACACTTCAAAAGTAGAATTCCGTTTCATTTAATCATTCACACGCTTTTCCTCCTCTCTCTCTTTCTCTCTTTCTATATGTATGTATATATGTTAGTGTGTGTGTATTTGGTTTGGTTTCTTTGTTTAATGGCCTATCAACCTTCGGAGTTTATTTAAAGCGAAAGTCAGACTTTTAAAAGGATAGTAGTGGTACTATTTAACCCATAGCTGGGAGGATAAAGCGGTTTATACCTTTCCCAATGTTATTCGTCAAAAAGAAAACGTAATAGTCCGACTGGAGTGTGAATTCGCTAACTACAATTCTGTAGTCCAGCACTTTAACAATTAGACCACGAGGATGCCTCGTCCCGTATTTATGTATGTGTGTGTGTGTGTGTGTTTATAGATGGGTTATATAGAAGTAAATATAGATCTAAATCCAACAGTATGAAGAAAGTAGAAAAAAACAGAATAATCCAAATTAGTTGAATTTATTTAGATGTAAAACCAACGTCAAACGTTTCGGTTTTCATAACCTTCATCAGAATTTTGATAGCATGAAAATTGTTCACCCAGCGATGGATGATTGTCAAGATAACTGGAACAAAGAAAATGTATTTGACGAAAAAATATATAAATGTGCATTTAGCTTTCTTAATTTAAAAATATTTAGTACGTGTTTGGCTCTTGGAATGGTGTTTAAAATATTGGACTTTTAAGAGATCAGAAAGGTCCTCGTGTTTTTAGATAGATAGATAGATAGATAGATAGCCTAGAGAGTAATCCAACAGCCTTTTTTGCGTATAGTAATATAACCGACTATGTACATGCTCACACACGCGGCTAACCAAGGCATGGACACCTATCGATAAGCTATCGATCATATGGAAATCAAACCTGACCGATAAAATGAAACGCACTTACTTCCAGGCAGCAGTCGTGTTGATACTGCTGTATGGATGCACCACTTTGACGCTAACAAAACGGCTGGAGAAAAAACTAGACGGCAATTACACAAGAATGTTGAGAGCAATATTGAACAAGTCCTAACGGCAACACCCCACAAAGCACCAACTATACGGCCACCTGCCTCCCATCACGAAAACTATCCAAGTTAGACGAACCAGACACGCAGGACACTACTGTAGAAGCAGAGACGAGCTCATAAGTTATGTACTCTTATGGACCTCCACATATGGCCGAACAAAAGCAGGACGACCAGCACGAACATACATACAGCAGCTATGTGAGGATACGGGGTGTAGCCCTGAAGACCTGCCAGAGGCGATGAACGATAGGGAAAAGTGCCGAGAGAGGGTCAGGGATATCTGTGTTAGCGGCACGACATGATGACGATGATGATGATGACGATGTACTGCTTTATTTTATAATACATTTTACAACATTATTGTTATTAAACTATATCCGAGTTTTCAAACCACTTTTAATTGGTGAACTTTTACTGGATTTTTCTGTATATTCTGGCTTATCATCACAATTCTGAGGCTTTCATGCTCTTGGTTGTTCCCTTAATTTCCAATTCTTCCAGTCTGTTCTGCCAGGCTTTCTGGACTGTTTATTGCACACTTTTTATAATTGTAATTCCTGTCACCCTCACGTCCTTTATTTTGATACTTCTTTTTAATTCTTAGTCAAGATCCATTCTTTTTACTTCTTGATCAAGAGCCAAGAATTTGTCTATCTTTTCATGTTCTTTTATTTTTACACTGTTTCTTGACTTGAAAGACAAAATCTGCTAGATCACAAGTTTATCTTGGTAATTAACACTAGTTTTTTATCATCGCAACTAATTAAAGGATCCATTTGCGTCTGGTAATCCCAGAGAATTTTATGGGCTTCATTTTGTCTGGTGGAATCTTATTTGTATGTATATCATTTGTTGGTTGGACTAAATCATTATCCTTTGCATAATTCCCATTGATTCATTTTGTGCACGTTTTTTTCTAGTTTACTGAATTCCTTTAATATATAATTAACCTTTTAATCTCGGTCTCCATGTAAACTATACTTGCTATCCTGATAGGTATTATCATTTGTTCCCTGTATATAATTGCTATTTTTTCTATTATTTTGTGTCTCATTATTTAAATTCTTGCTACCTTTTTCTCTAACAAAGGTCACAAAGTGATGGGTCTTCACTGTAGGTTGAGTGACAGCAAGTCTCCACGCATCTCCAGGAATCTTTTCAGTTTCTGGTCGATCTAATCAATGCTCTTTTTTCGATTGTCTTGATTCGTCCTCCAATTTCAATCTCTTCCAGCCGCCTTTTCGAACGTTCGAGTTGCAATTGAAATTAACGTTACTCTCATTATTGACAACTTTCTAAGTACTCATGCAAGTTCTTTGTACTATTCTATCTTTTTGTTTTCATTGATTTTCACCAAGTTGCATCACGACTGCAAGTTTTCCTTGGGTTTTTTTAAATTGCTACTTCATACAAATTTTGGTTTTCAAACCGAAATAAGCGAATGTTTTTGTTTCTCAAAATCCAAGAAAAATTTGCCATCTCATTCTGTCGGACAGATTCTGGATTATGCATATTCCATGAAGCTATTAGGTAAAATTATAATTTCTTGTAAAATTCCCGATGTATCACCTCCTTCAAGCCGCTGTGTCCAGTCTTATACACTTTTTGCGCCTGTTTGCTGCATTCGCTTATTGTATGATTAATGCTTTCGTCTTTGTTATCACGTAATCTACACTTATTATTCCGTGGCGTATTATTGATTTTAGCTTTTATGTAAATTCTCATTATGGGGTTGTTTAACGTTGCTATTAAAAAATATTCAGTAAGTCTTAAAGGGTTTTCATTTCGTAGCCATTTCACAAGTTTGTCGATTCAAATATCCAAAGGGTTTTTTCTTCCTATCTTAGTTTTCTAGTTTTTTGTTTTTTTGTTTGACTTAAAGGTTGTGAGACTTGTCACTGGCCCCTATAATTAATCTTTCTTTTCTATGTTTTATATACTCCTCGCGATCTCATATTAATCCATTCACGTAAACTTCAGTGTTTGTGAATCTTCTTTCTTCCTCTTTTCTTGACCTATATGTCATCTTTTGATGAAAGGTCTTCTGCATCGTTATCAACTTTCTTATCCCCAGGTCCATTGGTCAGAGTTCCTGGCTTTATTCTTTTTCGAAATGGTCCCCAGTATCATATAGAGGGACTACACAGATCTTTATCCTTTTAATGAGATTTCAGCCTCAGAGCTTAGTTTCGAGAAGTTTTCTCGTCTGTCTTAAGCTCTTTTTTCTTGTTTCTTTCATCTCAGCATGTTTGATGATGTCCGCTTCCAGTATTCCTAAATACTTGTAATTTTCTTTTTCTCTTGGCATTCCGATTCTTTCTGGATTTGAAGTTCAATTACTCCTCTTTTTTTTCTCTTTTTACACATTTCATTAAGTGCATGAACACATTTTCAATTTTAAATTCCATTCCAATACCGTTATTTCTTGTAGCAGAATTGTTATTCCTTTTCATTTATTTTGTAAATAGTTTAAGGCTGTCCATCTACATAAGATGATTAATAATTTCTGGGGATCTTTTTTCTAAATTTGTTGGTCTTTGTTCCCTTCTTAAGTATGGAAGTAAGTTGTATAATTGCTATAACAAATAGTAATGGTGACAATACATCTCCCAGGATAATGCCTCTCTGAAGTCTTCCATGGCTTGCGCTTTTGGTCCGATATCCCTCGACTTCAGCCGAGCCGGTTTTGGGTGGATGAAGAATCAATAACCAGTCACCAGGAATAGGTGACGAGAGACTTTACTTTGTCTTGTATAGCTCACATTGCATGTTAGGAAACCGTGACCAGGACTGTCTAGCAGCACAATAGACTCGTGTATGATGATCCCTTCTCTAATCCCTTATAAAGAATGTGTCAAGTCCTGATATGTAGGAGGAAAGACAAACACCATATCAGTGATGAAATATTTGACTGTTGGATATTGTGAACATTTTCTGTACATCTATCATCGAATTTTGAAGAGGATATCGTAGGCCTTCTTGTAGTCCATTTACAACATGGCTACATATCCCCCTCGCTTTGCTTTCCTTGAAGATATGATCATCAATGTGCAGGAAAGTACTTATTTTTCTCGTTTCCCAATGGTGCCATTTCTATTCTCGCTGGGATAGACCGTAGCCGAAAGAGAGTAATAGCCCTTTTCCTTAAGATTACCCTCTGTATTAGTTGACACGTTTTCGGTCTGTAATTGGAGATGGCTACTTTTCGATTGTCTTTCTTGATAAGTGTTGTCTTCCTCTTGATTCACCAATACTGGTATATTTGCTTGTACGAATCGACTCTACTGAAGAGCAAGCCTGTCATGAATTAACCTGAAATTTTAAAAGTAAAATCCATGCATGCCCTTATGGACTGGTATTTTCTAAATCGTTAATTTATTCAGTTTTGCCCTGAGCGACTCCAGATGTATAGCCGCTTCAAGTCCATTTTTAAGTCCATTGTATTGTTATTTTTCATATTCTGTATCCAATCGGCCTTTGATTTGTGTTCTTTTTTTTTATATTTTACTTCGAAAATGTTTTACTTCATTTGCATCCGGCTGACCGCACGCATTATCCGACAAAATATTGATAGGATTTTATTTCGTTATTTTGGAACGTCCTGTTTTTTTTATTTCTTGACCTTGCCTCAGTATCTATTGAGTCAAGCTTCTTTTACCTATACTTTTAGATCGATCTCCTCTCCAGGTTTTGTAATTCTTATTGGGTTTCTTTTGGGAAATGCCTATTTTATCAGATACCACTTTCACTCATGCATAAATTAGTTCCTTTATTTGAGTGATGCTGCCTGTTGGGATATTTTTCAATAATTTGTTTACCTGTTTGGTTTCGACTTTAATGTTTTTCCAGACTTGGCTCCTGAGGGTTTGTAATGCACTTTTCTTTTCAGCTATACTTTTTTATCTCTTCATTCATTTTCTTTAATTGCGTTTATATTGGTTTCGTGGTGATGGGCTAAGGAGTTTTGGTTTTCAGTATTTTGTTGTTCAATTAAGTTTAGCGGCTCTTGCATTTCATCATTTAGTGTTTCAATTCGGGTGGGAGGAACTTGTTTATATTCTGCTCTATTTATTTATATACATTTTCCCTGGTATCTCATGATCAGAAAACCAATGCCTTCTTTAATATCATTCTAGCTTGGTCAGCAATCCATTGTCCTTTTGGATGACTTTTATTGAATTTTCTTCAAAATTTCTATCTTTTCTTTCCATTGCCTTTTTCTGTAGCATTACTCTTAAAACGACAGTGGAATACAGTTTTGTTTTTTTCTCTAGTCCATTATTTTTCGTGTTAACCAGTTCGTTTTGGTCGTTATTTGTCTACATAGAATTTGAACAGCCAACATTCACCGGATGCCGTCGGATCCTATGTTGGAAATTAAGTGAACATGGGCAAATTATGAAACTCAGCTCTGTATTCTGAGTCACACGTTCAAATAGATTTGAATTCCTCATTTTTCATTGGTAGTATATTAAGACTAGACTAGAACCTGGGTTTGATTATTATCTATACTCTTGAGTCAGATGTGACCGAGTATTTTTTTTCAGAGAAATAAATCAATTTGCAGGTACACAAAAAAATTATAAAAGAGTGGATACTTACTCCTTAAAAATCAATAAATCTTACCTAATTTTAACTCCACATGAACCTCCTTTCTTTTTTTATTTTATTGATACCATATTTTTAACATTGGGTGTCATTCGTTTCTTTTTTCTTTTCCTTTCTCCGACATTTTTCAATTTTTGACTGTACGATTCTAACTTCAAATGAACATCATAGCGTTCAGATTTCTCACATGTTCATTTGATAATAAACATAGACAAAATGGAAAAAAAATTGTGATGATAAAGCTTTAAGTTTTCGCTCTTATCGTTTCAATAGGTTGTGTAATTAAACAACGAAAATTGCTTTACTATACATTTAAGTATGGAATAAATTAATTTTTAATCTTTTGTTGCTACTTTACACATTCATTTTTTAACATCTGCCAACCGCTTTTAACAACTTTTTCTCCTGTACATATCCCTGAATTTAGGCTCATGCATATTTGTGTTCACATACAAAAATACACACAGAATACATGCTTCCGAATGCAAAAAATACTTAAACCATCAGTCTTCAGGGAAAAGTAATTCCAATGTGATACATACAAACATAAAAGCTTGAATTAATCAAGATTACAATAACCTATCAAAAAAATCGTTATCATGAAAAGAAAACAATTAATTTAACCAATTAAAATCTCCTGAGAAAACGTATAGTATGAAATACAGGGAGAGTATTAATAAGTAAATTTGAAGACCTTAGTTGAAGGTTACCCGAAGGCTCCCTTTTCAATAACTATTACAAAAAAGGTGTTGGAGAGGGCGTTACTCTATTCCCTGGATTGGTTCACTTTACCCTTATAATGCTGAGCGGTAAGCAAGGTGGCATCAAGTACCATTTTTTGAGTCTTTGATTGACGCAGGATTGAACCTCGATCTCCCAGACCTATTGGCGAACACTGAACTCATTGTGGACTAAATTTGATTTGGTTTCTTTCTTGAATGGCTTATGAACCTTTGAAAGTTATTTAATGCCAAAGTCATACTTCTAGAAGAACAGTTGGGAGGATAAGTGGGTTCATGCCTTTCCGTAGAGTATTTACCCGAAAGTAAACGCAAAAACGCAATTAGAGTTATAATTTGAGGACTTATCACTTGAATGTATATGTGTCGGAAAAAAAGTGTTATTGATTATATAAAACTCTCATTTACAAATTGAGAAACTTTAATTATTTAAATCGAGTGAAAGTTAACTAAATACTAGAAGTTACAAAATATCATCTTGTAATAAGATATATCATTAGATAGTACGTAAATATTTAACAATATTTGCATAAAAAAGGGAGATAATACTTTCAATGAACCAATGTAGTGTAAATCAGGGTTGAGAGAATTTTATGAGTAATAGGTCTTCTCTTAGAAAGTCACAATGTAGAAAGGAAAAAAAAGATATTTATACCTTAAATATATGTTCGGCTGCTGCTGATATTTTTATCAGCAAACTTAGACTGCTATATCAGTATTAAGATAACCATATAAACATTAACATATTTGTTAGATTTAAGGTAAAGTAAACGACGTTGAAATTAAATGCACGTTTGAAAGAAAATAATGTATATTTTCACTCAAAAGAAATAAACCGAAAGGTAACTGAATAGAAGAAAAAAATTCCTTTTTATTAAAGGAATTATTTGTTTCTTTAATATTTGTAAATAAGGTGAGCTGAAAATTAGATGAAGAAACTGATTCGTCTGTGATTCTAATCAGCAAAAAATGTATTTTGAACAATTTGAGTGGGAAAAGATTTTAAAAATTTATTTGGGTTTTGATCTTTCAAAATTCTCGCAGCAACAAAATTATTGTCGTGCAAGAATTATCTCAAGATTATTTAAAACTAGCTGGTAAGGGCTGATTGGTCGATAAATACAAAAATAAAAATGCATAAATAGCCAGTTCTAGAGCTTACTTTTGCACTGAAATTAACGTGAATTTTTTTGAAGCTTTTATTAAAAAAAGCAAGGTTTTCTTGGAAAAACATAAAAGAACTCACCTTAAAGAACTACAACCCTCCATCAAAGGGAATATCCAACAACACTGATGAAGTGGGATTCGAATTTACAGAAAAAAATAACGCAAAAGAAACTATTAAATCCGTAAAAATAAAACAATTAAAACCCAATAGAATACATCGCAACCTCCAATAAAAACAACCCTGAACTATTCACAAAAATAATAAAATGTTATTATTATTATTATTGTTAATACTAAAAATGATAATAATATATACTCCTTGAGAGTTTTTAACATTAGCGTTGGCTGACGGTCTTCCACTGGAGTCTGTGTGACAGCAAGTCTCCTCAAGTCTCCAGGACTCTTCTCGGTATCTGGGCCGTTCTCAAGAATGCCGTTGTCTGGATGTTCTCTACTTGTCCTCTAACTTCCAAATCCTCCAGTCTTTTTAATAACAATTTTGTTACAGTACCGAAAGCACCAATCATGATTGGTATAATCGACACGTTCATGTTCCATAGTGTTTTTTTTTTCAATTCCCTAGCAAGGTCGAGGTACTCATCTTTCTTTTCACTTTCTTTCAGTTTTATTCTGTGGTCAGCTGGAACAACAAAATCCACAATTTCGCAAGTTCTTTGTTTTTGTTGTTGATTGCAATGAGGTCTGGTCTTCTGGCCGAGATTAGGGGAGTCGTTCTGTGTGTATGTCAAAGTCCCAGAGGAGTTTATGTGTGTGTCATTCTCAAGGGCAGATGCTGGGTTGTACATATAAAATTTGTTTGAATGATCAAATTTAAATTTCTTGCACATCTCCCAGTGGATAACCTTGCCGACCCAGTCGTGTCTAGTCTTATACTCCTTCTGTACTAATTTACTGCATTCGCTTAATATGTGGTTGATGGTTTCGATTCTATCACCACATACCCAATATTTGCTATTTTGTTGAATCTTATCTATTCTCGACTTGTGCTGCTATTAAGAGAGATTCTATTTCTCTCTTAAAATTTCCTTTTCTTAGCCATGCCAAGGTTTCTTCGTGTAAGATGTTGTTTATTAGTCGTTTAAAACGTCCATTGAGTTGTTTTTCTTAATTTTTTTTTGTTTCCTATTTGTTGTCATACCTTTGTGCCTCGAGTTGTTTGTCACTTTCCTGATGGCTGTAATCAGTCCTCCTTCGTGTTTTTTTCTATGTTGTTCTTGAGTCGTGGTATCGATGCGTCGACGCTATTTTCAATGTTGGTAAGTCCTCTTCCCCCTTCTTTCTTGGTACATATAATCTTTCAACGACGTCTCCGGGATGTAATGCCTTATGCATGGTCATTAGTTTTCTTTTTTTGTCCATTTATTTAAATTTCTTCTCTGGTCAAATTCAAAAAGGGTCCGGAATATCTAACGAGAGGTACAGCCCAGGTACATATTCCTTTGATAAGGTTTGTGCTTGATAGTTTTGTCTCGAGTTGCTTTCTGGTTCTCCTGAGATATAATTTCTGTATTTTTTCTGTCATCTCATTTGTTTGATGGTGTCAGCCTCCAAGATTCCCATGTTCTAATCTTGTCTTGATTTGGTAGTTCCATTCCATCGGTTAGATGTCGTATGCCACTTTTTATTACAGGCATGGCGAATTTTCCTATGCTCAATTCCATTCCTATATTCTGACTGTATATTCTAACTGCGTGTATTAGAACTTCCAGTTCTTTTTCATTTTTTGCATAGAGTTTAATGTCGTCCTATTAAGTGATTGATCTTTTCCTGTGATCTACTAAGTTTGTAACCAGTTATGTATTTTTCTAATATGTGGTTAAGTGGTATCATGACAATTATGAATAGTAAGGGTGATAGAGCATCTTGAAAAATGCCTCTTTGGATCTTTCCTTTAGCAAAGCTTCTTCATCCTGCTGTCAATTCAACTCTCCAGGTTTGCATGGTTTCTTAGATAAGGTTTATGAATTCATCTGCTATTTTGTTGATTTTGAGGCAGTTTATTATCCAGCTTTGTGGAGCCATATCATATGCCTTTTTATTGTCAATCTAGGCAATACCTAGATTTTCCATCTGGTCTTGCTCTCGTTTAGGATGTTTTGGTTTATGTAAAGTAACTCTACTGTTCCTCTGGATCGTTTGTGGCATACTGTCTTTTCATCAGGGACAAGCCCGCGGCATGTTAGCGAGTAGTAAATCCCTTCCCTCATCTCTGCTGTTAATATTTTCCACATCATCGCTAGGCAGCTTATGGGTCTATAGTTGTTTGGATCGGTTTCTTTGCTTGGGTCATTTTGGATCAATGTGGTTTTTCTTTTGGTCATCCATTAGATACGTGTGATCCATGTAGGCATCTGTTCATTTCTAGTGCTAGTCTGTCGGTGAACAGACGTGCATTTCCTGAACTAGAAACCATGTATTCCATCATAGTCTGGTGTATTCCAGTATGATATGTTTTTAATGTCGTATTGAGTAAATATATGTGAATTTCCGCTTTTGGGCCTTCTTCGATACCTAATTCTCTTGTCATATTGTCTATCCAATCGTTGTGTTTTTTGGTTGCCATATTTCAGTCCAAAATCGTTCGGGTTCTTTTTCATTTGGTTGTTGGGACGTTTTCGTATCATTTCCTCCCAGCTGTTGATAGAATCTGCTTTTGTTGTTTTAGAATGTCCTGTTTTGTTCGTATTGTTTTACCTTTTGTCGATATATATTTAATATTCGTTCTTTCGCCACTACTTTCTGATTTATTTCCTCAAGTTGTACTGGTATTTTTTCTGACCCAATCCTGGTTTTGATTCTTTCGTCGTGCTTTTTGAGGGCATCCCAATTTTCTTACAAACTGCACTCGCCTCTGTATAGATTAATTTATTTAATTCGGTTATATTATCCGCTGATTTAGTTTATTCATTTCCGTCTTCACTGTTGTCCATTCTATGTTTTTTAATGATTTTAAGGTCGTCTTTTAACTATTCATAATTCGCTTTATATTTTCTAAATTTACCTTTGTCATTGTGAGAGTGTTTCTTTTGGGTTATTTGATTTTGCGTTTTTTTTTTGTTTTTTTTTTTTTGGTTGTGTGGCGTTTCCATTTTCCGAAGTTGACCTTCCGTTTCTGTTATTCTGTTTTTGTTTGATAACTCCTTATGTGTCTGTTACTCTAGTATTATTTTGTTCATTTTTCATTTTCTGATGTATTATTAGTTTTTCAAGGTCAGAAAACCAACCTTTCATTATAATTTTTCTAAATTGGTTGGCAATGTTATTACTAAACTTATCAACAGTTTGGTTCCTAGTGTCAACAATAACTTCCTCAGGATACCCGTTACCCAAGAAAAAAATTTTAATCTGTTCAAATTCACTTTTAATCCTGCTATCTGAACAAATCTTAAGAGCCCTGAATAAAGACGCTTGATCAGGTTAACCTTCTATTTGGCCCTCCTAAATGACCCATTTATGTCATACTTCCTTGGATATAATCTCCTAGGGAGGTGATTAAAAATATTAATTAAACACTCTCGAAATATTTTTCTTGATTTGATATTTACGTTCGGGGAACTATTTTCCTCTAACAGTTTCTAATTTAAAACTGAAAACGTTTAGATGAAATAAGTGATGCATTATAAAACTGACCAATATCCTTGACATGTTATTCTCAGTATTTTTAATTGATTGCTTGGTTCACATTTAGTTTCCAACTGTCCATGACAGATAGTGAGATAGATAATCATGAATACGGGTTATTGATGGGAAAGTTTAACTACTATTGGCATCCCACAAAAATCCGCTCCGATATCGTTTAATAGATATGAAAGCATTGATTACCAAGCAAAAATCATGAAAGTACATCATGCTGACTCTCCTTTATCATAAACAAAATGTGGCAATGGTTCGAACCTTTTTTACGACTCGAATTGCATTTCGCTCAACTCATATCGATGTACTCCATATATTTCAACTAAGTAATTTAGTTAATGTATTTCAATGTAGCTGAAAGGATACGTATATAGGGCGCACCTCCCAACGCTTTGAGGTTAGGGTTAAGCAGCATATTCCAAGAGACATCCGTAACTGCAAAATATCTGGGCATACAAAATCGCTCGATTCTGCCATCTGTGTGTATTTGTATGCTATAAATAATTGTGCAGATAATTATAATGATGAGTGCTTTCGTGTATTGAACACAGCTAGGAAAAACAATATTTAGTCATCCTAGAGACATTTTACATTTTAATTTACAAACCAACTCTGTGCAAGCAAAATCCAAAGTACTCTTTAAATTTAAGAGGAGATAATTATTGCTTGACTAGGGGTGATTTTCATTAATTTTTCCTCCTCCTTGGTCTTGCTGTATCATTCTCATTTCACCCTCCCTTTTAATTAATTAATCTATTTACATTGTTTAAACGTCTCCCGATAGATTCGCTTAAAAAATATCAGATGAAAGGGCACTTGTTATTCCAGTATTTTTTTTTGCATTTATTGTTAACTCCTTATTGCATATGTCACTTGAAATTTCTCTGTATAAATTTTTATACAATAACTGATATATATATATATATATATATATATATATATATATATATATATATATATATATATATATATATATATATATCAAAGAGTAAACTTCTCGAAAATCTTGAAGGAATAGAACCTTAATCGACGAAACCATGGTGAGATTATTGATTATATAACATTTTCCATTCATTGTATCGTCATACATGAAACCTGGGTTTCGGCATATGCATTGAACTTGCAGATCTAGATTTTCATTTGGTTCCCTACATGCTGGGTCAGACACTTAAAAAAGAAACTTTACGAATTACTACATTAATCCATCAAATTATTACAGAAACTTAAACTCCATATCCCACCTGAGAGGCATTTTATTCAAAGCTTTGCATGTAATGTCTATGAGTGCATATTCTGAAAGATATATTGGCAAATGTTAATCGCCTTTCTGACTCCGGAAATAGATATCATACAGGTGTTGTGTGCTGCTTTTGGTGCTCTGTCCAAGCAACCATCACTTAAAACCAGTCTTCAGGCCAGCCAAGTCTAATTAGCAATTCTAACGCTTTTGGCTTTTCTTTCGTATTCTTTTTGATCTAGTATTCCTAGTCAGAAATGTCACCGGGGGGCACGATGTTGCTCTAGTTGAATTAAATATACATGCAAGAACAAATTGCAAAATGAAATTCTGTATAATATAACATAAATATACAGACGTATATTTTAAATATAAAATTCCAACGCATATAGAGGCTTACGTACAGGTATTTATCAAGGTTAAGTCCTTCCCTAGAAATTATATATATATATATATATATATATATATATATATAGATAGATAGATAGATAGATAGATAGATAGATAGAGAGATAGATAGATAGATGTGTGTATGAGTGTTTGTGTGTATGTGTGTGTTTGATGCTGACAGTGTGTGAGATGGACAGAGTAAAAAAAAAAAGTGCCATTAACAAAACAACTAAAAATTATTCTCGGGTAATAACTTCTAACTTGACAATAAAAAAAACAGCAACTAGAATTAAACAGAAGCAAAACATCCTATCAAAATAATCTGTACACAATCATAAATATAACATACAGACATAATTCAAATTCATGAGTAAGACTTCACTTTCTAAAACTCGTGTAGCACAAGTATATGGAATAATTAGAAATAACTCATCATCATCTTGTCGTGCCATCAGCATGGGTATCCCTGACCCTCTCTCGCTACCGCTCACTATCGTTCATCGCTTCCGGCAGGTCCTCATGGCTACACCCCGTATCGTCACAGAGCTGCTGTATGTAGGTTCAAGCTGATAATAACTAAAATAACAAATTTCTTGTCGTTTGGTAACCAATTCATTTTCCAATATTCACGTTTCTCTTCTTACAACAGTCTTTACACACACACACACACACACACACACACACACACACACACACACACACACACACACACACTCACACACACACGCATACACACACACACACATATAAATATATATATATATATATATATGTATATATATTTATATACAAGTACATATTTAAAAGAATCGAAATTATATAACGGTTATCAACTGGTTGGTAATTATATATACCATGCCTAGTGCCATAATGTGAAAGAGCAACAAGTTAGTATTCAAGTGCAGGGATCTCATAGTTTGTGTTATACCACTAGCCTATTGCCATATTAAGCTATGATTGTCCATCGTGACTTTCACTTTTTGCTTAAAGCTTAGGCATAATTTTCACTTGAAACATTAACCAGAGGGATGGGGTTGTAGAATACACCGACTGCTCCTCTGCAGAGGGATAAGACCCCCACCAAAGAGTTTCCTATTTATGACACAAATCCATCTGATGGATTGGGTTCAGTAATGCTAGACCTTTGGGGAATGCGGAGTACCCCTTCATTACCATTTTTCCATACATTTTCCTCTTTACTTTTTTACTAGAGTTCGACGCAAAAGTAATTTTTTTCCCGTATTTGCCTTAGATTTTATCATTTACTTTTTCAAAAAGCGCTCACGTGACATTAAAAATATTTGATTTAGAACGGATACTTCAGACATTACCCCACTCCTCATGACAATTTTAGCTAAAATACAACTGTTAAATATAATTTAAAGAGAAATAAGAAAAACAAAATCAAAACTTAGAAAGTTTATGCACAAAAAAACAAAAAAATGCAAAAAACATATAGTTACAACTTAGAATATTTCAGCAAAAGCAGAAAAAGCTATACGACCAGATTTTATAGATTTCAGTTACAACAATAAAGCTGGTTATTATTATTGTGATTATTATTCGTTTAGAGTTTCACACACAAGCGTTAGCTGATGACCTTTCACTGGAGTTTGAGTAAAAGCAAGTCTCTTCAAGTTTCCAGGACTCATCTCAGTATTCTTACCGATCTTAATAATGTTGTAGTCTGGATGGTCTCCACTAGTCCTTTAATTTCAACGTTTTCCAGTCCATTTACCAATCCTTTAGGGATTGTTCCAAGCACACCACGGACAATCGGTGTCACCGTCACCTCTATGTTCCCCTTTTTTTTATTTTAGTCCGCTAGCAAGGTATAGGTATTCATGTTTATTTCCATTTTATTTTGATTTAACTCTGTGGCCTGCTGACTCGACAAAGTCCAAGATTCGCCAGGTTGTCATTTGTTTGTTGATTATTTGAAGTTCTGGTCATCTGGCAGAGATTAGGGGAAACGTTTTTATCTTAAAATACCAGAGAACTTTGTGCGTCTCATCGACCAAGACGGATTCTGTGTTGCACATACACCATTTGTTCGTATGGTTATGCAATAAGTTTTTTCGAGATGTTCTCTTCATTTTCGTTGTTGTAGTTTTTAATATTTCGGGTGACTGTAGACAAGGAATTAGATTAACGTTTTGCTTAAAATTCTAAAACGTTAAAACCCCAACTGGCAATTGTTGTTGGCGACATTAATCAACGACAACCCGAAGGTTTCTTTTTCAATAGCTACTATAATGAAGTGTAAGGAAGGGTTCTACTCCTTTCCTTGTATTGCTCCCTTTTACCCTTGATACATACCTTATATTGCTGAGTGTTAAGCAAGGAGATATCAAGTACCATCTTTTGAGTCTTTGGTATAACTCAACCTGGGATTAAACCCCGGTAAGTACAAACATTGCGATTTTATAAACCAAGAAACAGAACAAAAACTTTCTATACAATGTAAGAACAATAGGAATTAAATGAAACTAGAAGGATGGGTATTTGTTTGCGTGTATAGGCATGGGTTAAGAATGTCAATTCTAAAATGCCTAGTGCAAAATGAAGACGTTGTTGATACCCAACACCCTTTCCGCCATTTTCCTTATTGTCTTCTTCTCTATGACTCTTGTTTATTTAATTTTTTCTACACGATTGATGGAATGCAAGTGACCTGACCTTTGTTCCTTTTTAACAAGAACTTTTCGTAAGAAGCCGAAGATGTTTCATTGCTTTCATAATATTTGTATGGCATTTTCAATTTGGCTTTTTTACGCTTACTCTCAATTGTTTATTCAACTTTTTTTCCTTCTTCTATCGTTTTATTTGATTTTGTCTTCTTCATTCATTTTTAAACTGATATTTGAATTGATTCCACAGATCCCATACGTCGCTAAGAACCTTTTCTATTGTGTTCTAATCATTCTTTTCTTTGTCCAGTTTAGAGATGCAAGTACTTTGAGGGAGAATCGTGAGTATCATAGTGGCTAACAAGCATAAATATGACATCCTAGTAAATTAGTGCTAACTCAATTTACGTTATTTGCCCAGTCGGCTGGGGCTGTAGAATACATTGACTGCAACTCTGCAGAGGGGTAAGACCCCCACCCTACCCCAACGAGTGTCTTGATATGACACTAAACAGTCTGATGGTGAGGTTCCAGCAATGCTGGAGCCTTGGGGAGTACGGAGTACCCCTTCATTGCCATTGTTCCCAGGTCTACTCTGGTCCGGTGTAGTAGCACCTGGTAGGGCCCTATCTATGGGTTAAATAGAACTAACGGTATACATATGCTAAACTGAATATCTTGAAATAGAAATGTTTTTGACAATTGAACCGTGCTTACATTTTGAACTGCGTGCTTGTGCTAAACTGAATTATTTCAAATAGAACTGTTTTTGGACATTAAAACTGTACTTACACTAAACTGAATTGTTTAATTAGAACTGTTCTGACATGTAACTGTGCACAAATAAAATCTGTTCTTTTACTAAACTGAATTAGCTGAATTAGAATTGATTAACTAAACTGAATAGCTTGAAATAGAAATGTTTTTTACAATTAAACTGTACTTAAATTTAAACTGCGTGCTCATACTAAACTGAATTGTTTGAAATTGAACTATTTTTGACATTGAAACTGTACTTATACTAAACGGAATTGTTATATATAGCTGCTTGAATAGTTTGAAATAGAAATATTTTTGACAATTAAACTGTGTACTTATGCTAAACTGATTTGTTTTAAATAGAACTGATTATTTACAAAAAAATGGATTTGGCGTTAAATAACTTACGAAGGTTGATTTGCCATAAAACCCAACAAACCAAAATAAACCAATTTGCGTTATTACTTTCACTGCAGCCAAGTAGGAACATTTTTAGTGCCTCACCGGTTATGGGTTAATATAGTACCACCTTTATGCATTTAGGGAATAGAATTGGCATTAAATAACTCAAGCAGGTTGATATGATGATTAACAAAGGAACTAAACCTAGCCAAAAAAGACTTGATTGGAGAACGAAAATTGAAGGGATTTATTTATAATTCATTTTCCTGTGAACTATAGTTTTTTTTTTAATATATTATTTATCTAAATGGTTGTTTGAAATTTACTAATTGTTTGTCAGCGGTCAATTTCAATTAGACAACGATATTTTGATTTTATATTTTTGTTAGTTCGTTCTTTTTTTGTGGGGAGGGGTTATGGCATATCAACAATGTAGTTTTTATAATACTAAATCAATTTTATACAAATAAACACTTCTATTTCAAACATTTCAGTTAAGCATAAGTACACAGTTTAATTCTCAAAAATATTCCTATTTCAAACTATGTCGTTTAGTCAAACAGTTCTAATTCAACTAATTCAGTTTAGCTTAAATACAGTTTCGATGTAAAAATTTTTTAAAAAGCAGTTCTATTTCAAACAATCCCGTTTAGCATACAAAATCAATTCTATTTCAAACAATTCAGTTTAGTAAAAGTATGTTGTCTCAGAGTTAGACAGTTCTATTTCGAGCAATTCTGTTTGGCATAAGTATGCAGTTCAATTCTATTTAACTCATACATAGGACCCTATCAAGTGCTACCGCTCCGGGCCAGAGTGGACTACGGGGTTGTGGCAATGAATGGATACTCTGCATTTCCAAAAGCTGCAGCATTACCGTAATATCACCATCAGATTGTTTTGTCTCATACACAGTACACTCATTAGGGGAAGAGGCTTACCCACTCAACAGAGATGCAGCCGGTTAATTCTACCGTCCCAGCAGAAAGGGTTATATATATATATATATATATATATATATATATATATATATATATATATATATATATATATATATATATATCCGTTAGTATCTAAGTATAGTCACGATAGATCTCCTGAAAAATTATGAGGTTTATGAGTTTTTTTATGTACCTGATGATTGCCACCATATTTGTAACACCCCTCTTCTCTCGTGTTTGTATGATATCTCGATATTTTAAAATTGCTACTTGTCCCAGACACGTCGACGGAAGAGTACTACGTAAAAGAATAAAATTGTATAATTCTTCCGATTTTCTGAGTTGGCTCCTAGTGATATTTCAGGGGTAATGATAATAAAAAAAAAGGTAGCGACAACAGTTAGAGGGATTACAGCACGAGAACAATGTATCTTATATTAAATACAACGGCAATTTTCTACAAAATATAAAATATATTTATTCCGTTTGGTTTGGTTTGGTTTGTTGGATTTTATGGTATATCAACCTTTGTAGGTTATTTAACGCCAAATCCATTTTTATGTAAATAATCTGTTCTATTTAAAACAATTCAGTTTAGCATAAGTACACAATTTTTCCATAACATTTCTATTTCAAACGATTCAAGCAGTATATGTAACAATTCACTAAAGTGTAAATACAGTTTTAATGTTGAAAAACAGTTCTATTTGAAATAATTCAGTTAAGCATAAGTACGCAGTTTAAATGTAAGTACACTTTAAGTGTCAAAAACATTTCTATTTCAAGCTATTCAGTTTACTCAAACAATTCAGTTTAGCAAAAATATGTTGTTAGCTCTATTTAACCCATAGATAGAGCCCTATCAGGTGCTAACACTCCGGGCCAAAGTGGACCTGGGAGCGATGGCAATGAAGGGGTACTTTCCCAAAGCTCCAGCACTGATAGAACCTCACCATCAGTGAGATTAGTGTCATAGCAGGACATTCGTTAGGGGGTGGGTCTTACTCTCTGCAGATGCACAGTCATTGTATTCTACGGCCCCAGCCGACTCGACAAGTATTTATTCGGTAAGCTCTCAGCTAATAAAATAGTAGAACAATACAATACAGCTCACAAGATACATGGATAAGACTAATATGAGGAATGTAATTGAACGCGAATATTCGATAGAAAGACATTGTATGTTCTGTCAGGCTTTTTTACTGTTCTGTTGATCATTTTCCACACGACGTCGCGCTTCTCCTTCCCAAATGCCGACGTTCTGTTTTCTTTTAAAGTCTTCTTGTTACATTTTTCTGTTCGTCAGTTCACTCTGTGGTCTCTACTTGGACTCTACCGTTTCAAACAATCCTGCGCCCGCCTTTCTATTCATGTCAGTCGGCGAAATGGGTCTTATTCTTTATAATCCAGGGTTCTGTTGGTCGACGACCTCCACTACTCCTCTCCTAGTGTATCTGTTGGCTGCTATTATGTGAACCGCCACAAGTACGTAATATGTTATATTTTCTGTTTTAAATATTTCAATATTCTGCTCTATCGGGAAATTAGCGCGGTAAAAAATAGAACGCTCAATTCAAACAAACACTGAAAAAAAGAATATATAAAATGTATATCCTGGCTATAGTCCTAATGGGTAGAATGTTCGCCAATGGTCTGGGAGTCCGGGGTTCAATTCCAGGCCGAGTCATAGCAAAGACTAAAAATTGGTACTTGATGCCGCCTTGTTTAACACTCAGCATTATAAAGTAAGGATGAAGGGTAGCGTTTAGTAATCCAGGAATGGAGTATCGCCCTGCCCTATGGTAGTGTAGTAGCTATTGAAAAGGGTCATTCACAACTAAGATCGCCAACTTACTTACGTACGCATAAGTAGTGTTTGAAATTATTCTAGTGTGACGTTGAATTCTACTCTGACCTGGAGAGATCGATATCTCACCCATTGTCCTCTGTAGAACGCTGTTACGTAGACTGTGTATCACCGTGGGCAGTCTCGCACTTGACACTCCACAAAATAATTCCCATTCAAAACTCCTATTTTCGGACGTATGATAAACGGACAAATAACGTTGAGGTTAATTTGGGGCTAGACTGAACTCAGACGTTGGTAAGGGGGTGCCAATTCAATTTAACATACACCACGAAGTCCTTTGTCTTTATACCCCTCAGATCATGGAAGAAGGAACTTCTAGGTTAGATACTATTAACTGTAGACAATTCCTCTTGTAATGTTTAAGCAGGCAATAAGACGTTTAGCGAGAATTAATGAAGGCGGTACGAGGCTGAGACAAGATACATGCAAAGGAAGTCAAATCGACAGAGGAAAGAACACAACCAAAAGATTTCAACATAAGGGTGCATTTAAAATATAACAAAATATTAATATGCGATGATTAAACAAATAATGATGAGATTGAAGAAACAGTTCTTTTTTCTTTCTTTTCTTTTTAAAATACCGGCAACATAAAACCAACCGGAAAACATCAAACAAAAATGTCTCTCAACAGTCCTGTTCCTTCTTTCTCTTTTTTCTTTCTTTCTTTTTCTCTTACTTGAGTAAAAGTATCTAAGCCGCCAGACTGAGGCATGTAGCAATGTTCATTCAATAAATTTGACAATTGATGAAACATAATCTTTACAATTTATCTCTTTTTTGAATACACAAAACTTTTCACAACTTCAGAATTTTAGAAGGAAAACGGTTTGAGCTGTACTTATCTTTGACGGGTTTTCAATTTTCAGATTTCTTTCTCTCTTTCTTACGTGTAAGTATCTTTTCCCGGAGCTGGTTGACCTCAGCGATTTGGTTCTAACGCAGGCTTTTTTCCAAACTGAAGATCCTCCTTCAAATTTCTCTAACGGGTGTTTTTTTTTCATGGGGGCGCAAAGAGCCTGTGGACCAATCATCCGACTTTCTTCTTCCACCACCTCGCTCAGTCACGCCACTGGATTGACCTTGACTTCTTTCGTTCAGCAGACCAAACGGTATAGGGTGCAGATAGCTTGCCCTCACTCTCTCCCCTACCACTTTAACGGTTTTTTTTTCTTAATGCCTGTTGATTCAAATAAAGAGGGTTTTGACATCCCCTTCGCTCTCTCTACGTCACACTAGTTTAAAAAAAGAAATCGTTAGTTTTCAATAGGTAAATTTTAAACCATGACCTTATAATTTTCTACTTTTTAGCAGACATTTAACTATATTGTACTTTCAAAAACGGTGTTGCAGCTACAAGAAAAGCTTTATGATTTATCATACTCCTTTTTTTGTCAAAATAGTTGAATAATGTTGACAATCGGAAAATAAGAAAGAAAAAGAGAACAAATAAGTTGATAAAAATTACTAAAATCAATTCATTAAACTCGATCAACATAAAAATTCATAGCTTGACTTAAGTTAAAACTTATATATTTTATTTTTCTATCCGAGAATAAAAAAAAAACTCGATTTATTACAACTGTGCACACGTGACACCCAGTAACTATAATATTGGATAATTTAAACACTGCAAAATTCATACTTCCCCAGCTTATCAATGGATAACAGTGTCAGTGAAAGGAGAGTATAAGACGAACTATAAAATTGTTTTGCAATCGAAACCATAGGATGCAGCAGTGTGGATCTGAAATAAGGCAGATGAAATCAAAGGCAAGTCCACAGCATGAATCAACGTCCAAGACCATATAGTTCAGTCAGGAAACTACGATTACACTTTTATAAGCGGGAGTGATTATTGTTGAGAAAAACAGTAACCGAAAGATTACAATGATTCTAATGAAAAACGTTAGTCAAAACTTCATCACCCTTCATATGGGTAAAATAAGGATGTGACCTGTTGAGATTGGAGTTTGGGCCTCTGTTATGGTGATATATCCCATGATGTCACTGCACGAACCCTTCCCGACACTTTAAAGTCAGTTACTGGTAACCGCTACTGTCTGTATTTCCATTTATATATACTGCTGTAAAACTTATATCTCTTTGTATTATTCAGTTCTAGCCCTTCAAGGACACAACAGCCACAGATTTCGAAAAGTCAAGTGCAGCGTTGAAACCAAACATTCTTAGATGCAAAAGCACTCTCAACATTGCGACTTTTAACGTTATAAACTAAGTACAATAAACCAATTATATGAACTTAAACCATCTAATGCCGAACAAAATATATAAATCATATGCGTACTCGGACATTGATATAATCATATAGAGTTAGAAAAAAATAACATGTTTGAAAACAGATGGGCATTAATCTCGCCTTGGAAAAAGTCTCTCAAAGCAGCCATTGGAAATGTAGACATGCTTCTCACTCTTTGTGCCCTAAAGCTACAAAATGACATTGAATAATGACATGTGTTACATTCACTGGCAAACCCTGCATAACAATCATTTCTTAGTACAGTCCCACCGATGCCAGTGATGAAATAAGTATCGCCACCTTCCATAACGAGTTATCCTCCCTTCTCTGATATATTCCTGAACATCACTAACGGATCATCGCTGGAGACATGAATATTTATATAGGCAAAGACCAAAATAAAGATGAACAACCTGCATCCACATTGCAAGAAATAGTAATGATGAATAGCAAACACGTTTTTTTTTCTAGAGAAGTGGTTTGATTGGCACAACCCTAAATGAAAAAAGGTAAATGACGAAATTCTATGAACTTGCACCAATCGGGATAACTTTAAAAACCAGTTAGATTGTCTGTTTATTAACTAAGGGTTGATGAAAAGCGCTTCGATCTCTGACACATACACTACTTTTGAGGAAATATTTTCATGTTACAAAATAATGTCGGGACACATTAGCAGAAACAAGAAACAAAAAGTAAACTTGCCCAATCATCTGGGCCTATAGATTACATAGACTGCTTCTCTGCAGAGGGGCAAGTCCAGCCCTAACAAGTGCCTTGGATATGACACAAAAAATCTCATGGTGATATTCGCGTAGCGCTGGAACTTTGGTGAATATAGAGTACCCCTTCGATGGCATCACATCCAGGTCCACTCTAGCCCGTAGAGGCAGCAGCTGAAAGGATTATGTCAATGGCTAAAATAGATCCAAACAGCGTACTCATGCTCAACTGAATTGCTTGGAATAGAATTGTTTTTTCAATAGAATTAAAGTGTGTAATAATGGTAAACTGAATTGTTTGAAATAAAAATGAGAGTAAAACTTTGAATTTATCGTAAACTGAATAGTTGGAAATAGGACTGTTTGGGCATTTAACTGAAATGTTTTGTCATTTTACTGTTTTTAAACAGAAACCAAACTCATACAAAACTGAATAGTTTAAAATTAACCAACCAAAAAGTAAATTTTCGTTATAAGATAAGCAGTCATAGGCCAAAAACTTTAGGATCAATTAATATATTGTAAATTTAAAAAACACTTTTAAACAAAACTTTTAATACTATTCAGGAACAATCTGAAGGACCTTCTTCAAATAATTAATATGAGAACCTAATCACGTTCATATAGAAGCAGTAAGAAAGATAAGAGCAATAAAACAAGAAAGTTCAAAGCAGAGTCCCCTGGCAGTCAATTTCAATAATGGAAAAATGAAATGAAAGGGAAAAAAAGCATCATTCCTTATTAGAAGCAACCCAATGAACGTCAATGCGCATGAACTTCAGAAAGTCCAAGAGAATTTGCTAAATCAAGTCGAATTAGGATACATTAAAACTCAGGTGAATAAATTCAGAAAATCGCGTGGAGATAGAAAATCACGAATTATTTGGTAGTTAGAAAATGATGTAAGTAGGAAGAAAAACACCTCAAAAGCAAAACTAAACATTGCCACTCAAGAGGAAAGACTTCAGAAATGGAAAGAACATTTTAAGAATATACATGAATAGCTTTTTGAAACCATAGATAAATCAATGAGAGAAATAGCAAGACCCATGGAAGAAGAACCTGGCGCTGTACGCAAAAACTTGAAAAAAGAAAGGGAGCAGGCCTATATTAAACGTTTTATTATATATGGAATGGAGGGAAACTTGATCAATGCTCCTTTAATTATGCAACGCTGCATATAAACAATATATCAATGAGAAATCGACAAAAAGTTGCATCATCTCTATCTCTAATAACTACAAGCTACTGCGTCATTTTTAATAGAGTTACAACTACTAAGGTTTCTAATGAACTGCTTCTTAACTGAATCCAACGTAAAGACAGGAAGATTCTTGGGAAAAATCAGAGTTGCTTCAACTATTCTTACTTCATGTCCAAACATCAGTAACATATTGACCTCACCCGGCCGAGCTGTCAGATGAGAAATGCAACTGTGTAAATAACAGGTACATCCAGTCGAATTTATCGGGGGATAACCTTGATTGTCGACGGGTTGAATTGAGTGCGAATTGTGACGCCTCAGGAAGCAGGTGGACGTCAAGTGCTAATATATAACCTAGGTGCGACAAGAAGTCAGGCAGTTTGAGAGAAGATGCTGGAATGAGAACCATGTCCCAGCAGAGGTTGGGCTCCCAGGCCCCCGGTTGAGCAGCTCAGGAGAACGGGAAAGAAATGCTGTTATAGGCAGAAGAGTTGGGGGGGTCAATAGGTTGCAGTTCTGTTCATTCTTCAACTCGCCTCTCACATATTATACCTTTCGTAACCCTTTCAAACCCTTTCGAATAAAGTGAGAGGTATATTTTCCTAAAGAAATGTGTCCACTCGTCATTATTATGTTGATTATGTTTCTGCAAACATATGAGTATGTTACACATCGAAGGAGTACGTACAAAACATTATTATTCGTAGATTTCTCCAAGCCATTCGATTCCATACACAGATGAGAAGTGCATCAAATGCTACCGGCATATAGTTTCCCAAAAGAAACTGTTGCCGCAATAATGATGATTTAGACAAACACGTAAGCAATGGTTCAGTCAGTTGGAGTGACATTGTCACTGGAGTCTAGCGAGAAGATAGACTTGGATCATATATGTTTTTAATCAGCCTATATTACGAAGTATGAATGGCAATAGTTATAATAAAATAAAATTGTTTCACATAAGAAAACCCCAAGAAACTGATGATAACCAGCAGAAACTATGTCAGACACTGATGATTTAACACTCCTCGCAAATACACTTGTACAAATCGAATTTCTGCTCTATACCCAGGATCAAGCAGAATGTGGCATCGGACTGAACGTTGATGCAAATAAAACAGTTCGTGTGTTTTAAACAAGAAGGCGCCATCTCCACTACAAGTGACAAGCCATTACATTCGAAGGTAATTTACACATACAGCAGCAGCAATATTTAATCTACACAGAGCAACATAACATACATATAAAGAACGCAGGGACTCCTATTGACAATTTATTGATCAGATTGAAACCTGATGTTTCAGATAAAGTAAAACAGAGCATATTCTATGATTTGGTTTTCTCAGTACAATTGTTTCTATGTGCCATTTTCACTCTAACAAAAAATGAGTAAAAAGCCATATCGTAACAATATAAGAGTGTTACAGGTTATTTCTAAAAAATGATAGAAGCTGCACCCCAACAAAATTCCAGTTATATGGGCATTAATAATTAATACTCATAGAATATTTAAGTTTGACGAACACGACATGCTGGACATGGGTAGAAAAAATTAAGGACAAACTAAAAAGTTAGGGTCTCCGGTTGATTCCAACACACGGACGCACCTGTATTGGCCGATCAGCGAGTTCTAAAAAATTTGATGACGAGAAGGTTTTTGTTTAATATTTGATATATTTCAATACATAATTTTACTCATTTTTTCTTGGCCTAGTTGGGTTGGGCTGCAGAAGACACTGACTATATCTTTACAAAGGAGCAAGTCTCACTGAATAAGTGTACAGGATGTGAAACTAAACCATCAGATGTTCAATTTTTCAGAAATTTTGCAGCTTTGGGGAATGCCGTGTACATCTTCTTTGCCATTTCTCCCAGGCTCACACTTGCTCGGAGCGGTAGCACTTTAAAGGGTCCTGTCTAAGGGTTAAATTGAATTTTACTGTATACTTATACTAAGCTCGAAATAGTACTATTTTTCTATTGGAATGTGTGTAAAGACAAAACTGTACTCATGCTAAACAGAATTGTTATAAATAGAACTGTTTTGAAATTGAAACTGTCTACTTTTGATAAATTGAATTCTTAGAAATATAACTGTTTTGTCATTTAAACAGTGTTCTAATTTTAAACTGAATTGTTTAAAATAAAACTGTGTATATGGAAATAGATTTGGCATTAATTAACCTACAATGGCTGATATGCCATAAAAGTAAACCAAACCAAACCAAAGTATTTTTCTTTGAAAGTCATAATGTCATAGAGAAACACAAAATTGTCTTTTTCACTGATGTGCCGTAAAAACAACTAACCAATTATTTTCCTAGCATTCGTCCAGAAAGGTTTTGAAGAAAATGTCGAGTACTATAATGATATCTTTATCATCTCAATGAAAAATTTAGAGGTTTTTAAGAAATGCTTATTTTCATACAGCATCCTTTATTCAATGATCAATATCTATGAGTAGATTTTCTGATGAGTAGATTATTTAATCATTTAGAAATGATCTTCCATGCTATTTTATACTGTCTTGAGCACATTGAGAAAGAAAATAAAAAAGCAATAGAAAAAGACAGTGAAAAAAGAAAATTGTGAAGAAGGAGAGAATGGATATGAAAAGACAAAGGTAGAAAGAGGAGAGAGTAAGAAGAAAAAGAACAAAAAAGAGAAAAATGGTGGAGAAAAACTTTAAAATAAAAAGGCAATAAAGAAAAAAAAAGAGATTAGGAAAAAAGGAAAGAAAAAAAATATATATATATATATATAGAGAGAGAGAGAAAGAGAGAGAGAGGGGGAGAGAGTGATAGACATAGAGAGAGAGATACAAAGAGAGAGAGGGGGAGGGAGGGAGTGATAGACATATAGAGAGAGATACAAAGAGAGAGAGAGAGAGAGAGAGAGAGGCAGAGAATTAGAATGTACCGAATCGGAGAAAGAATGAACAAATGGATCGAAAAACAAAAAGACAGACATGAAGTAAATAAAAAAACGAAACCTTAAAGAAATTGGAAAACAAATTGTAGGAATGATTGCTTCTGGTTAAGGATTTTATCCTGGAACAGAATGTAGTGGCGGTGCTCTATGACCGAAATCAACATATTTCGCTCCACCACTTCTATCTAAAGTCAAATATTTGTAGATTTCAATGGATTTTGGTATGAATGATAACTGGTTAAGAATTATTCTTATCATTAGAATGCAGTGTCGGTGCACTCTGCCAGGAATCAACATCCTTCTATCCAATACTTCTGTCGAAGATCAAATATTTGTATATGTCAATGCATATGTAAGAGTAGCCGACAAACCATTTTGGCCAGTGTTTCAATTCTGCGTGACATTTCCATTTTCCGTAAACACGAGTCGATTACAAATCCTTTTTTTTTCTGGGGTCTTTCAGTAAAAAAATAATGCCAAAATGTTATTAAATATGGGTCAACTGCTCCATTTTATTTTTTTTTTAATCATTCACAAGCATACAATAATTTTTACTAATATAATTATGTAATGTATTTAACAATATTATACAAACATATTCATGGGATATAGTTAACAATACCATATCGACATATATGATACATTGAACAGTATGATACAGGTGTATTTATATGTAATATTTCAAAATATGATACATACATATTCATGTGACACATTCAACCATATTATACAGACATATTTTTGTGTTAACCATATAATACGAACGTATTCATGTGATACATTTAATAATACCCTAAAAACACATTTATGGGGTGCATTTAACAATATCATACTGACATATTCAAGTAATATATCTTATGATATGATATAGACATATCCTTTCGAGACATTTTAATTAAGAAGCATACATCCTAAGGTTATACTTTAAGGTTATGATACAAAGATTCAATCGGTACACTTACATTACACAATACTCTGTATATATTAGATCTTCATTATTCTACGGAAAACAGAGATGCAATATATCTATAACGTAGAATATTTTCGCCTATTACGTATCCATACATACATAAGAATATAAAATGTTCATATTGTATTATGTCATCTCGAAAGAATTCAGAATACGCCAACCGTATCGTCTTAAAAGAGGTAAGACTTTGCCAAAAGGGTGTCATGGGTATAACGCTAAACTCTATCTCGTAATGAGGCTTTAGTTCTGTAGTTCACAAAAGAGTGACCTCAACTATCTGGAGTCTTTTCCTCAATTAAGCGTTTTCCTCCTGCTGTCAGTTCGAATCTCCAGTTTTCAATGGAATTTTTAAAAACTTGATGAGTTCGCCATATATCTGGTACATTTTCTGTCAGTCAATTATCCTACTTGTAGGGACCATATAATATTCCTTTTCTGTTGATAAGCCAGGCCATCGCTAGATTTTTTCCGTCTCGTCTTGTTCTATTTGAGTATATATTAATTGAAGTATAATAGCTCTCCTTTACCTTTGGTTCACTTTCAGCACCCCACTCTGTGTTTCACGGAAATAGACGGCGGCTTATTGGCGAATCGTATTATTATTGTAATCCTTATGAAGTTTTTCATACCAGCGAGAAGTGATGGTTTCTCACTGGAGTTTGAGGGACAGAATCTCTCCTCGAATATCCAGGACTCTTCTCGGTATTCTTTCCGATTTCAATAATGCAGTAGTTTGGATAGTCTCCACTCGTCTTCTTTCTTCTCAGTCCTCCAAGTCTATATACCAATCATTTGGTGACTCTTTTGACATCAACAATTACAAATGGTATCACCGTCACTTTCATGTTCCGCACCTTTTTCAGTTCCCTTGAAAGGTCGAGGTACTTATCCTTCTTTTAGCTTTATTTCAATTTTATTTGTGGTCAGCAGGGGCAGCAACGTCTGTAATTTAGCAAGTTCTCTTTTTTGTTGTTGATTATTACAAGGTCTGCTTGCCTGGTTGAGCTTAGGTGATTCGTTTGTATCATAAAATCCCGTTCTCTATTGTACTGGGTTTTACAAATACCATTTGTTCCCATGGTAAAATTTCAAATTTTTGCGCAATTCCCAGTGGATCATCTTGTCGACCCAGTCGAAACTAGTCTGATATTCTTTCTGAGTTAGTTTGTATTATTATTATTATTATTATTTACTCCTTTAGAGTTTTACACACGAGTATTAGCTGATCGTTTTTCACTGGCGTTTGAGTGGCAGCAAGTCTCCTCAAGTCTCCAGGACTTTTCTCAGTATTCTGGCTTTTCTCGGTAATGTTGTCATTTGGATAGTCTCTACGCATCCACCAACTTCCAAGTCCACCAGGCCTTTTAATAATCCTTTAGTTATTGTGCCAAAAGCACCAATCACAATTGATACAATCGTCACTTTCTTGTTCAACAGCTTTTTCAATTCTCTAGCAAGATCGAGGTACTTATTCTTCTTTTCACATTCTTTCAGTTTTATTGTGTGATCATTATTATTATTATTATTATTATTATTATTATTATTATTATCAAATATGACGATTTGCTTGAAAGTAAGGGATTACCCATAAAATACGTATTATAAATGTATATTTGAAACTACATAACGCTGTACGAATTATTTGTATAAGATAATAATTCTTAAAACATTGCATCTACTTTTAGAAAATTATTCTTATTAAATAGGAATTAATTAAATAAACATTTAATAAGAACATTTACTTGAATCTATTTAATTATAAAAAAAATAATTGTATCACATATGTACACTGAAAACTATATAACTAAGTGCAGGGAATTCGTATAAAGAACAGTTATTTTTAAGTGTTTACAAATACTTGATAGCATTAGGTGCTTGAATCTATATAATTTTTGTAAAAGTAACACTGGCGTTGGCATGAAATAATTTATCAAGAGTTAGTATATTGTCATGGTAACCGATCATCCAATCACCGAAACTGCTTTTGGTGCACAAGGGATAAAAGAAAATTGCAAAACTGATGGACGATGAGAGTTTTGAATTGGTTAGACTATATTCACATGGGTAGCAGATATTCTGATGAATTTACTTTCGTTATCATGCAGTTTTGGCACACTCAGACTTAAGCCCTCTCAATCATTCTTCCTTTCTTTTGTTCTTCATTTTTTTTTTTGCTTTCTTTCGTTATATTCCTTAAACTTCAAAATCTATTTTTCATCCTTCACTTTGCTATATGCAAAAGTCTAATACATTTGATATCAAGTCTTTCTTTTGTTAATTTGTTTATAATGTTGTTCTTTCTTTCTTCTTTTTTTCTTTCTTTATTTGTATCGCACCGTTCTCTTTTTCACATTTTATTAAACTGACATCACCTAACCGATGTAATACGACGGATTTTCAGTGGATTTCCTACTTTTTGGGGACTTCCGTATACACTGACAGAATATTTTATGGATAGAGGTGTGTGTGTGTGATATAGCCTCATTGGACTTCTACAAGGGTTGAGGGTTTTTCGGAGGGTGGCTATTTACCTCTCTTTTATGCAAAGGGGTGTCGAATTTTCGTTTTGCTTTGGTTTCTCTAGAATCAAGCACCTTCCCGATTACTTTTGGGTGCAAAATATTTCTTTCGTTATTTTAAGACATATAAATACCAACACAACGGGTTTAAACTACATTCACGGTATTATGTTCATTCTGGATTAGTACCCTTTGATAAAAACATGAACATATTTAATACAATTTTAAGTCAAAGTGTATCTTTGCCGTTCATCTACAAGAAAGTTGATATGCCATTAAGAATAACAAGTAAATCAAACCAAAGCCATTAGAAGGAAATTCAGTCGTACTTTGAGTTTTTGTTCGTCAATAATTAATCAAATCAAGATTGATCTTTTATACGAGAGAAAATAAAAAGAGAGTGAAAGAAAGAGAGAGAGAGAAAGAAAGAGAAATAGATAGAGTTAGACTAACAAATGTTTCTTTTGATTTACTACGGATATCTAGTACTTGACTTCTTGGATTTGAGAGTGGGTCAAAACTTTCTTGACTGTTTGGGTTGCTGGTCGGATAACCACTCTTTAGCGTAAACACTCATTCTCTTCCGATCATCCACCTTCCCTCTCAATGAAATACAGGCTGACCTTTAATCCTCTGTCTGACCAGCTATCCGAGAAGTAATATGTATCAAACCTTTGACCAGGTTTGATTTTACACAAGGTCGTTTAATTGGAGAGGGGAGATACAAGAATGAAGACTTCTGCGCTGCGATTTTAACAAAAATATTTCATCCAATCGGCATTCCTTATTTTTGTGGTATCTCAAGCGTGAAGCAATGAACTCTGTCTTGAAGAGCTGGTATTTCTCGATTAGATATCCTTCTGGGACCAGGCCATTTCTTTTTTCACTCACCTGGTTCGAGTTCGACCATGTAGCAGGTGCTCAAAGGATTGTCGCAACGCTGTCTGGTATTATTTATTAATAGTCTTTGTGTTATGGCCGGATGACCTGCAATTTTGTTTATTCATTTAAATCAATCATCATAACCCTTCCAGACACAAAATGGCATTATTGCTACCATTTAACAAATATGTTTACCTTTGTCACCTTCGGTTTCTTTTTTTATTTTTCTCTTTTTCTCTTTAAATCTAGTCTTCCTATTGTTTGCTTGCTTGTTTTACTGGTTATTTGCTTGTGTGTTTGCTAGATTGTTTGTTTCTTTCCTTCTTTGAAATAAAAGACCTAGTTTAAAGACTAATGTGTAGATAAAACATATGCGTATGATGGGCGTGTTCTCGTGGTGTAAAGGTTAAAGTGCTGGACTGCGGAATTGTAGTGAGCGAGGTCGAACTCCATTTGCGCTAAATCCGAATAAATAGCTTTGGGAAAGTTAAAAAACCACTTGACCACCCAGGTATGTGTTAGATGACATAACTGCTGTTGTTCTAGAATGATGGCTTCGTCATTAGATAAACAATGAAGGTTGATAAGCCACTGAACAAAGAAACCGAACCATCAAAAAATGGAGTTATAGTCCTGTTACCATATTAAATTTCTTTCATTTTTGATAATATATATATATATATATATATATATATATATATATATATATATATATATATATATAAATTACTGCAATCCAGCTGCATTACCTGGACATCAAATCTTGGGCTATCATTCTAGATATGACACATAAGAAATTCCAATTCTGAGTATATGACAACATTAGAGATTCTAATTCTGAATATCTGACAAGTATTGAATCTCTCGTTGCTGTCGTCACTTCAAGATCAAATTTGGTCTGGAATGGCAGAACCTTTAAGGTCCAACTTATGTCTCATACATCAGTTTGTGATTGTATGTAAAGTAATTCTGGTCTGCATTAATATAGTGAACCTTAAAATATTTACGGGGGGTGTCCTCGTGGTGTAATGGTTAAAGCGATGGACTAGGGATCGTTGTAAGCGAGTTTGAACTCTAGTCGCGCTATTACGTTCACTTTCGGACAAATACTCTTGGGAAATGTATGAACCCCCTTATCCTCCCAGGTATGGGTTAAATAGTACCACTACTGTTCTTGTAGGAGAATGGCTTTGGCATTAAATAACCTACAAAGAGTTGATATGCCATTAAACTAAAGAAACCAAATCAAACCTTCAAACATTTACATTGCAACAAAATATGAATGATTTACCGGCTTAAAATGGTTGGGAAGATATTGTTTTTGTAGATATATAGATTAGTGATCGCGTCTAGAATAATATTACTTTCTCTTGGTGTTTGATACTTTTGGCCTTGGATCAAACAGGCTTAACTTTGTTTACTTTAAACTTGAACAAGGATAACTTGATATGACTCCTACTAATGTACGAATATGATATTGTAACCACTCTCCCGGGATTTATTACTCCGATTCTTTTGTTTATCATTTCTACAATTCCTATCCGAATTTAAATGTGAAACACTCAACGACAGTGAAAACAGAATAGGGATAATCTATATAGAAAAGCAGACATTATGAAGAATAAATTAATACATGGGAAAATAAAATGAAAGAAAAATAAGATGAGAAAAAGAAAAAATATGCCCGAAAATTGATAGGAAAGGCATAAAAAAGAAATAGATAGAAAAGAACGAAAGATGAGAAGAAATGGGCCAGAGAAACAAAGAAAGCAATAAGTTGAAATATATATAGTCATCCACAGACAGATCTGTTCCATCAGAATTCATCAGTGTGACTAGATAGTATCTTCCCGTAGCTAGGATCGAAACCCGGTTGACTCAAACGCCAAGCCAAAGCTTCTAACCATTCAGCCACGAGGAGACATTGAATTTGTCGTTCGAAAATGAATAGATTTAATAAAAGCACCACTGCAAAGAAACAATGGAATTTAGTCATGATATTTCTTTGTGGCTTTGAAGCTTCTTGCGTTTTGTTTATTTTATACGATAAAGGGAAAAGACAAAGATTCGATTTAGCTAAATTGATAGATCAATTGATATCGAGGGCGTGTCTAGGATTAATCTAAGTCAAGATCCACAGGAATCAGGTTTATTTTACATTCAAATTACATTTATATTATGTCGTGTCTTAGTTTGTTTGTTCAGTTTTTTTTTTTTGCTTTTTGTTGTTGTTGTTTTTTTTTACACAGGTTGGTGTCAAATACAAATAATTTTTAAACAGGTCAATTTGACTATTTGATGGAACACTAAAAAGTACAACGACTCTGTGTTCAAGTGGACCTGGGAGTAATGGCAGTTAAATGAGGTAATCCTCACTCATCACGTTTTCAGAAACTCACCATCGGATACATTTCTGAGTAATACTCAAGACCCTTTTTATATGTTAGAATCTTACCCTCAGTAGAGAATACAGTCTACAACTGACACTATATATAATTGATTGGTTGGTTGTTTTATTTACGGCGTATCAACCCTTTCCGTGTAATTTAACGCCGAATGAAGTTATTTTGATAAAAGTTTCTGTTTCAAGTCTTCATTGCTTCAAATATTTACTAATATTGTTCATTTCTGTGCGGATCATTTTGTAATTTTCAGATACTGATTTGTTTTTATATATTCTGGTTTGTTAAAATTTTCATTTGTCAGGCCTTTATATTTTTCCATACAAGCCCACTGCTTTTAGGAAGATCATTATAAATTCAACATTGCTGTGTTTTTTTTATAGTTCTTTTATACAGCTTGTGTTGTAAAATGTTTCTCATGTAGGTACCAGATCAATGCATTGTTAAGAACTTGTTTTATTGTGTACGCAGTCTGGCTCGCATGACAAATTGGTTGTTGTTCTTCTTTAAACTTGCAGGAATGTGTAACCCTTGTGTAACCTATCTGCAGTATGGATAATTCTACTTCTTCCTTTCTATTTTTTCTGAAGTTTTGTTTCCATTCTTCTCTAGTTATATGTATTGTCGTATGTATTGGTTTATTTTGGTTTTTAAGTCCACAATATAATTTAGCATAAATAACAGTTTTTTTCTTTGCCCCCAGTTAAAATATCAAACATTTCAGTTTAGCGTGTCAACAATACTAAATGATTCCATTATTGCTAAGAAGACTAACTATTCAATTAAACATCAGTCATTTATTTACACACAGTTAAAACATCATGTAATTCTATTTCAAACAACTCAATTTAGCATAAGTACACAGCTTGAATCTCAAACACATCCATTCGATCATCGATAGGACCCATATCAGGTGCTACCACCCCTGGCAAGAGTGGGCCTGGAAGCAATAGCAATAAAAGGGTATTAGCGTTCTCCAAAGCTGCAGCAATACTGAAGCCTCGCCATCAGAATTTTTACCGTCATATCCAGGACACTTGTTGGGGGAGACTGAACCTTCTGCAGAGATGCAGTCGGTGTATTCCGCACTTCCAGTTGACATGGACATTACTTTACAAAGGAGCTGACCAAGCATAATCCTTACGTTATAAATTGAACCCCTAGTTAAAAATGTGAGTAATAAGTATAATTTCAAAAAGTCGTCTTCTAAATTTACTCTAAAGCGTTAATTACTATAAACAATCGGTGACTAACGATTTCAAGACAATCAAAAATAGCAGTGAATGAGTAGACAAGACAAGCAATTGTGTTTTGTCCTGCTTACGGTCAGTCAATGGCCATAATGATGTTTCTATTTTTGAAAGATCAAGAGTTCCATAAAAAAAATACTTTCTAATCGTGAACTTGAATGATTAAAAAAAATTGACGTTGATAACAAATGAAGACTTCATAGAGTTATCTTCAACTAGACTGAATTGTTTTTTTTCTTTACGTTGGAGTGTTTTTATTATTTTTGAAAAATCTTGCAGTCATGCTACATTTCCTTCTATCTCTTAACCTCGCTCTCTTGCTCTTTCACTCTCTCTCTCTCTCTCTGTATATATATATATATATATATATATATATATATATATATATATGCGTTTGTTTGTGTTATATATATATATATATATATATATATATATATATATATATATATATATATATATATATATATATATATGTGTGTGTGTGTGTGTGTGTGTGTGTGTGTGTGTGATAGAAATGTGTTGAAAGTTGGATGAATCAACCAGTTAACTCAGATTTACATGTGTGATATTTCGTTCAGGTTTTATTTCATCTTCCCGAATGTACCATACTGTATTATTCACTACAAATCTATCTTTTCAATATATATATGTACGTGATGAATTCAATAATTTTCTAGACTTTTTTGTACAGGCATTTAAAATTATTGTAGACCCATGAAAATTCAGTATTTTATTGCTATACATCTAATGAGATGGCAGACCAATTTTTTTTATTTCACTTTCAAATGAAGAGCTACAGCAGCAATTGGAATACACCCTACTAAAGTCTGATTGTCAAGATTGGAAGAGGCCAGAATTCTTCAAATAGGGTAAGTGGTATTTCCACCCGGGGAATGCACCAGTCAACATCCTTGTCGCTGACTATTTGACCAAGATGGGCATCAAGACATTTGCTCAGCTCTCCCTATAGTCCATACCTTGCTCCCTGTGATATTTGGTTATTCCCTAAGCTCAGAGGCTGTCATTATGAGACAATTGAGGAGATGAAAGAGGCTATGAGGAAGGTTATTGGCAAGCCCACACAAGGGGACATCCGTGGAGCCTTCCAGAAGTTGTTGGAACGGTACAACATAATAATCCTCGTATATATATATATATATATATATATATATATATATATATATTATCATTATTATTATTATTTGTGGCAAACCAAGTGCAATATAATATAGGTTTGGTTTTGTCTCTTTCTTTAATGGCATAACAACTCTTTTTAGGTTATTTAATGCCAAAGCCATTCTCCTAGAAGAACAGTAGTGGTACTATTTAACCCATAGCTGGGTATAATATAGGGAGTCCTCAATATCTAGGATAGAGCTATTATATAATAATAATAAATAAATATCTTATAGATTTATATATTTAACGCCATGGAATTTAGTCTGTGACAACTGGGTTTGATGGGGTATTTACAAAACAACAATCATCTGGTTGATAACAAAATTAAATGAATCGAAAATAAAAAAAATACCGTCAAAAACCGTTAGGATTTTGTTCGAAACATTACGAGTGATTTTAGGTGTCTGTGTGTGTGTGGGGGTGGTTGTAGTTGCGAATGATTGCGTGTGTATATGTGAGTGCTATATAGGGCATGTTTATAAGAAGGTATATGCGCAGCGCGTTGTTTTTACCGAATGTTAGTTGTTTGTGTTTTTTTTTAATATTTGCTACTTTAGAGTTAGGAAAGAATATATATATATATATATATATATATATATATATATATATATATATATATATATGCATATATATATATATATATTGAGAGAAAAAGGGAGAATATATATATATATATATATATATATATATATATATATAGGGTGTGAGGCTGGAAGGAAATGGAACATCATTGCATATATATATATATATATATATATATATATATACGAGGATCATTAAATATGTCTCCATACTTTTTTCGTATGGACATTTTTGTTCATAGTAAACACATGAAACTCTAGTCCCCTTCGAAGAAATCTCCCCTGGCTGTGATGCACTTGTTGTACCGTTCCAACAACTTCTGGAAGGCCCCATGGAAGACCTCCTGTGTGAGTGTGTCAATCATATTTACCAACCCCTCCGCTCGGGCAGGATATGACACAAGGTCAATTCTTTAAGCGGAGTTTAACAGGTCTGAATTCAGAGTTTTCCTTATCCTAGACTAGTTGCCTCACCAAGGATGAAGAACCTAGTCTGACCTAGTATTTACCCATAGCTAGAGGGAGAATATTTGGTTTCATACCTTTCCCAAGGGTATTAGTGCTATGTGAAATGCAGTCAGTCCGGTCCAGGATTTGAACTCGTGTCGCCGTGTCCACATCCTGCAACGATAACCATTACACCACGGGCACCTCCTGTGTGAGTGTGTCAATGACCTTCGTCAAGGCCTCTTTCATCTCCTCAATTGTCTCATAACGACAGCCTCTGAGCTTAGCGAATAACCAAAAGTCACAGGGGGCAAGGTCTGAACTATAGGGAGGCTGAGCAACTGTCTTGATGTCCATCTTGGTCAAATAGTCTGTGACAAGGATGGAGTTGTGGACTGGTGTATTGTCCCGGTGGAAATGCCACTGACCCGATTTGAAGAGTGTTGACCTCTTCCAACGGAATTTCTACCTGAACTCACTTAAAGCCTCAACATAATAACCCTAAACCTAACTCTAATCCTTTGGCCAATAAAATCTGCTGTACTGACTTCCTCACTCCTCCCTCACAGACTCCCTGCCTTCCTTAGTTATCTTATGCCACTCAAAAACTGATGCTGGATTCATGCAAGATGGTTCAAAAGCAGTCTGAAGCATTCCGTACGTTTCTCAGGGATTTTTTCCTAGTTTAAAACAGAATTTTATTGCATATATTTCTTCTAAAGTGTCATTACGTCCAGACTGCATTTTTGAAATTCACCATCTGTGACAATCAGACTTTAGTAGAGTGTATTACAATTCTGGCTGTAGCTATTCATATAACCCTAAATCATAAATATTGGGCAGTCATCTCATATGATGTATAGCAAAAGCATGCTGAATTTTTAAGAGTCTACGACAATTTTAAATGCCTGTACAAAGACGTCAGTAAACTTATTGAATGTATCACGTACATATATATATATATATATATATATATATATATATATATATATATATATATATATATATATATAAAACAGCAGCTTAGCTTGTAGGTAATGAGTTCAGAAATGACCCGGAAGACCGGGGTGCAATTCCTGGTCGATTTATACCTAAGACTAAAAATTGGTACTTGATACCTCCTTGTTTAACGCTCAGCATTATGAGAAAAGGATCAAGAGTAAAGTGGTGTAATTCAGGAAAAGGAGTAGTGGCCTTCCCGACACGTAAGTTTTTTAGCTAATGAAAAGGAACCTTTATGTCACCCTCGATTACATTCACCAGTTTAACTTTTTAAATATATACAGATATTTAGTAATATAGTATTATAAATAAAAGTATTGTCTTGATTAGTGTGAGAAATTTTAAAAAATTAAGGGTTGTTAAATACTTATGACTGGTATATATATATATATATATATATATATATATATATATATATATATGTGTGTGTGTGTGTGTGTGTGTGTGTGTATTTGGGCAGCATTTCTTCATTGATACATATTTGATTGAACATAAATAAACCCTTTTTTTATTTCTACATACTTTTTTTGTCCTTTTAAGTTGCCCTATTGATTTCATTATATCCGACGGGCATTGGTTAATGAACCTTTCATTATTACATGTTTCCGAAGGACTTTCTGCTCAGTCTTCGGCTATCATCAGGAGTGTGTATATTTCACTCGTGATGTAATCTTTGCGTGTTCATCACAACTTTGTAAGAATATAGAGTTTATACCGTTGTATTGTGTAGCGTTAATTTTCAAAAACGTGTTCCTATGAATAGCATCAGCTGCTATAGACATTTAAGTACATTGGCACTGGATAAGAAATAATTCTTTCGGGTAGTCGTTGTGTATTTCCAATATGTATTGCCGCAAGAATCTGTAGTTTTGCTTGTTGTTTTGTTTATTTGCTTGTTATTTTGTTTAATGTTGTTTTGGGTGAGACTTTTTCGAAATTCGTTTGTCGAATATGAATGATTTTTAAATATTGGGCTGTAGAAATGTTATCAGAAAGATGCAGTGTAATTCCCCAAGATTGGGTAGTTAGGGTTAAACCGACATGTTTATTGTTATTTTCAGATATACAATATCTTAAAGAACATTTGACTCGATATATAAGGTTATAGCAAATCTCCAATCAAAGTGGAAGAATTCTTATTAATAACTAAGTTGGAAGTCTTCAATTCTTTATAGTATATGATAAGTTTTTTTTTTATTAGGATTATTGGGTAGTATATTTCTTTGAATCAACGTTTTTAAATTATTTTCATCTAATTTATTATTGTGCATTTGGTTGCGTTAAAAATGTTTGATAAATGCTTGTTTATTGGCTTGAGTGTTGAAGTGGTTATTTTATTGGCTAACATATCTAATTATACGTGTAATCTGTTCATGAACAATATAGTTAGGGAATCTATTATTAATGAGAGTTTGATTTATGTTTTTTTTATAAAATATTGTTTACGAAGAAGATATCAATTTGGCACGGGATATTAGGTTATTAATAATTTATATCGGAAAGGGGCATTCACGTTTAAAGTTGAGGATAAAGGAGTTGTTATTAGTGGGGTTTTGTAAGTATACGTAGTGAAAATATTATTAATAGTAGTATTATCAATGCCAACATTTTAGAAGGAAATCTAATTGTTTTTGTTTAGTACATATGAAAATTAAGATCTGAAATTTTTAGAAGGTGTCAAGTTTATTCTATTTAGATCATTGTTAAGAATATGTATATATCATCAATCTATCTTAGATAGATAGATAGATTGATAGATAGATAGAACTAAATTGAATATGTTTCGTAAAAAAGAAGTTTGTAAAATCGAATGATTCACTAGGTGTGTAGCGTCATCAGAAATTAAATGAAAATTGTATAAAAATATTTTAAGTGTCGATATGCGAGTTCACTCCAATTTTAAAAACTGTCTTTTGTTCTGAGTGCTTATATATATATATATATATATATATATATATATATATATATATATATATATATATGTGTGTGTGTGTGTGTGTGTGTGTGTGTGTGTGTGTGTGTGTGCGCGCGCATTTTAGTAATTGATGTTCAGTACCCAGTCAAAGAACGTTTAATTATCCTGACTGGAACACAGATTTAGCCTGAAATTAATCGCATTAAAATCTTTCTCTGTCATATGTGACGGTACTCAAGTTTCTCATGTAATCGACTAGAATTGAAAATCGAAAAAAAAAAAAAAAACATTCTTGATTGTTTATTCTTTTCTTTGTTTGATAATGTTTGACACATTTGCGACTGATTTTTTCTATATCTTTTTATAATTCCTGCCCAGTGTCACTATTCTTTATGGAATTTTTTGAGCATCTTTCGAAGATCTGGAAAGCTTATTTAAAGAGCTAATATTTTACAAAATGAAAAATAAATTAGAAAAAAAGTAATCGTTTAATTGTTTTACAATTTGTGAAAGAGCTACCGTATCTACCGTTTTATCCAACCCCTGAAAACACAGGCAAATCATAACTGCGTTATTTAATCACCTTGCAATATTTTGCGCGTGCTAGTTACTGAATAAAATATTACTTGACCAAAGCAGTTTTAGCCAAGGAAAGTACACGTTATATTTGATAAATCGCGTTACCTTTGCTGCCACGTTCGTTCGCTCCCCTTGTGATTCGAAAGCTGCACAAATGAACTTGAACGTAGTCTAATTCAGGAAATTAATATTTATGAGCTCGAACAGGAACGTAATGCCACCATTGATTTCATTTTGTTTTTTTTTTTTTAGGTTTAGTTTTATGGCGTATCAACCATTGTAAGTTATTCAATGCCAAATCCATTTTATACATATAAGCAGGTGTCCGTGGTGTACTGGTTATCGTCGTAGGAAATGAACGAAAACTGTCTGGAAACTTATCGTATGCCCCTCCGATGACGATGACGATGAAATGCTTACTTCTTTAAATTACTTAGAAGAATTATTTTTTACAAAGAATATCTTAATAAAAATATATGATAGATATACACTTTGTATATGAAATCGAGTATAGCTCTTTATTGATATATATATATATATATATATATATATATATATATCTGCTCATATGGCTCGATCTGCCTTAGTCACGTTATATCTATCGATCTATGTATCTATTTTTGCGTATGTCTGACCATGTCCATTTCCCGCTCACTTTCTCTCTCTATATATATATATATACACACATCATCATCGTGTCGCACTGCTAGCACGGATTTTACTAACTCTCTCTCTCTCTCTCTCTCTCTCTCTCTCTCTCTCTCTCTTGCCACCCGTCTCTATCGTCCATCGCTCTCTGCGTGTTTTCCCGGCTGTATCCTCTTTCGACAAATATCTGTAGTATATAGGTTCGAGCTGGTCGTCTTACCTTTTCTCGTCCATATGAAAGGGGTCCCCAGGAGGATATCGCTGAAATGTTGTCCTTATTTCTCCAGCAGTGCCCCGCATATCTAGTTGGTTTAACTTTGATAGTATTCGTGATGGGTGGAGGGTGGTCGTACAGCCGCTGTTTTATGGGATGTGGCCTCAAGGACTTATTCAATACCGCTCGAAGCATTCTTGTGTAATAGCAGTCACATTTTCTCTCCTTATGTTTAGTTAGCGTCCATCTATTGCATCCATATAACAGTATTGACATGACCACCGCTTGGAAAAAAACTGTTTTATTTTATCGGTCAGGCCTTACTTCCATACGACCAATAGCCTATAGATAGCTAGTCACGTGCTGGTGTCTTTCTCGGTTGATGAGACGTTACTTCCGAGGAAGTTGAACCTGTCCACCATTTTAAAATGACCACCTCTTAGTGTATAGATGTCGCCCCTTTGATTAAATCCCATGTATTCCGTCTTGTCAGCGTTGACAGAGAGGCCTATGCCATTTGATGCTCGTTTCAGACGATGTAGCAAGGGATCGGATGGGTGGGTGTATTGCCAAAAGTTCTATGTCATCCGTATAGTCCGTATCCATAATTGTTTGTGCAGGATATCTTCTGCTTCTTTCCTTTTGCCAGGTTGAAACCGGGGCTTATGTGTCTTCTTGTAGCGCACCTGCTGCAATGAACAAATAATCTGTGTCTCCATCATGTGAGCGTAAGTTTAATTTCGTGTAATTATATAGCATCATTATGGCTGCGACGGTTTTAGTGGGAGGCTGTAGGCGAGAAGTATTTACAACATCTTCACTCTATGGAGTCAAATGCCTTGTGGACGTCGCCGGATAATCTTGTTGCCTGTAGGTTTTTTGCATGTACAACTTCAAGAATTCGACAACTGGTCAAAATTTGTAAAGTCATGGATCTATTTCTCCGAAACCTATTTTGGTTCTTCCTTAGTATCTTCTCAATTTTGGGTTCTATGCAGTTGCATAGTAGAGCATTGTAGATCTTGGCCGCTCTGGATGTAAGGATTATCCCTCGTTAGTTCTTGGCTAATTCGAGATCATCCTTCTAAGGGAAAGGGAGAATGCACCCCTTTGTCCATCTGTTTATTGTATTGTTGTTATATACAGCATTACAGTATCAAATTCCTTGGGCTTCCATATTTCTGCGGGTATTTCATCTAGCCCTGCTGCTTTTCTATTTTTAATTTTTCTTAGTACCTAGTCGGGTTCTTGTATAATCTGTCCTAGTTTGATAACTAGTTAATTTCTCATAATTTTCGAGATTGGCACATGCATAACTTTCGGAGGTTTTCCTTGTAAATTCTCTAAATGTTCTTTCAATGGGTGTATTCGTTTTTGTTTTTTTTTAGCTGGTAGCTTTCAGTTTAGCTTTCACAGTACTCTCCCTTCTGCTCACTTCATTCATTGTGTTCCTTGTATCCTAGATGGTCTATCTTCAACTGAGTCTCCAATATTATTTATTTGATTTTATATTTATAATCTTGGTTTTTTATGTATACTTTATTTTACTTCATTTTCTGCCTTCTTTAGTTTCTGAACATTGATATTGGATGGGCTCCTCCAGTTGCATAGGGAACCGGTTTTTATGTCTGCGTACTGTTTTCTATCCGCTAATGTCTCCCATAGGACTCTAGGTTTAGCTATTTGTTTAGTTGGTATGCATTCTGCTACCGCTTCTAAATGTGTATTGACGAATTTGTCATATTCGTTTTTTGCAGTTTGTGTTTCTGATATCTTTTGAAGTGCATGAAATTTGTTTCTTAGTGTTAACATATTATTTATCTCTAATATCCCTACTTTTTAAGCAGGGACCAGTCATAGTGTATGGTGTTTGTTGCTCGAACAACATTCCTTCACTGGCACAGTTGTATCTTTGCCGTGACAATTCGAAAGGGGAAGATGCCTCGCAATTCAACGCGCTGTTATTCTATTTCTATCGGTGATTTAGTATTATTTACAGAGGTTAAGGTCCATAGTTTTCCCTTTCTTTTCTGAAATTTAGTATTGAGGCATGTTAATCTAATTTTTAGCGTGGAATCTCTTTGATATACTCCATTTCTGTTTGACAAGTTGTGTAATCTGAATTTGTTGTTAACGTTTTTACTAATTTGGGATTTCATGTCTCCACCGATGACGAAAACGTTGTGTTTAAGGATGCAACGGACAAGGGATGATAACTCTATTTACTGATTTTAGGGCCAGTGGTCTTATAAGTATACCTACACCTCCAATCGCGTGTTGATAAAGATTTTCCCCGCTTATGCCTAGACAAACATCCATCCACTGCAGGTATCGTGGTATTGATTATCTTCGCTATGAAAGTATCAGAGTTCTGGTATGCATATTATGTCTATGTTATGATCTATCGCAGAAGCTGTCAGCTTCGGTAGTTGACCTATTCTATTTGAGGTTCTGACGTTGAATGCCGCTATTTATATTGTGATTTTGCATGTTTGTTATTTTTGCTTTAGTTTGAGCTCGGTAGCTTATTTTTCGAACACTTGAGCGTGAGCTCCAAACTCATCCGGACACGCCCCTTTTTTACCCATCCGAATAGCGATGCAATTTGGACAAGTAGTTTGAGTGTGAAGCATGGTAATCTTTCGACGTCTGCGTTTTTATTCTCATCTATAGAAGCCACCCTAATAGACAAGCATTGTTAGTTCCCCAATGAAACTATGTGATCTTGGCCGTTGTCCCGTGTGATTTGTACGCCCAGTATCTTGTTTATATATATATATATATATATATATATATATATATATATATATATATATATATATATATATGTGCCCCTATCTGTGTTCATGTCCTTTTATCCTCACGACTCAGTTACATCGAATCTATCTATCTATCTATCTATCTATTTATCTATCAGTGTGTCTGCCCATATCTGTCTGTCACTGCCTCTGTCTCTGTCTCTGTCTATCTGTCTCTGTCTCTCTCTCTTTCTCTTTATATGTGTATGTGCTCATGTCCTATCTAACTTGCCATATCAAATCTATCTATCTATCTATCAGTGTGTCTGCCCATGTATGTCTCTCACTGCCCCTTTCTCTCTCTCTCTCTCTATATATATATATATATATGTGTGTGTGTGTGTGTGTGTGTGTGTGTGTGTGTGTGTGTGTGTGTGTGTGTGTTCATGTCCTATCTAACTCTGCCATATCAAATTTATCTATCTATCTATCTATCTATCTATGTAACCTGCTTATTTTTCTTCACCTCACGAAACAAGCCTAAAGGCAGTAATTGAAGATATATTTTTGGAATTAAATTTTAGCAGAAATAAATTGATTTTAACTATAATTCCAATTTTGCACATTTGCTTTATTTTCTCGTGCCGGAAGCATGATTTGTCGTATATTATATACCTTAACCTATAAAATGACTTAACTTTTGACACGGCGCTAATTGATTGGCCTCGAATAACCTTACCCATCAAAAAAAAAAAATGAATAAACATCGTCAGTGACGCACATGAAGAATGTTATTCGGTTAGAATAGACAAAATAAGAATAATTATCCTGAATGGTAGTAAAACTTTTAACAATAAAACCATCAAAGACGTAATTCGAAGTAAGTGAAGATGACAGTGTCGAGTAGAATTAAGACTTCGCATGTCTTTTGGCTATAACATAAATTTTCCTCCTCGGAAGTGAAGTTGTTTTTCTTTGAAATTCTGACAAGGCGCGGTTAAGATCAAGATGACCAAATAAGCTTGTCTAAGTATAGTGACCCTTAATCATAAGTATATGTAAGCTTCTCGGTGTGGACAAACACTTTGCTCGTGTTAGGCCTCGAGTATATTTTCATAAAATGTTTTAAATAACCTGAGTTGTTTACAATAAAAAAAATGTTAGATAAATAAAAAGTGGCATTCTGACAGAGAAACAATTCAGAACGTCTTCTTTTCTCTCTCTCTCTCTCTCTCTCTCTCTCTCTCTCTCTCTCTCTCTCTCTCTCTCTCTCTCTCTCTCTCTCTTGTTTAGAAAAGTAAAAAGAAATAATGTAATGAGTCATTCTGTCAGAGAAACAATTTGGCGCTCCGCCCCTCTCTCTTTATTTTGTTTTCATGTTTTTCTCTAGTCTCTCTCTCTCTCTCTCTCTCTCTCTCTCTCTCTCTCTCTCTCTAGCTTCATGTAAATGTTTGAATATACTGAATTGTTTATATATGAAATTAAAGATAAATAATGGGTGGTGCTCTGACGAGGTAACAATTTGATGTTTCCTCTCTTTCTTTATGTCTTTATTTTCTGTTTTTATTTTTCTGTTTTCTCTCTATATAATATTTTCTCTTCCTTGTTCTTTTTCTGTTTCTTTATTTTTTACTGATTTTTACACAATATATAAACGTTGAAACAACATAACATACTTATTTGTCCGTCTATGTTTTTAATCCACTCATACCTATTTCAAAATATACGATGAGACCAACGCTTACACTTTGGTACACATGTAATATTCATCGAGACCTCAGAGAAGAGTGTTCAGGTCACCTATTGACAGGTGACATAATGGAAACCCGGAGAATTATATTTTTAAAAGAATGTCGACAACCAACATCAGGAATCTGTAAACAACCTCAGGCTACATCGGTCGGCTGCATAACCGAATGTTGTGTCAAGGGGCTAGTGAGATTAGTCAGAATAGTTGAAAACTTGTTACTTTCGTGAACACAGAGGCAGGTTATGGAGTCAATCAGTCAGTCAGTCAGAAAACCGAAGAAGTATGCAGATAGCAGATAAAAGGACAATCGGACCATCAGACAATCGAAGAATGGAGAGATTAAGCTGGATGTAAAAGTCTCAAAAAAATTTAATGCCGTTTATAACAGGTAATAATCAACTCTTTGTTAACACTTTCCCAAAAAAAACTTTTCGAGAATAAAACAAGTCTTCGTTGGAGATTTTTTTTATTAGATTTGAGTCACTAACAAAACAATCAACCAACTTTCTGTATTCATTTCATGCAATTTCTTCTACAAAGCCACCTTCGATGATACACAATCATGATCCTCATCATGTCACGCTATCATACGGATATCCCTGACCCTCTCACGCCACCCCTCCCACCACCACTCCTTATCGTCCATTGCTTCTGGTACGTCTTCAGGGTAACATCACGTATCGGCACATAGCTGCTGTACGTAGGCTCAACTTGGTCGTCCTGCTTTTGCTCGTCCATGTGAAGGGGTCCAGAGGAGTACATCCCTTATGAGCCCGTCTCTACTTTTCCAGGAGTGACCCGCATGTCCGCTTCGTCTAATTTTGATAATTTTCGTAATGGGTTGTTGGTTGCCGTACAGCTGCTGCTTTGTTGGGTGCTGTCTCAAGGACTTAATCAATATTGCTCGCAGCATTCTTTTGTAGTTGCCGTCTAGCTTTTTCTCCATCCGTTTAATAAGCGTCCATGTAGTGCATCCATATAGCAGTATCGATACGACCGCTGTTTGGAAGAAACTGCGTTTTATTTTATAAATCAGGTCTGACTTCCTTATGACCGATAGTCTATCGGTAGTTTTCCATGCCTTTGCTAGTCGCGTGTCGATGTTTGTCTCAGTTGATGAGACACCGCTTCCTAGGTAGGTAAACTTGTCAACTAGTTTTAGATAGTTACTCTTTAGTGTGGAGATGTTACCTCCTTGATTAAAACACATATATTCCGTCTTGTGTACATTAACATGGAGGCCGATACCTGCTGAGGCTCATTCCAGATTATGTATCAGGGTTTCAGCCTCGGTGGGGGCATTTGTCAGAAACGCTATATCATCGGCATAATCGGCGCCGATAGTTGTATCTTCTGCTTCATTCTTTTGTTAGCATGAAACCGTTTTTTTTTTAATTTCATCGATAGATGTTAGGAGCACGTAGTCTAGACAGACGATAAAGAGGTATGGGGCTAATGTGTCTCTATTCAGTACACCTGCTACAATGTCAAAGTAGTCTGTGTCTCCATCCGGGGAACGGACTTTTACATTGGCATTTCTATAGAGCATCATTATGTCTGCGACGGGTTCTTTCGGTAGGCCGTAGGCGAGAAGCATTTGCTCTATCTTTCCTCTGTAAATGGAGTCAAAGGCCTTAGTAAAGTCGACAAATAATTTTGTTGCCTGTAGGTTTTTTTGCACGTACTGCTTCAAGAATTCTACGTATTGTTCAAATTTGTGACGTCGTGGATCGATTTCTGCGGAAGCCATTTTGGTTTTTCCTAAGTATGTTGTCAATTTTGGGTTCTATGCGGTTGCATAGAAGGGCATTGTAGATCTTGGCCGCTAGGACGCAAGTGTTATACGTCTGCAGTTTTTGGATAATGCGAGGATGTCCTTTTTAAGGAAGGGTAGGATATATTCCTTCATCCATGTAGTGGTACTCTTTAACCCATATCAAGATATAAATGAACAGTATGCATTTGTTCAGGGTAATAATGGAACAAAAGTGAACGTAATTGCGAAACTGAAGATATAACTCGTTTATAACGTTGAGCTCATAAATGACTACACCACTAAAACGCATCCCATGGAAAAAATTCTACATACTACGAGCAATCAAAAAGTATCGAGACTTGGTCATTTTATTCATTTTAGAACTTAAATTGAATATATAACCGACTGAGCAAATAATGCCTATATCTATATGTATATATCATCATCATCATCAAGTCTCGCTGAATGCACGGGGTTACTGACACTCACTTGTAATCCACTACAATCATTCATTGCAACTGGCAGGTCTTATAGGCGGCATTTAGTGCCCACACAGATCTAAAGCAAATAACTCTTTGCTGTTCGACAAATCCATGTGTAAAAATCCATTAGATAACGTACAATGTATGTTCACCCTTGCTTCTCCAGCAGTGTATCTCGTATATTGCTCGTCTTATTTGAATGGTTTGTGAGATAATAGGCAGTTGACCATACCGCTGCTATTTTTGGAGTTACCAGCTGGAACACACACACACACACAGACTCCCTCTCTCTATCTCTTTATCTATCTCTCTCATACACACACACACACACACACAGATGCATGCGCACAGACACACATTTATATATACGTGGTGCATTCAATAAGGTTACGGACTTTTTTTGTACAGCCATTTAAAATTGTCCTTGAAAATTCAGTATGTTATTGCTATGCATTTTATGAGATGACTGTCCAATTTTTATGATTTCACGTTTAAATGAGCAACTACTGCAGCAATTGGAATACACACTACTAAAGTCTGATTGTCAAAGCTGGTGAATTAAAAAATGATATCTGGACGTGAGGACTCTTTAAAAGTACAATATGCAATAAGATTATGTTTTAAACTTGGAAAAAAATGACAGAGAAACGTATGGAATGCTTCAGACAGCTTTTCGACCATCTTGCCTGAATCGAGCATCAGTTTTTAAATGGTATAAGATATTCACGAAGGTCACTGATACGCTCACACAAGAGGACTTCCATGGGGCCTTCTACAAGTTGTTGTAACGGTACAGCAAGTGCATTGCAGCTGGAGGAGAGTACTTCGAAGGGGACTAAAATTTCATGTGTGTACTCTCAATAAAAGTGCCTATACGAAAACAGTCAAGAATTTTTTTAAATGATCCTCGTATATATATATATATATATATATATATATATATATATATATATATATATATATATATTAATTTTTATAGTTTCTTAAATGATGATTCGTCGAGCTCTCCGAGGTTGGCAAACGCAAGAAACTTTTAGTTAGAGGTTCATTTTCATTGTGAACATATTTTATAATTCTAGGTTTAGACCAGCTTTATTTTCATTGTGAAATATTGAGCACTATACCTTGAAATAGTGTTATTGCTTATCACCTATACTTGTGTTCAAATCACAAACGAGACTGTATTTCACGTAGCGCTAAAACACTTGAAGAAAGGTAAAAATCAAACTATTTTCCTTCCGGTAATGTATGAATAGTAAGGCAGAATAAACTCTTTAAAATGCTATGGGAACTTATGTAAGAGAAGGAATATTATATGATTCAACACCAGAACTGGAAAGAGATTGGATCCGTCAGGAGTTTCCAGCCGAAAACACGCTTCGAGTGTAGCATGCCCACAGCAATAAAGTCTCGCATACTGTTCCAGTCTAATACTGGACACATGGGATTGATTATAGGAGGCCATACAATGGAAAGCATTAGACCTCTGTGTCAAGCGAATCCATGACCAGCAAGGTCACCTGGCATACCTACCGGAAGACGTAAAATGACTAGCATAACTCACATTACTCGTGGCCTTCGGGCCAAGTAAAATCAATGAACAGTATTGACCAGGTGAGTATGAATCTCGGTTCGTGTACGACCAATCACTCTTCTAATCCCCTCTGTAGAAAGTCTTTGTGTCAAATTCTGTCTGGTGAGAAACTTGGATAAATATTAAGACTCTCAATTTCTAAGACGAAGCTCGATTTTTCTCATTCAGGGTTTTCAGATTATTGTCACCATCTTTTATATCACATAATATTTACAACGTTTCAGCTGATATGTCCTCCAGTCTTCCTCAGATTTTTCTAGTCTACTCGGAAGATAGAACCAAGTCCTTCATTTAATCTACAAGGGTCCTTTGCTCTGATTCCGTTCACCATAACCGGGTACAGGTGTTGAATATTCCCATATTGTTACTTGACTGCCGTCAGGATTGAACCCGCAACCTACAGATGATTGTCCAAAGCCTATAACACTTATGCTTTGTGTCCTACTTGACAATTCAGAGTGAATATTTTTTTAGACTAATAAACAATGTTCTTATGCATAATATTTTACTTGCGCTCATATTGAAATTTTCCGTTTTAAAATGATGTTTTGGATTATTGGTTCCTATATTTTATTTATCTCTCTACTTGGTCTACTCAACAGGTCATTGTAGCCTATCATATATGCTGATTATTTCAGGCGTCTAATTCTCCTATATCCCTCTCTATCAATTATTTTAACTTCATCCCATTAGAGCTGATAGTTTCAAATCTCTTACAGAGAGTCTTATTTGCAATGCGTTATTTTATCTTAACCAGAAAATATCGTGATATTACTCCGTGTTCTTATTAATAGACCACTCTATTTTACAGGTTTTGACTCTTTCAACGGTGAATAATGATTATATATATCGTATGCAGATTACGCAGATGATCTACCTTTTCTCGTAAATACACCTGCGCATGTCGAATATCAGCTGCATAGCCTGGAGTCAACCAAAATAAGTATTACTCTTAATGCAAGCTCAGATGAAATAAACAAGATAGTGCTATCTCGACATCAGAAATTAGTAGATAATTTCACATAAATGGTTTTCAGACTATTGTCTTCATCTTTATTGTTATATTAACCCTGAATGATAAAAATCATCAAGCTTCGTCTCGGAAACTCAGACAACTAATTTCAAATACCTTGGTAGCAGCATCTCGTTAACAAAATGTGATGTAAAATTATGTATTAGTAAAGCAAGAAGTGCAGTATACAGGAAATTCATATCTGATAAAATTAAATGACAATTATTCCAAACGTTTGCCCTGTCACTACTACTGGATGGTTTCTCCTTCAGGATTTTAAAACAGGGTTTGATTAAAAGCTATATGGGATCTACACAATGCTGCTGGGAATTTTTTTTAAATTTAGAAGCTGCACAACACAGAACAGTTGTTCTATAGCCACACCAGTTTTGGTCAACTACCATAGACTTATATTCATCATCCCTGTGGTTGACCTGGTTTCTCCCAAGAGAAACCGGTCTGTGGAGGTATATGGTGAAAAACCATCAAAGGAATCTCTGCTATCCACTAGACGTGATAATGTTGATGATGATGATGATATATATATATATATATATATATATATATATATATATATATATATATATATATATATATTTAAGAAAAACAAGATCCGCTCAAATTAGGATTATAAATTTATTTCCATCTTGCTATGGGTATTGATATGAATCAATAACACCAAATTTAACTGGACATCTTCAGATCCAATAGATATAATTATCACCACCAGAATGAACACAGGAGGGAATGGTGGGAAGGGGTAGAAAGGGGGGGATTTTCCTCCTTATTTTGTCCATTTTCTGTTTTTCTTTTGTTACCGGTCAGAATCATAATAAAGTAACTAGACGTAGGTTCAAATTCACTTTCTACAGTAAATTAACAAACATTTTAACTTACATTTTAACGTAATTCTTCAGATTTAACAATAATTTAAGGCATTACAACCATTTCTATTAACCATAATATTACAGTAATACTTACCTTAAATTCAAAATCTAAAACTTAGAATTTTAAAATTATAAATTCAAAATTCATCTTCGTGCCAATTTATTCGGTTACCTTTACACTGAAACGTACATACATGCACCGCAGATTAATCAAACTTTATCTACGATATTTGTCTATAGTTTAAATGTATTCCCATGTCTACATCTAGCTATTAAATCACATCTCTGATTTAATATTTTTTCAGGGTCTGGGTATAGCATAATTTGATTTTTTTTTTTCTTCTAGGCACATGTTACATCTACAATCAAAGCATCTTGGAGTATTCGACTTTTTCAAAAAGCTCCATTGAATCTCGGGGTTAAACCCTTATTTTTCAAACTCCAAAATTGTTTGGATAGGGCCGTTTGGTTTTTCACTGATTATGATTATCGAACCTTAGCATCCATATATATATATATATATATATATATATATATATATATATATATATATATATATAACACCCTCCATAAACACATGACCCAGCTTTCTGTGGCGTAATTGCTAAATTACTGATCTGCTGCCCCAAATTAAATATTTCGAACTCTAGTTTGGAGATAATACCCTAAGGGAAGTTACTGAACATATCTATCCCCCATTTCCCCAGTTATAGAAGCGAATGTACTGTAGTGGTTATCATGGCTTGAAGTGGACCTAGCAACGCAAATTCAAGTACAAGCCGAGGCTTAATTTCACATTGTACGTGAACTTGCGTTGTTAAGTCCACTTCCAACTATGATAACCAGTGTACAGCGTGCGCTTCTATAGTTAGAGAAATGTGGGATAGATACGTTCAGTAACTTTCTTAAGGGTATTAGCTCGCAACCCATGAGAAAAATGTAAATCCCGAATATTTTCCTTCCTGCTATAGTAAATAGTTTGGCAGACTGGGCTATTTAACATTTGTATGGCAACCGGTCCAGAAGTAGAACTAAATTAAAAGCTGCTGACCTCTGCTTAAGAGGTGACATTATATCACATCAAGCATATGCACCAGGGTTGCGTAAATATATATTCCCTCAGCTATGGGTTTTTTAAGGATGACTTTGGTATCACATAACCTACGAAGGTTGATATGATATTAAACAAAGAAGTAAAAAAAAATTATCTTTCGGTGACTTGTATTTTTACCTACTTAAATTTTATTCTACTGGGTAAAATTTGTTGACCTTGAGAGTATTAAAAGAATGAGGACGGAGAAACTTCTGGTCGAATGAAATGAATTTTCAGAAGTCTTTCGATCAAGAAAAGACTCGTTGGAATCAATGTCTGTCTGAAGAATAATTTTGAAGAAAAATTCAAGTTTTCTAAATTCGTAAGTACACTTGGATCTTTATACTTTTTACCCGGCTACGAATTCTGATGACATTTATTTTTCTTTAAGTAATTAATGCATCCTTATGATGAACTTTTCCATTTCGAATAACCAGAAATTATTATTACTATTATTCCTGAAATCTTATGATATCTAGATATTTATTTTCAAAGCTTTATTTTGATGTTCAAGTCCTGATGAATAATGTACCCAAAGAGAGTTGAACTATTTAGTGACAATCTGCTTGTCAATCTTGCTTACCAATTCACCAAGTGAAGCGTCGATGTAGAGACGCATATAATGGCTGTGTATAATAGGATATTTCTATTGTTATTTGGCTGTTATTTTGTTTTTCTATCGCAAAATATGCCATTGCGTGTTCAATGTCATTACGAAACTCATGGTAAAATGATTATTTTCATGAATAATTTGATACAATGGTAGCGTGAGTTTAGCAAATTAGCGTGAAGAATTTGTAACGATATATAACTTAACATTGCCATAGAGCAATCTTCACTGTAACTGTAATAAATGGATAATGCTGAAATGAATTATAAATGAACCGAACATTAAATCAAATAACAGGAGGTTGCATTAACTAGAATATATTGTTGAAGTATTATTTTAGCAAAAAAACAATATCTCAGAGTTTTTTCTATATGTAAGTATTATTTTTGTATGTGTACAGTGTATACATATTCATTAGAATTCGTTTTTTAAAAGCTTCGTAGCGAGCCAGTATTGAATTCATTTGACATTAAAATTTCGTTATTGGTATGAGACCTTGAGACTGGAGTATCTATGGGCTTATCTCGCTCTTTTTGAATTTGGGACTGCAACAGTAGATGAAGAGATACCTCATATTGAGACACACTTGGCAGCAAAAAGAGAAACGCTTTTGTTTCTTTTTAGGAGGCCTTTCGTTGGTATTATTTCAGGGTTTTTTTTTTTTTTTTTTTTTTTTCATGAAACACTTCGGTATGGGACCATTAAAAAGTTCCTGCAAACGTGTTTTGATAGTAAAATATATTCGAAGTATTTCTGTGGCATACTCATATGCAGATGCATGCAGAAACATAACGACGCAATGAAGACGAGCGACATAGTTCTTTAGAAAAATATACCTCTCACTTTATTTGAAAGGGTGGTATGTAAGAGGGAGTTGGAGACCTAACAGAACTGCAACATATTGACCCCCACTCTTATGGCCATAACAGCGTTTCTTTCCCATTCTCCTGGGCTGCTCAATCGGGGGCCTGGGGTCTAGCCTCTCTGGGACATGGTCCTTATTCCAGGATCATCTCTCCAACCGTAAGAGCTCAATCGGGGATTTGAGGGCCCCCTTTGCTCGGTGCTGGCTCTATCTACAGCATCTTATCTCCAACTGACCTAAACTTCCTGTCACCGGGGTTATATAATAATTTGACTCCCACTCTTTTTCCTGCGAGCGTCACAATTTCGCTCCCAATTCAACCCCTCGTCAGTCAAGTTTATACCCTGATACTCTTCGACCGCATGCACCAATTATTTACACAGGTGTATTTCCTATTTTGACAGTTTGGCCGGGTCGGAGGTCAATATACAACATTTCTTTCGGAAACATTTTCTATCTAAAATAGTTTTAGAAATGTATGGGGATTATCTTCTTGAGTACTTTTCGTCTTTACTTAATTAAGTAAGCAATTATGCTGTTTATTTAGGGATAGTGATGACAAAGAGAGTTGGAAAACACTATGCTGTCAGCGCAACTTTATGATGATGGGAAGGCGCACCTACAAAAAGGTGGGTAAGCCTTATTATGATTTTCATCTTTTCAAGCGAACTTGAGTTTGGATAACCTCTCTAGTTTTTATATGGAACAATGTAGAAGGACAACATAGGGAAAAGAATAGGGACGCTTGTTATTCCCTTTGAATATGATACTCATAAGCCAGGAGGTATGACTTCTGAATAATTTCTTCTAACGGCATGCTCATCTTCTGGGTTTATTTTATACCAAGAGCTAAAAATATCTTTCATTATACATCATATTTATACATATATATAAAGTCACTTAAATGACTAATACACGCGCTCTTTTCAATGCGATAAGTTTCAAATATATATATCTGAGCCATTGATAGGTACTCCCAATCAGTTTGGTTCGGTTTGTTTAATTAATGGACTATCAATTTCTGTGGGTTATTTAATGCCAAAGCCGTCGTTGTAGATGAGCTGCACAAGTGCTGTCAAATGCGTATCAAGAAGAATAAGGGAGTTTATAAACTTTCAAAGTATATTAGACTGATATATGACGCAATAGCGGGACTGTTGCTAGATATCACTTACTACAATGAACGTTTGCTCGTACGCATCGGGGACTCGGCTGTGCTATTATTCCGGATCAGTGTGCATCTGAGGATAATGGCAATGAAGGAATGCTCTTCCCTTAAACAATTTTCAGAACTTGAGCCTCACCATGAGATCAATTTTTGTTCAATACCCAAGACAATAAGACGCCTAAGGATTTATTGGATCTTTTAGAAAACTCACTCTTGCATTGATTTAAATAACTCTATTGAGAAACGCTGAATTAGAATTTTTTTTATCATATATCGGATGGACACGCGGCAAAGTTGTCTTTCATATATTAATGGATCGTCTGTCATTCGACTAACTTTAGACTGCCAATCAAGCCATATCCGAATTCTGTGCTGTAGTTTATCCAATCCATAGAGCGTCAGTGGTCGTATTTTAAAGATAACTTATCCAAAGTTAGTAATATTGATATTAGTTTTAATCCTAAAGAACAGATTATTAAAATTATCTAAAGAGATGTAATAGTTCAGAAAATCAGTTTTGAACCTATTGTTATAAGAATCCGAACTAACAAGATTGTACACTACTGGCTATATTGGTTAGAAATGGACACGATGCCCCAAATTCAAAACCTAGACGAAGTTGAATGTATTTTTCATAGCGGTATTGGTTTGGTTTGGTTTCTTTGTTTAATGGCATATCAACACTTTTTAGGTTATTTAATGCCAAAGCCATTCTCCTAGAAGAACACTAGTGGTACTATTTAACCCATAGCTGCTAGGATGAGGGGGTTTATACCTTTCCCAAGGATATTTGCCCGAAAGTGAACGTAATAGCACGACTGGAGTACGAACTCGCGTACTACGATTCCGCAGTCCATCGCTTTAACCATTACACCACGAGGACATAGCGGTATTATTCTTGGGAGAATTCTGAATCCTATTATTGTCCCTCCATCTAAATGCAAATAATAGAGGAGAATGTACACTTTATCCTTTGAATGGCAACTAGGCAAAAAAATGGAAAACTTTAAATTCAAAACCTTTTAAACATCGCTTAAAAATTTTCATTTTGTCGTGCTCGTGCTGAAGAGGTGGGTAGATACATAGTTCGATTGTAAACCTATTATTTTGATTTTATTAGTTTAGTTGGTAATGTTTTTTCAAACACATTGCATAAAGTTAGAAATAGACTGGCACAAATGAATATTTGCGATAAAAGTGATCTAAAACAGTAATCTGCCGGCTAGAAATTGTATCGCCTCATAGATCGGAGAACTTTTTGATCAGAGAGATAATTTTACAGTGGGTTATCAGAATTAAATAACTTAGAAAGACTATCTCTTATGAAGAATCGAAAATAGAAGTTCCGGCAAGAATCACACTGGCAACTGCCTAGCTGATTAATGTCAAATGCCGATGGCAAGTTAAACAAATCTCCTTGACAATAAAAATGAAACTTAAAAGCACACTTTAATCTCAATATGTCTGTACATTTGTGAATCTTAACTTCTAACTGCCGTCCTCCAGGGACACACTGAAACCCTTGACACGAGCTTCTACCGTAAGATCTAGAACATCTCATAGAGAGGACACATACTATATTAGGAGGTCAGAAAAATAATAACTGTAACACTTGGATCTCATTATAGCCTGCTTAACATTAGGAATAAAAATGAGGAGGTATTTATGCGTGACATAAAACCCGGCAACAGTCATCTCGGAAGATGGAAACGCAAACGCGAGAATAGGTGAGAAGATAGTATCTAAAAATGGACAGGCCTGTCTTTCTCTAATTTGCAGGTTTTTTTATCCAAAAAACTTGTACGGATATAAGTCCAAAATTTAATATTATATACAATGAAAGGAAGTAACTTATTGTGTACCAATCTAAAATGGAGTAATGTCAGTGACATCTTTATTTAGGGTTTCAAAACATTTGTGTAAATATTCTGGATATATAAATGGAAATCAATATCCGGTAAACCTCTACTGAAGCAGTTTATTATATATAAAACTGAATTTTTAAATCAATTTTGATTTTGACATGAAAATCAATAAAGTGGGCAGAAAGGTTCATATGATGATGTCGTATCTGCTGTTGATGACTTTTCACCAATGGGAACCAAACCCAGAAACACTAAGGGAAGAAGTTTGCGGAACTTTAAAAAAAAAGCATGCCACATTCCATGAGAATTATTCAATGAGCCCAAGAATTTTTCAGCTAAATCTTGTAGATATAGATTCAGGCATCATTACATTAATATCAATATTTCAAATAATTATTAAACTTCTTTCTCTTATTTTATATTGAATTATTCCAAATAATAAAACTGACAGAAGATCTACACCTTGTTTAAAGGTGACGCGTCTTACCTTCTGATTAGAATATTCTCTAGTTCATTTTGAAGTTATCATTAAACGTGGATTCACTGATTTTAACGTTACATCAAATTGCCTTGGGTTATTTTATGACTACTGGTTATAGAATGACATTCATTTGACATCGTATTTTTATTTTCGGGGAAAGTTTTTTTCTTCAGAGATTCCCCTCGAACGAGGTTTCGTCAAATACGAATAATTTTAAACAAATCTATTCGACTTAGTGATGGGATTATAACAGATATTTGTGTTAAAAGCATTCTCTCCACATTTCATGAACTCGAGCTTAACCATCAGGTGCAGATTAGTTTACTACTCAGTACCTCCCCTTTTTGCGTGTTTTTTTTTTTTTTTTTTTTTTTTTTTTATCCCTATCCGAGGCGATAAAATCGGCGTAATCCAACCCTTGCATAATTCGATGCTGCAGTCCTGTACTTTTTCTCTTTTACAACAAGGACATATTTGTTCATGTAAATTCAGTATATGAAGCTGCCAAATTTTGTATCACATAACGAAAATATGGCAAAATATTTGACTCAAACAAGAAGAACTTGCTGGCTAATGTTTCCTGGCAGAATCGTAGCATATTACTGGCAGTCGTAATGCATATATAAAAAAATATCTAGTGTGTATCGTCAGAAAATAAATTTTAATTGCCGTCTTTCTGTAATGGATCGTACTTTTAAATTAACTATACATATTACTTACAAATTTTCATTTGACCAAAAATTTCAGAGGTAAAACAATTTTCTTGTCAGCGTTTGGGCTTTTATTTATGTAATTTTCATTGTTTTTTTTTTTGTGTGAGGAAATATAACCTGCATACTCTCATTGGATTTCAAAATATAAAACATCTAAATACGTTTTTTTTCTTTACGGATATATGCCTGTTTAGTAAGGTGTTAGTTATTCTATACTGGTCGTTTTCATTCAATAGATGTCAAGCCTGATTCATCTTGACAGTGTGATTAGAACTATGGTAATTTACAAACGCTCAGTTTACTGGCGAATACAGGTTTTACTTTTACTGTTTAGAGGGAGGTAGGAGGTTACAAAAAATCGAACGCAAATTGGTATTGATCAGTTCCAGCTAATTTTCAGAGATTGATATGAAGAAATAGAAAATAAGAGAACGTTTAAAAGTAACAAACGTTTAAGCTCATTTCGTATTTTGTTCCTTCTTTTCAACAAGGGAAGTGAAAATGCAAGATATTTTTTAACAATACGTTACTCAGGAAAATAGTTTCTCAAAGTGGTCCATATAGATCCTTGGGGTAAATAACATTTTTTTTCACTGGGAATATAAGCGTATGGTTCCTCAAGATTTATTTTAATTGTTTTGTATTCGTAATTTTCTTTATAACATGTGGGTAAAAGTCGCTGGACCACATAGTCCAGTTAGGTTTACTTACAACTACTGATGTGTCATTTACTTACAAACTGCTAAAGATTACGACTCATTTAAATGAACGCTCAATCGAGCCCGGAAGAAAGGGTTTAATCAGAGAAAGGTTGATATAGTTTTTATTATTTACTAATTGTTTTCTCAAGTAAGTTTTATTATAAGTATAGGTTAATTAGATATGTTTCATATTTTGATATTCAATTGATTGATTTGGGAATGTATTTAAAATTTATAAGTTTCACATCAAACAAACAATTGAGAAGCTCCGATCAAAACAATTTAACATGCTGGTTTCGAGTATTCCAATTAAATATCAATAACCTGTTATCAGTGTATGGTTTAAAAGACACACACACACACACACACACACACACACACACACACACACACACACACACACATATATATATATATATATATATATATATATATATATATATATATATATCATACAACGTGTTAAAGCACGTGCGAAACCATGTCCTTATCAGCCGCCATCCAGTGGTGTTAACACAGTTTCAGTAGCTGAAAACGGGACTGCCACCCTTGGCGCTAGCAAGCAGCTTTTGCCACCGGACAGGGTATTAAGAGAATCATATATATATATATATATATATATATATATATATATATATGCCTGATCAATTAAATGCTGAGACTACATTGGACGTTAATCTTCATTTTCTGAGTGTAATTTGTGATTTAAAATATATATATATCAGCGAAATATGAAAGATAGATTGAATCTGCTTTTTTCTGTCAATTAACTTTATGAGTCCAAACTTGAAGCTTTTCTTTTTTCAAATTCTTCCTGCCCTACAGATAAATACCAACCAACCATTCTTAAATGAGATCAGTCGAATTAAGCAGCCACTTTTTATACATATATAACACATTTTTCGCCAATTTTCTCCCCCTAAATAAAATTATTTTTTCCACAAATTTCCCTTCTACATGTTCAACACTCTAGGTTTATATATATATATATATATATATATATATATATATATATATATATATATATATATATGACACCTCATTGTGTTCATTATTTGAACATTCTTTCCACGATGATGGCCTCAGATGGGGTTGAAATTTTTTGTGAAACTTATGGGGCCGTCCAAAACTCATTCTCTCGCAAATTTTAAGTACTCATTCAGCAATTTTAATGAAAAGAGAATGAAATATATTGTGTGTCTTATTTAATCGAAGATTTTAAAAAACGGCCTATACACATACGCCCACATATTCTCTCTCTGTCTGTCTGTCTCTCTCTCTCACACACACGCACGCACACGCCTCGAAAAATCAGCTACAGAGCTCAAACTCAAACAAAAACTACTAAAATGCAAACAAACAATACAGATAGCGACATTTAACGTGAGAACCCTAAATAGAATAGGTCAACTATCAGAGCTAACTGCATCAGACGTAGAACATAAGATAGATATAATTTGCATACAAGAGCACCGATACACGCACACCGAAGATATCAAGTATCACGAAACTAGTAATGGATGGATGCTGGTGACTGTGTCGGCATGGAAAAACTCGGTCAATGCATCGGTAGGAGGGGTGGGAATACTTCTAGGACCAAGAGCGTTAAAAACACTGAACAGCATTGAGAGAATACAACCTAGGATGATGGCCGCAACGTTTAATGGCAACCCCAAAGCAACAATTATCTCCTGCTACAGCCCTACCAATGTTAGCGAAGACAACGAAATAGCCACCTTCTACGAAGATCTATCCTCCCTAGTACGTAGCATTCCGAAACACAACCTGCTAGTCATTGGCGGAGATATGAATGCACAAATCGGGAAAAACAGACACAACAAATACAGCCTACACTGCGCGTCTAACAGGAATGGACAGCATTTAATAGATTTCATGATAGAAAATAGATTAACATGCCTCAATACAAACTTTCAAAAAAGGGAGGGGAAATTATGGACCTACACATACGCGAATAAGAGTAAAGCACAGATAGACTACGTCCTTATAAACAGAAAATGGAAAAACAGTGCGATGAATTGCGAGGCATACTCCTCTTTCGAGGGTGTGTCCTCCGATCATCGAATAGTTACGGCCAAAGTACGACTAAGCCTAAGAAAAAACGCCACACGTAAAGCGACGACCAAGCACTATGACTGGGCCCTACTTAACAACAGAGATATTAGAGATAAGTATGCATTAGAATTAAGAAACAGATTCGAAGCACTACAAGAGAAGGCAGAAATAGGCACCCCAAATGACGAATATGAAAATTTTGTAGAAGCACACATGGAGGCGGCAGAAAAGTGTATTCCAACAAAGCCTAGAACTAAATATAGAGTCCCTTGGGAAACGCTAGCGGCTAGAGAAAAACGTGCACTTGTGAAGACTGCCTCCAAAAGCTATCGAAAGAACCCAACAAACACAAATGCACGAAAACTAGAAAAGGCACAACATCAATTAACAGGAATATACCTAAAAGAACAGGCAGAATACGTACAAAATCAGATAGATAAGATTAGAGACTCGGTGGAAGATAGGCAATCCAGGATAGCCTGGCAAACAATAAACGAAGTAAGTGGAAGGAAGAGCACAGCCAAAGCAAAATTGAAAGCTGCAAGCCAACAAGAAAGAGTAAAACTGTGGGAACAGCATTTCAAAAATCTACTAGGAAACCCACCAGAAATAACGGATGAACCGATCACCAGAATTATTAATAAGCAATTAGACGTAAAACTAGGTCCTTTCACCAAAGAAGAACTAGACTCGGTTCTCAGAAGAATTAAAAATAGGAAAGCGGCGGGGCTAGACGAGATCCCCCCAGAAGTGTGGAAGACGAGACAATTCGACGATATACTGCTCCGGCAATGCAACGCAGTCTATAGTCAAAATAGGATAGAACGATGGACGAAGGGATGCATCCTTCCATTCCCTAAAAAAGGCGACCTCGGACTAGCCAAGAACTACCGAGGGATAACACTTACATCCATAGCAGCCAAAATCTACAATGCTCTACTACGAAACCGCATAGAACCCAAAATAGACAACATCCTTAGGAAAAACCAAAATGGCTTCCGGAGAAATAGATCCACAACCTCACAAATACTGACCATCCGTAGAATCCTGGAAGGCGTTCGGGCAAAAAACTTACAGGCGACATTACTATTTGTCGACTTTACCAAGGCATTCGATTCCATACACAGAGGGAAGATGGAGCAAATCCTACTAGCATACGGCCTACCAAAAGAAACCGTAGCAGCGATAATGATTCTCTACAGAAACACCAAAGTGAAAGTACGTTCACCAGATGGAGACACGGAATACTTCGACATAGTTGCAGGAGTACTACAAGGAGACACACTAGCCCCGTACCTCTTTATCATCTGTCTAGACTATGTGCTTAGGACTTCGATCGACAAAATCAGAGAAAATGGCTTCCAGCTGACTAAGAGAAGAAGCAAAAGGTACCCCGCAAAAACAATCACGGACGCCGACTACGCTGATGACTTGGCGTTACTAGCGAATACGCCTAATCAAGCAGAGACACTACTGCATAGTCTGGAACGAGCCGCAGCTAGCATTGGCCTCCATGTCAATGCAAACAAAACCGAATATATGTGTTACAACCAAACGGGCAACATTGCCACACTAGACGGAGCCTCTCTGAAACTAGTCAACAAATTCACCTACCTAGGAAGCAGCGTCTCATCAACCGAGAAAGACATCGACACACGACTGACGAAGGCATGGACAGCTATCGATAGGCTCTCGATCATATGGAAGTCGGACCTAACTGATAAAATGAAACGCGATGTACTCCTGTGGACCCCCAAACATGGATGTGCAAGAGTGGGACGACCAGCACGAACCTACATACAGCAGCTGTGTGAGGACACGGGATGTAACCCTGGAGACCTGCCGGAGGCGATGAATGATAGGGAGAAATGGCGAGAGACGGTCAGGGATATCCGCGCAGGCGGCGCGACATGATGATGATGATATATAAATATATATATGAGTGTGCGTGTATTATTCGGTCCAGTTATACCGGAGTCGGGAATAATTCCGTCAGGACAAAAAATTATTCAACTCTGAACATTTAAATTTTCCAGGTAAACGGCTCAATGTAACTGACATCACAGAGCAATAATTTCTTTAAGAAAAACAAAAACCGGTCACATTAGGATTATAAATTCATTTCCATCCCGTTATGAATATTGATATGAATCAATAACACCAAAAATAACAGGACATCTTCAGATCTAATGGATAAAATAATTCCTCATTTCACCCACTATATATATATATATATATATATATATATATATATATATATATATATATATATATATGCTATTAGCTTTCATTTTAAAACGCTAATTTAAATTTCTTAGGAGCAAAAATAAACGTAACTAATTTTATTGTATCAATAATAAAATTAGTTACGTTTATTTTTCGTAATTTTGAACAAAATTAATATTGTCGAAGCTTTGGGAAGAATTTTAACCTGTGCTTAAACATTACTAAAGTAAAAGTGGAGCAATCCTGGGGATGGAGTAGCACCCTCCCTTACACCTCAGTGTAGTTGCTATTAAAAAGGGAGCCTTAGGGTCACCCTCGACTGAGTTCGCCAACGTTATAACGTAGTGATGAATTTAAAGAAAACTATTTCTGTTTAATATTCTCTTCTTTAATGTTTTTTTTTTTAATCTCTTTTAGGACAGTTTTGAGAGGCCGCCCCAAGTTTAAAATGAGCTCATGTCACAAAAATACAATAAAGTAAGGAATAAGCATTTCCAGAACTTATTCATGTGGCTGGCAAGCTTGAAGAAATTTCGAGTAAGGAATCTATTAACGAACACCGTGAATCAGAAGTAGAAGAGAGATTGAGAAATTATATTTTGCCTTATTAATCATGAAAGGTTTCAGAAAAAAAAATAGCGTGGTTGAATACTTACTTAATTTATTTATTTATTTACTATTTTTGACTTTTGAAAGTTCTGTTTTGTAACACTCTCATTGCAAACATCCTCATACCCAAGGAGTTCTATTTTGAATATATTTCCAGTTGCAGACAAGAATAACGGTGGATAATTCTTTTACGAAATCAGTTTTAAAGTTCAAAGCTACTAAAGGTAAACCACTCTCTTTAGACTATCTATTTAATAAATGCGTGTCCAGTATAATAATAGAAAAAGTATTGCCTTTTATTCAATCGAATCCCACCTATTTCTTATTATTGTAGGTTGACAACGCGATTTATTTACAATAAAAAATTGCAGTCAAAATTAATATGAATGAAAGCACTAGCAAAATGAATGGTGGATAATGCTTCCTCAGCAGAAAAATAATATCAAAGTCTGAAGACTAGTTCTAAATTAAATTAACAAACAGAAAATAAAGTTTCATCTAGTTGATTTCGTCGTCCATGCAGTAAAAATAATTGAAACTGAAAAGATAGGCAAATACTTAGATCATATCATAAAAGACTTAATCACATTATGCACGATGCAGGAAACAAGCTTTAAAAAATATCAAGAAAACGTACGACTGGGTTATTGAGAAAATCATAAGTGAATTGTGTAAGAACTGAAATGTTAACTTTCCAGCAAAAGGGAAATGCAAAAAGCAAAATCTGTCCTGGAAGAGGAAACGCATAAACTTCTAAGGGATTTTATGATACAAATGGATCGTCCAATTAAGTTCTAAGACCAAACCTAGTTTTAATTTACAATAAGAAAATATGTTGTCAACCGGTAAATAATGCTGTGACACTGTGAAAGTGAAAGAAAGAGAAAAAGCTAGACAAAAAATAAAAGCTTACTAATAAGTTGTTTTTGATTTTGTTGTTGTTATTGTTGTTGTTAATAATAATAATAATAATAATAATAATAATAATAATAATAAACTAAATGATTATTAAAAGGCCTGGAAGACTTGGAAATTGGCGGACAGGTAGAGACTATCTAAACGACAGCATTACTAAGAACGGCCAGAATCCCCAGACGAGTCCTGGAAACTTTAGCAGATTTCCTGTCACTCAAACTCCTGTGAAAAACCATCAGTTAACACTGATGTGAAAAACTCTAAAGGAGTAAATGATAATAATAAAATCTGGAACTTGTCAGGGAAATGAAAAAAAAACTGTGAAACATTAAAGTCACTTTGGTATCAATTATAATTTGTGCTCTCGGTACAGTAATCAAAGATTGGTACAGGGACAAGAGGATTTGCAAATAAGACGATGAGTAGAGACCATAAAAACTACGGAATTATTAAGACCGGTCAGAATAATGTGAAGAGTTCTACAGGTCTGAGAAGACTTGCAGTCACTCAAACTTCGGGAAGAAATCATCCCCAAACACTCGTAGAAGAATTCTCGATAGAATGAAAATAATGATAAATTCAATAATAATGATAATAATTATTATTATTATGGGTACATGTTCAAACCAGCATTTGTACTAGAGAATGACACACATAAACTCCGATGGGACTTTGACGTACAAACGGATCACCTAATCTCGTCTAGAAGATCAGACCTAATCATAATCAACAAAAACTTGTAAAATTGTGGATTTTGCTGTCCCGGCTTATCACAGCATAAAAGTGAAAGAAAGTGAAATGAAGGATAAGTACTTTAACCTTGCTATGGAATTTTTAAAAAAAATATGGAACATGAAGGTGACAGTTATAATAGTCGTGAGTGGTACTTTTGGTACAGATACCAAAGGGAGTGGAGGACTTGGAAATAAGAGGACGTGTGAAGACCATCCAAACTACTACATTACTGAGAACGGCCACAATACTGAGAAGAGTCCTGGAGACTTAAGAAGACTTGCTCTCACTCAAATTCCAGTGAAAGACTTTTAGCTAAAACTAATGTGAAAAACTCTAAAAGAGTAAACAGCAACAACAACAATAATAATGATAATAATAGTAATAATCGCCGGGGACTCGCTGTTTTTTCCCGAAACACGCCTCACGTTTCTCATGTCCACGGGGGCGTCACTGCTACTAGTGTTACTGATGCTGTCGCAGCATTGTAGTGGTTGATCGTTATGTAATAATGATCGAACTACCAATCAAGAGTAAATCTGAACGCACGGAGAAAAAGAAAACTACAAGTACTAGGGAATAATGGACGTTGAAGCAAACAAGTGGAAATTAGAGAAAGAAAATTAAAAAAGAGTATCTCTGAAAAACCAAAACTTTATAAGATGAACTTTTTCAATATGGCTTGCAGCATTCTTGAATAATGGCCGTCAATTTTTTTCTCCATACGTTTATTTAGCGTCAGTGTTGTGCATCCATATAGCAGTATCGACACAGCCTCGGATTAGAAAAACTGCGTTTTATTTTAACGGTCAGTTCTGACTTCCATATGACCGATAGTCTATCGACAGCAGGCCATGGCTTTGCTAGTCGCACGTTGAGTTCTGGCACGGTTGATGAGACACTGTGTCTTTGGTAGGTGAACTTGTCCACTAGTGTCAGAGATCTACCATTTAGTGAGGAGATGTAGCTTTTTTGATTAAAGCTCACGTATTCTGTCTTGTCTGCATTAGCATGGAGGCCTATCCTAGCAGCTACTTGTTCCAGACTGTGTAGCAGGGTTTCGACTTGGACGGGTGTATTTGCCCGAAGTGCTATGACATAAGCGTATTCTACGTCTGTGATTGTGCAAGACATCTTCTGCTTCTTTCCTTTGCCTGCTTGAAACAGTTATCTTTCATTTTATCAATAGACGTTCTAAGCATTTACTCTAGGCAAATCATAAAGGGGTGTCGGGCTATTGTGTCTCCTTGTAGCATACCTGCTACAACATCGAAGTAGTCTGTGTCTCCATCCGGTGAGCGGATCTTTACTTTCGTGTAATATATTGCATCATTATGGCTGCGACGTCTTTTTTGGAGTAGGCCGTTGGTCAGTAGTGTTTGCTCTCTCTTCCAAAAGCCTTGGAGAAGTCGACAAGTAATATTGTTGCTTCTTGGTTTTCTGTACATACACCTTCTAGAATTTGACGCAAATAAAGATATCTGATGTTGTTGATCAATTTCTCAGAAAGCCATTTTGGTTGTTCCTAAGTATCTTTTCAATTTTGGGCTCAGTGCGATTGCATAGTATAGTACTATGTATGTAAGGTTTATAATTCGGTAGTTCTTGGGCATTCCGAGGTGACCCTTTTTAGGAAAAGGGGAGGGTGCATCCTTTTGTCAATCTGTCGATTGTTTTTTGGTTATATATGGCATTACTGTGTTGGAGCAGTATGCTGTCTCTCAAACTCAAGAAAATAAAATACTTGTTAACGTAGGGGAAATATCTCGAAGCATAAATAACTACTACTAATAATAAAAATAATAAAACTAATCAAATGCATTAAATTAGTACATAAATGTTTAAGACTCGACTCGACTGGGTGGGTAAAGCGATCCACCCGTAAGTGTGCAAAAAAAATTAAATTTGACCATACGAACAAATGGTATATGCCCAACCAGTCCAGGAGAATGTTACACACAAACTCCTCTGGGATTTTGCCATCCAAACGGATCATTTTATCTCGGCCTGAAGACCAGACCTTATAATAACTAACAAAAAAAAGCCAACTTGCAAAATTGTGGACTTTGCTGTTTTAGCTGACCACAGAGTAAAATTAAAAGAAAGTGATAAGGAAAATGAATACCTCGACCTCTCTAGCAAATTGAAAAAAAAACTTTGAGAAAACTGTGGAGCATGAAAGTGATGTGTATACAAATTGTAATGAGCACCCTTTGTACAATCACCAAAGAATTAATAAAGCGACTGGAGGACTTAAAAATTAAAGAACGAGTGGAGACCATCCAAACTACTGCATTATTGAGATCGGCCAGAATACTAAGAAGAGTCATGAAGACCTGAGGGGACTTGCTGTCACTCAATCTCCATTGTAAGACCATTAGCTAAGGCTGATGTGAAAAAACTCTCAAGCAGTAAAAAATAATGAAATAGTAGCATAACTTTTTTTTTGTAAATCGTTGTCACTATCTTGTTTTTCCTGACTTTTTCCTTTTTACTAGAAATCACAGAACGTACCCAAAAGAAATTCCATCTCCAGAAACCTATTATAAGACAACAAATGCCATTGAACCATCATGACATATCGAAATAATAATAAACAAATAAGAGGAATGCATTACCGTAAGAAGTTCAGCTGCGAAAGTCAGATATATAAATATGTGTTTCCGTAAAATGGGAAAAGGTTAAAAAGAAAGAAAAAAAGTAAAATTAGAAAAAAAATGACGAAGAAATATCTGTTTAGAGAATAACCAACAAATCTTGATTCGAAAAATATAAAAAAACACAGCTGGATTAATAACAAGTTAAAAAATTGAAAATTTAAACACGTAAGTATAGATGTTGTTTTTTTTTATTTGCTTCTTCATGTTGGCCACTGAAGATCGTCCTTCCTTTAAAGAGTACCAACCCAGTCTGTTAAAGGAATACACATGATAACCAACCCCTGAGTCTGGTATAACCACATTATACTACCCTTGAAAAATGTCAAATACAAATCAACGTGGAACTCAGATAACAGATGTTGGAGTCATTTTCAGCATATACTATCTTAACTGCTACATAGAAGACTCGATATACATCAAGCAAATGTTCTGGTTCCTAAACAAAAAAAAAAAATCATCTGAGTGATACCAGACAAAAATAGACTGGAGAAGACAAAATTCAATCCTTTGCAATTCTAAATAAGATACTATACAAAAAGGTTATAGAGAAAGGTTGATCAAATTTTTCTCAGAATCCACTAAATTTAATACAAGACAAGCACATGCTAACAACTCTAGAATTATTATAAAGAAAGGTTGGTTGTCTTACCTCGAGATATAACAAATATGTGGACAGGTAGGTTCTGATGAAAATGCTCAAGAGTTCCATAAACTAGCTGAAAGACAAAATATTGAAAACCAAAATGTCACGGAACAAATAAACATAAGACCAATGTTAACACAAGAGGAAAGAAAGAATATGGATTTGAGAAAAACAAAAAAGCATGAATCAAAAGACGGCTACATTACAATCTGTAAGAAATCAAGACTGAAAAATTCAAGAAAGAAATCGATAAAGAAAATGAATTATTGAACAAAAAAACATATCAACGGGCAACCTCACCAAAATAGACAATCTAATTTATGCAGGAGAGAAATTAGAAAGTAATAAAATTGGTGTTCCTCCAAGGAACCTCACCAGAAAGACAAAACCTGGATTGAAAATCTAGCTAGAAGGAAAATAAAGAAACTGCAAAACCACGAAAGTCCTGAGAAAGATAAATACCTAAGGACGTTATTCAATGCAAAGAACAAAAACCAACTGCAAACACGACTGGTAATACAATTGGAAGAAATTGATCAAAATATATTGGTGACAGAAAGACTATACAAAAGAGAATCCAGTACAGGACCAAACTATTGAAACACTACTGGATCCTCGAAAATAAGGAAAGATAACTCTACCTAGAAGGTCCTGGAGAATGCCGAAAGACAAAATCAACATCAATATGTATAGCAAACAGACCAGTTTTGGAACAAGATATAGTAACAGAAACATAACAAAAAGGCCGAATGAATAAATAAAATTAAACAAAGAATTACAAGGATTTGAAGAAAGCCCCGAAGTGAACACATATCTGCACTTACTGAGAGCGATATTCTTTTGAATTGAACAAAAAAGGTCGGTGATGATAACGTACACGTATTTTGGTTTCGAAGATTCGCGTCCATCCAAGTCATATATGCTCAGCAACAGAGTTAATTCCGAAAAGAAATCCAGTATCTCTTCGGGCGTAATGATGGGGATAATCAGCCTAATCAAGAATGATCCCCAAAAAGGAACCATCTACAGAATAACTGATTGCAAAGAAAAAGATTAATTTGGTTCTGTTTGATTTTATGGAATATCAATCACTGCTGGTTATTTAATGCCAAATCCTATTTTTATATCTATTTAGATTGAAACAGTTTATTGTGACAATACACCAGCGACCGACGCCCACTATCTTAACCACCCAAACTACGAATGGCTATCAGATCGTCTAACGGTTTCTTCCGTCTCCTGTCAAGAGTATTTCACATTTATTTACGGACACACAAAACACAACATACACAACCGAGAGGGTGGAAGAAAAGAGAACTAGCAAACACGGACTGGGGTTAGCTCCAAGCGCAAGAAGGGAGAAGTTTGTGACTCTTTTGTGCAGCTCTCTGTGCATCTGCAGCCTATTGCGAGCGTGTATTCGAGCGAAATTCCCATAAAGTCGCCAAGAATACTGACTCATCTTCTCATGTTGGCCAACCCAGCCTGAGTCCACAGGCCTAGCTCCTGCTCTCTTCTGCTGACTGCCATGTTCTCTGTTCTGCCTCCATCCCTGTTCTGCCAGGGACCTTCCTACCCTCGTCCTCTTCTGGTCTCGTGAGAAATCTTACGTTCAAGCGCTTTGTGTGGCTTTCGCGCTTAAACAGAGAAAGGAATCTTCTAACTGGTACTTACCCACACCCTGAACCGCATAACGAATGCCCACATCGTGTCACAATATTGTAGATATCTAAATGAGTTGAATGAGAAAACAGTTCTCTTAGAATAATTCAATTTAGCCTAAGGTCAACAAAGTTGAATGGTTCCAAATATTGCTGTGTGTAACGAATAATTCAATTAAACTTCAGTTATTTGTTTACACATAGGTTAAATGATCAAAGAGTCTACTTTAAACAATTCAGTTACGCTTAAGTCAGTTATTTGCACTCATTTGAAACCACAGACAGTTCTATTTGACTCCTAGATAGGATCCTATCAGGTGCAAACCACTTCAAGCCAAAGTGAAATTGGGGCTGATGAGAATAAAAGGACACTGCATTCCTCGGTGCGCTAGAATTACAGGAGCCTCACAATCAGACTGAGTGTCCTATCCTGGACACTCATTGTGGAGTATTTTAACCCTCAGCAGAAAGACCATAAGTGTATTCTACTGCACTAGCTGATGGAACAAAAGAAAAAAAGTAAGGAAAATGATTTATTCTTTAAGTGGACAAGTCAGAAACTCCGATGAAAAAGACAAAATGATAAGGAAATCGATGACTATGCAATAAACAATCGTGAGATAAATTTGACTGCCTCAAAGTATCATGAAAAGAAGGAAGATAACTCGCTTATGTGTTAGATTGTGTTAATGCATCAATACAAGGTCTCTACGAATATATTTTAAAATACATACGAACATTACTTGTAACAACAATGGTAACGTAAGTGCCAAGAAAAGGATGCTAAATTTCCCGGGTTGCTGATTGTGTAGATACAGCAATATAAAGACTCTAGGGATATATCTTAAAAAGATGGATTATTGTAACAGCAATGAAATGTAAGTGTCATGAAAAGAAGGGTGTTAACACGCCTAGGTTGTAGATTGTGTTGGTGCATCAATACATGATCTCTATATAATATATTTAAAAATATATACGAACATTACAGCAATGGTAACGTAAATGTCAAGAAAGAAGGGAGATAACTCGCCTAGGTTGAAGATTATGTCGATGCATCTATACAAGGACACGTAGGGATATATTCAAAAATACATAGAAAGTTGAATTGTAACAGCAATGGTAATGTAAATGTCAAAAAAGATGGGAGATAACTCACCTAGGTTGAAGATTATGTCAATGCATCTATACAAGGACACGTAGGGATATATTCAAAAATACATAGAAAGTTTAATTGTAACAGCAATGGTAACGTAAATGTCAAGAAAGAAGGGAGATAACTCGCCTAGGTTGAAGATTATGTCGATGCATCTATACAAGGACACGTATGGATATATTCAAAAATAAATAGAAAGTTTAATTGTAACAGCAATGGTAACGTAAATGTCAAAAAATAAGGGAGATAACTCGCCTAGGTTAAAGATTATATCGATGCATCTATACAAGGACACGTAGGGATATATTCAAAAATACATCGAAAGTTGAATTGTAACAGCAATGGTAACGCAAATGTCAAGAAAGAAGGGAGATAACTCGCCTAGGTTGAAAATTATGTCAATGCATCTATACAAGGACACGTAGGGATATATTCAAAAATACATAGAAAGTTTAATTGTAACAGCAATGGTAACGTAAATGTCAAGAAAGAAGGGAGATAACTCGTCTAGGTTGAAGATTATGTCGATGAATCTATACAAGGACACGTAGGGATATATTCAAAAATACATCGAAAGTTTAATTGTAACAGCAATGGTAACGTAAATGTCAAAGAAGAAGGGAGATAACTCGACTTGGTTGAAGATTATGTCGATGAATCTATACAAGGACACGTAGGGATATATTCAAAAATACATAGAAAGTTTAATTGTAACAGCAATGGCAACGTAAATGTCAAGAAAGAAGGGAGATAACTCGCCTAGGTTGAAGATTATGTCGATGCATCTATACAAGGACACGTATGGATGTATTCAAAAATAAATAGAAAGTTTAATTGTAACAGCAATGGTAACGTAAATGTCAAAGAAGAAGGGAGATAACTCGACTTGGTTGTAGATAGTGTAGATGCATGAATACAAGGACTCTTAGGATATATTTAAAAATACACAGAAGAATTACTTATAACAGCAATGGTAACGTAGATGTGTAGATGCATCAATACAAGCGGTCTAAGGATATATTTGAAATACATTAAAAGATTATTAGTAACAGCAATAGTAATATAAGTGTCAAGAAAAAAAGGATGGTGACTAGCCTGAGTTTTAGATTGTGTAGATGCAGCAATACAAAAACTCTAGGAGTATATTTACAAAATATATACGAAGATTAATTGTAACAGCAATGAATACTTAAGTTTCTAAAAAAGAAGGATGATAACTTTCCCGGGTTGTAGAATGTGTGGATGCATCAATACAAACACTTTAGGAATATTTTTTTAAAAAAGAACATAGAAAGATTACTTCTAACAGCAATTGTAACGTAAATGTTAAGATAAGGAGGGTGTTAAATTGCCAGGGCTGTAGATTGTGAAGACGCATCAATACACGGGATCTAGGAATATATTTTTAAAAATCATAGAACGATTACTTGCAACAGCCACCAAGAGCAAGGGTAACCTAAGAAGAAGCCAATATAGAAAACAAAAATTGAAGGAAATATGCATGGATATTTTAAGCAATAGAATAGAAATAAGGATAAAACACGGCTAAGAAAAGGAAACTTCAAGAAAGATACTGAATCTTTTTTGTTGTAGCACAAAAACTGCCACGAGTTGCATATTGACATCCGACCGGCCAAGCTGTCAAAATAAGAAATGCACCTGTGTAAATAACAGGTGCATCCGCTCGAGGATGTCAGGGGATAACCTTGACTGTCGACAGCTTGAATTGAGTGGGCGTAAAACAATAATATAACTCGGTACACAGGAAGTTAGAATCAGTTGAGGAGAAGATGCTGGAATGATTACCATGTCCCATCAAAGGCTGGCCCCCCATGAGCAGCCCAGGAAAATAGGAAAGAAAGGCTGTGATAGCCAGAAGAATTGGGGGGGGTCAACATGTTGCAGTTCTGGTCAGTCTCCAACTCCACTCTCACACAATAATACCCTTCGTAACCCATCCGAACCCTTTCAAATAAAGTGAGAGGCATATTTTTTTTCTAAAGAACTGTGTTCGCTCGTCTTTTTTGTGTCGTCGTTGCGTTTCTGCATGTATATGTGTATAGTTGTTCATCAATTATGTTAAAGAAATAAAATTCGATAGTGAATAGCAAGTGTGGGTGACGTATTTCTAGAGAGTGATGAGATGGATAATTATGAAATAAACAAACACTTAAAAATAGCACAAAAGAAGTTAATTAGTAAGCACTTATAAGGATTTCCTGAGCATTCTGTGAAAGAATAAAATTTGTCTATACTTCCAAATGGTGTATGCACCAAAAAACATCCGTCCTAGTTAACAAGAATCATGAGATTATCGGGGATTTCAACTTACTAACGGATTACATAATCTTGGTCAGAGAAGCTGCTCAGAGGGATAAATAATTTGGCCGGATGTTGAAAGTCACAGAACACTTTGCTAACTGCACAAATTTATAATGATATATATATATATATATATATATATATATATATATATATATATGTAAGAAATAAGTAGAAAAGTGGACAAATCAAACACTAACGGCGGTTTTTGTAATGATATTTCGTTTTTTATTCAAAGAAATTCTTCAGTTAAAGTTATTCCCTGAGTAACGAACGAAATATTACTGCTAAACCGACGTAAGTGTTTGAATTATCTACTTTTTCACTTATTTTTATCGTCTTATCATGTTATATATTGACCCTCGGTCGAGCCGTCAATCAAGAGATGCATTTGTGTAAATAAGCGGAAGAACAGCGAAAGAACAGCGGAAGCAGGTGGATGTGAGACAATTATATAACCAGATGCCACAGACGGCGTGGGTCAGTTCCAGTCGGAGTTTGAGTCAATTAGAGACAAGATGCCGAATTGAGAGCCAGAAGCAGACAGAGGACTTTGGATCCTCCGTGACCCACGGTTGAGGAGCCCAGCAAGATGAGAAAGAAGTGCTGCTATGGTTAGAAGAACTTTGGGTCAATATGTAGCAATCTTTCCCCGTCTCCAACTCACCTCTCACACACAACCACCATCATTCTTTAAAGAATAAAGTGTGAGAGATATATCTTTATGAAGATTATATAAGTGTGTTCGTTCGTTCATTGAAGCTCGTCATTATTGTTGACTATGTTTCCGCTTATATTTGTATATGTATGTGGCTATATAACAATCAGATTTACCAAAATCTACCATTTCTCCATATATATATAACTGTTCATAATTGCCGTGTCTCTATCTTTATGATTTAGAAAAAGCTAGATTTAATAAGTCAACAATGAATGAAAAATAAAGCTTTCATTTTCTTCATTTCCTCATTGTCCTTCTTTTTCCCTTTTGGCAAACAACCCACTTGCTCCAGGGAGATTTTCACCACTCAATGTTACTTTGTGACTCACTTATATTGAAGTACACGTTTGCCGTCACATACTTTTTAAAAATATCACCAAAGTCCACCGCATTAACATACATTTTCAATTTAGAAAACAAGAAAATAAATCACTTGTTGCAAGGTCAGTACTGCTCTTGAAAAATCATGAAATTTGCACGAAATGAGGATGTTCGTTTAGGTTTTATTTAGCATGAAAAAAAAAAATGCAAAAAAATTACATTTAATTGCGGGTAATTCTGGTTTCATTAAACATTCCTCAAACAAACTAATTAGAATTATCTAAATTGATAACATTTTTCATAGCCCCGTTCAGGAAAATATGGAATAACCCAAATCCAGCAAAGAATTATGAAATTAACCAAAATCTGAATTTGTATTTATTTGCCTCCTCCTCACTATTTTATGATTGGCTAAAATTCTTTCATCCATGGATTGCACTAAGTGTAAGCAATACGTTTTATCAAAGAGGTTCCAACTTTCCGGAATAGCAGTTAATAGATTTCCCTTAGGTGATGGAAGATTTCACAGAAAATTAAAAAAAAATGTCTCCCATAAATCTTCAACTGGATTGAGATCCGAATTTTTGCTGAGCATATCATTCATTTCATATAACTTTAGGGAAGGAAGCTTTTATCCATTTTGCTTAGTGAGAAGATGCAACATACTACTGTTGCATACTAATCTGTAGATGCATGCATAACATAACGACGCACAATAATAAAGACGAGTGAAACAGATCTTAGAAAAATATACCTCTCACTTTATTGAAAGGGTTGTGAGAGGAACATGGAGACTGAACAGAAGTGCAACATATTGACCTCCACTCTTATGGCCATGAGCGTTTCTTTCCCGTTTTCCTGGGCTGCTCAACCGGGGGCCTGGAGGCCCAGCCTCTCTGGGACATATTCCTCAATCCAGCATCCTCTCTCCAACTGGTCTGGTCTCCAAACTAACTGACTTACTGTCTTCACGGAGTTATATAATAGTTCAACGCTTCCTTCTTCTTGTGGGCGTCACAATTGCACTCATTCAACCCGTCCACGGTCAAGGTTATAATTCTGATATTACTCGACCGGATGCACCTGTTATTTACATTGGTGCATTTCCTATTTTGACAGCCCGGCCGGGTCGTAGGTCAATATACAACACTACGGAAATATACATTTGTACACTCGCTGAAATTGAACATCATTTGCGTATAGGTATTGCTTAAGTAGGGGCAAACATACCGGGTAACCAACCGCAAAACCACAAACGCATCAAATGTTTTAAACCAATAAACATGTCAGCTTCCACTCAGTAAATTTCACAATAAAACTCCGTTTAATTATATATAGGTTATAATGAAGTATATGAGAATTTATAAATGAACAACTGGTAAATTTAGATTCTCTTATCAAGATCCAACTTTTATAGCTAGTCCTTATTTGTAACATATTGGAGTAATTGATATCAATGGAGAGGAAAAAAATAAACCAAACAACTACAATCCAAGTCCTGACTTATTCCCCAGTAGAGACCAGCATTTCAGTTGGTATATTAAGTAAAAAAATCAAGTTAACGACCTTAGTAGAAGGCTCCCTTTTTGATAGCTACAACACCAAAGTGTCGAGGAGGAAACCACTCCTTTCCTTGGATTCCTCCACTTTATCCTTGATCCATACCTTATAATGCTGAGGGTAAAGCAAGGAGGCAACCATCTTTTTGTGTATTTGGTATGACTCATCCTGGAGATTGAACCCAAGTCTCCCCAGCCATTAGGCGAACACTTTAACCATCATGCCAATGTACAGTGAAGTTGGTATGTATAAACACAAAATAATTATTTCTCGTTACTTATGTGAATCGACGAGAGACATTTATGGTAGCAATTAATCAAGCGGAAATATCGAACTGCAAGAGGAACCCAGTACATTTCTGGACAAGGTTGCAAGGAAATCCAGCAGTTTCCACGACAGCATGCATCCCTCTCTTTACGACATCAAATTTAACATGTGATCCGTTCTTTTGTCTCTTCTCCTATCACCGATTTATATTTTATTTCAATCCCTTATTATCAAATAAGGCCAGCATATCTTGAATCGTTAGTTCTCTTGTAACGTGTAAAATATATAGACTAGTCTTGTGTCATACTAGACTGTGTTTGTCAAATATAAATTCCGGCAATAATTCAAGTCAATTCTATCATGTGCAGCGGTTACATTTTCACACCAACCTATTTTTCAAATAGCACGTTTTTCAAAGACACCGAAAAAAACCCAAACAAAACAAAAAACAAAAAAAAAAACAAAGATATATCATGTGCAAAATAACACTAGCCGGAAAACTTCCAAAATCGGTAAAACTTTGAAAAATATGCTCAAAGCAAGTTTGTTTTGGACTCGAAATCAAGTAACCAAAAATATTTTTAAAAAATCCCTAATGATTCGAGGGCACTAATTTTCTGTTAAAATTACCGCATCTTAATTAGATAGCATTGATATTCTGCAGCGCCCTCTGCCGACCGCTCGCTTATTTAGTTCCTTTACGCCCAACCAGTTCCGTTTTCTTGAAGTTATTTGTACTTGAAACGAGCCGAGCAGCTGGCACTGTCACTTGCCCTTCAGTAATTATCTCCCTTGCTGTAGGAACTCTCTTACCACCACCTAAATTGTTTGTTTTACTTTATTTTTGTAAAATATTTCTTTATAAAGTTACGAGGTTTCTGTGTTTGCCGCAACAATTACGTAGGTCGACAAACGGCAGAAAGTGGAAAAATTCTTGATGAGTTTTCTGAAATTCAGAGTTTTCTTATTTTTTTATCTTTATTTTAAAGCTTAATTTGCTTAGTTTTGGTGATTTCTTTAGGTGGTAATTTTTACGTTTTCTTGGTTTTGATGGTTATTTTCTATTTTTCTTTGAAGTTAGGGAGCTATTCCTTTTGTGTAATCACATATTTTACGAAATTAAATTTAAGAAATAAATTATATTTACAAACATACGCATCGGTATGCTTACAAAAAGTTCAGTGTGTATGTGGTTGTGAAAAATATCTGTTGATATATATATATATATATATATATATATATATATATATATATATATATATATATATATATATATATATATATATATATTTGGTGCAATGGGTAAATTATACAAATATCAAAATAAATCCAGATCTCATTTTATCAGATGTATTTTTTTTAAATGCATAAAAATACAATAACACATTGAAATACTCTATATTTTGTTTTTTCAAAGAAGTCGCCATTGGCTTCAACCACGGTTTCCCGACAGGTTTATGATCTCCTGCAAGCTTGTTTAAATTGTTAAAAGTTACTGTTATCTTTCACTTCAATTGGATCATTTTGAGATGAGGCTTCTTAATCTGAGAATTAATTTTTATTTATTGCGGACTTTTTGTCCTCATCTTGGTATTTTTTTGGGGGGGAGTTTCTTCTTTCACTACGTTTCGGCCAAATTTCACCTCTGGCCTTCTTCAGGTAATTTTACCGCGGCCTCGGATTGGAGTGAAAGAAAAAACAACACAACCCCCCCAAAAAAACCAACAAAAAACAAACAAAAAAAAACCTCCCAAGATGAGGACAAAAAGTCCGCAATAAATAAAAATTAATTCTCTTTCACTACAGTTGATCATTTGAGTTGAATAGAGTTGTATTGATCTCTCGCAAAACAGTGTTTAAGTCATAATAAATAAGAGGATAGAAATCAGAGGATAAGATAGGCCAGATCCCAATTTTGATGCCATTGCAGAAATTTCTGACAGCTAAAACAAGATTCTCATGCCCGGGTAGCATGACGTCGAATCCTGTTTCCAGGCGTTGGGTTTTCCATAATACACTCTCTCGACCCAGGGCACTATTACTTCGTTCATGCACTTGATGCCGGATTCTGTGGTAAGTCTGAGGTCATGTGGGAAGATGAAAGTTAATTGGTTGATTGGGTTTTATCAACTTCTGTAGGTTATTTAATGCCAAATCCGTTTAAACACAAATAAATAATTCTATTCCAAACAATTAAGTTTAGCATGAGTACACAGTTTGATTGTCAAAAACATTTCTTTTTCAAACTACCCAGTTTAGTCAACCACTTCTAATTTCAAACAATTCAGTTTAGCGTAGATATATTTTCAATGTAAAAAACAGTTCCATTTCAAGTAATTTAGTTAACATAAGTATGGAGATTGGTTCTATTTAACCCGTTGACCTGGCCTTATCAGGTGCTACCAATCCGCTCAAGAGTGGTCCTGGGATCGATAGCAATAAATGGGTGCTCAACATTTCTCAATGCTCTAGCATCACTGGAACCTCACCATGAGATTGTTTCGTGTCATATCTAGGACACTAATTGGGGGTCTTAGCTCTCTATAGAGGTGCAGTCGGTGTATTCTTCAGTTCCAGCCAACTGGGCAAAGGGAAGATGAATATAGCCATGACGTCACAGTCACAATTATGTGACTGAAGTTCGGTTGTCATCAATATCGGAACATCTGGGGACAGAGCAACCATTGGTTGTTCTGTTCGCTCAACATCTGATCCTGGCAATATTTTCTATCTGAGAAAAACCAAAGCATGGTCTGTTGGAAAGGATATTTGAATTAGTTGAAAATATTTGTATAGCTGTCTTTCCACATGTCCTTCATAGCCTATGATGAAAATTATCATTTTGTCATCTTTTTTTGAGAAATACCAAATGTCTTCATGCACTGTATACCTGATAAGAAACTCAAACACTCAAAAATCCCTGGCGATGGATCTAATTGATTTTCTGTTAGTGATGTCAATTATGATGTGGATATGACCAGCAAATTCGGAAGTTATTTTCTGATCACAACACTCAGAGTTGTGTGTCATAGCTGCTGTGCCCACTTAATCACAAATGTACACATCCAATTGCTTTCAAATACACTGTGTTGTCTGCAGATTAAAACACAAACATTGTGAAGTCGTCGTTTTGAAGCTACTTGAATGATTAGCAAGTAGAACAGTTGGCTATTTCCAGATTTCTAGAAGAGTGATCAGCGTTAGGTTTCTTTCTTCCCCAGAGACATTGCTCAAATGACCTTGGTTTGCAATAGAGTAGACAAACCCGAAAAAAGCACATGCACTTATATAACAATCTAAAATAGCTGAGGCAATTTCCCGATTGCGCATGCGCGCGCGTGTATGTGTGTGTGTGTGTTTCACCATACTTATATTTTGTTTTGAAAGACATAAACATCAACAAAAATATTACATTTTTTAAAAATTATATTTTAAACATCTCTCATATGATCCATAGAGTTAACAAGCTTCTGTTTAATACGGTTTTAATCTGTCATTCTCTTCCCATTTTGAATTTTCAATTTCTGATATACATATATATATATATATATATAGATATATATGTATGTGTGTGTGTGTGTGTGTGTGTGTGTGTGTGTGTGTGTGTGTGTGTGTGTGTGTGTGTGTGTGTGTGTGTGTGTGTGATGAGACAAGTATTATAAAAGGATAGTCTGTTCAATAGAATACTGGAAACCAAATGCTATGATATAATGTACTTTTTATATCCTAGATCTATGGTGATATTGCATATAAATAACGGTTGAACAAAATACCGGAGTTAGTCGCGAAAGAAAATATTTACTAAATAATTTGGTACCAGATAAAACGAGGATGCAAGCCACGTATTGGTAACGTGATTAAAAAGAAGCAGATATCCATTTAGTTTAATTCAACAGATTTCAGTCTTGTCAATAAGATTTGTTTTTTTTTTAATATTTTGTAGTCTAAAAAAGTGTATATATATATATATATATATATATATATATATATATATATATATGTGTGTGTGTGTGTGTGTGTGTGTGTGTGTGTGTGTGTGTGTGTGTGTGTGTGTGTGTGTGTGTGCCTGTATCTGTGTGTCTCTGTGTGTGTCTGTATGTGTGTCATTAAAAGACATACTACAGCTTCTCTGACCAAAAATATTTTAATGTCAGACATATTAAAATAGAAAAGCCTCAAATAACAATGGAAACTGTTCTTTATTTAGCGTGAACAAAATAATAACGAATAGATAATTTTTAAAATATTCAATAAGAGAATTCTCAAAATAGAATTCTTCGCAAAATTAATACACAGATGAGAAAAAGAAAAACAAAACAAAAAAAAACAAAACCAAAATCAGCCTTATATCCTTTTCCTTGTGTGTTTGATAACATAGCTTGTTATAGTCAGCGTTCAGAATCATGAGAAAATTGGAGATTGAAGAAAGAACAGGGCTCCTTCATTTGAGATCGCCTATTTGTATCACATGAAAAAAAAACAGGAAATAATTATTAGGTCGCAACAGATGGCGTAGATATTACTAGTTACGTTTAATATACGCTTACATTGCCCAAAACAAACACAACGTCCGTTTCTGTTTCTTGAAATAAGAACATGATTGTTAGATGAACAGTGTATTTTTAATAGCAAATTTTTTCATTGGTATTGTTTTTACTAATCAAAAATAGAACAGTTGAAGTGAGAAAAGAATTATTGAATATTTGACATTTCAGAATCGGAAACAATCGTCTGGAAATAACGAAGAAAAAATAATAGACACTTGATTCTTTGCTTTTACACTATGAAATATCACTAGTAATTCTCTTTATCTGCATTATCCATTTAAAAAGAAACGCAGAAAGCCCCTCCCGCCGAATCACAATAATAAAGAATAATCTTCATGATGATGTAGTCCTAATATTTTAACCAAAATAAATATGGACTCTCCCTGAATACCCAACTCTTCTGTTTATGTATAAAGCAGTCGAGCCTATTTTGGCTTGTACTTGTTGACTTATAACTCTGAAAATAAAACATTTCCGAGCATTAAAATTGCGCATAAAATTTTATATGTATATTAATAGTACTAAATACATTCTTCTTTTTTTTAAACTTTTACTGATTGATTGATATAATGTGATTATCAAATATCTATGAATTTTTAGAACTCTATGCTGTTCTTCATGAGTAAATGAAAAAAATCTTAGCTCTTTTTGAGACTCACAATTGGTAAAATTTGAATTCGTTATTTTTCCGAAAGTATCGTTTAACAATTTATTAATAAATGAAAAAAAAAAGAAAAAAAAAAGAATATGAATTTTTTGGAGGACTAAAACAAGTTATAAAAAAAATTTAAACTAAGGTGTACCTTTCTTAAAATAGTATTATAAATATAAAAGGTAAAAAATAAGAAAGTGTAATACGAAAAATATAAGATCATTAATTCTTGCCTTCGTTTTTTTTTTATTTTATTTTTTTTATTTTGGAACATCTTTTTATTTTCCCTGCCTATTATGCATTTTGGGGGGGTAAAGAAAAAAAATAAAAGAATTAAAGAATTGTTTATCAATAACGGGACATTGGCCCAGCGGTTAGAGTGTTCGCCAATGGCCCGGGAGACCTGGGTTCAATCCCAGGTCGAGTCATACCAAAGACTTTAAAAATGGTACTTGATACCACCTTGCTTAACAATCAGCATTATAAGGTACGGTTCAAGGGTAAAGTGGAGCAAACCTGTGAATGGAGTAGCGCCCTCCCCTACACCTTGGTGTAGTAGCTATCGAAAATGGAGCCTTCGGGTCACCCTCGACTATGGTCGCTAACTTTACTTAACTTATCAATAACTCATAAAAGTTATCTTTATAAAGGATTACTTTTCATATTTCTTTGAATAATATTTATTAATTTATTCAGTGAAACTCATTATTCTTGGGAAAAAAATAAGCCATTCATAGAATAAGAGAGTGCACCTCATTTGATGTAATACGCAGCATCTTTCACCTAAAAATATGGGCTCATTTTAGATTCTTAGAATCGTGTTATTTTCATATTTTTTCTAAAATAAAATATGAATTAAACAAATACATTTTTATCGCTAACTGAATTGGTAATTAAAAACTGAATTTAAAATTTTACGATATTTTTAAAGAAGTTTTTTCGGAAATCAAAATTTCAATAACGTATCAAATCACTCGTGGATTTGGGGTTAAATTTGTTTAAATGATTATTTTAATGTGATCAAAAACAGCCTAAAGAAAACGGCCAAACCAAACGCTAAAGAAATATTTGGAATGGAACATTCTGGAATCAGGTGGCATTATAAATATAAGGAAAGACATAAAAGCTTCATAAATATGTAGATATATAGAAAAAAAATAAACAATTGTGAGGAAAGACTCGATAGTACAATTTTCTTTTTTAAAGATAACACTGGATTTTCTATGACTTGTAAAATCTACTGGTGAATTTTTGTTATATTTAAATCTATGAATCTTGATCTATTTCTAATCGACTAAATTGTTTTACCAGGTGCAACTATCAAGAGTCACCTTAACAATTGTTTGAATTTACCGCGCCAAACTTAGAAATTTAGCATTGCACCTCCACTAAAAAAAAAAAAAAATAAAAAAAAAATAAAAACCTGGTAGGGCCTGTATCGGATGAGAAGATAAAATATACCCCAAAATTTCTTTGAATATACGTCAGTCCTGTAATTTAACTTAGTTAAAACTTAAGGTAAGAGGATTTATTTTTATTTCATTTTATTTTTATTTTCTATTTTTTTATTTTCAATTTTTTATTTTCTTTTTTTATTCTCTATTTTTATTTTCTATTTTTTTTTTATTTTCTATTTTTTATTTTCTTTTTTTTTATTCTCTATTTTTATTTTCTATTTTTTATTTTCCATTTTTTTTTTTATTATTTTTTTAATTTAATTTTTTTTTATCTTTTTATTTTTTTTAATATTTTTTTTATACATTTTATTTTATTTTATTTTATTTTATTTTTTTATTTTTATTTTTTTTCTTCACGTACACATGGGAAGCAGCATCGTGTTCGTGAAGGTGTTCGAATTCGCAATGCCTAACATTTCCTGAACGTGTGAGTCTTGCGGGTTAACGCTTAGGATTGTCAGTTCGATCGGGGAACTACTACTGCTCATCTATAAGAGTGACTTCTATAGATGAGAATAAAAACAGCCATCGAAAGATAACCATGACTCATACTCAAATCACATACACAAACCGCATCGCTCTTTACGCGGGTAAAAAAGGGGCGCGTCCTGCTGAGGTTGGAGCCCTGGCCTCAGTGTTCGAAAAATCAGCTACAGAGCTCAAACAAAAACTACTAAAATGCAAACAAACAATACAGATAGCGACATTTAACGTTAGAACACTAAATAGAATTGGTCAACTACCAGAGCTAACTGCATCAGCCGTAGAACATAAGATAGACATAATCTGTATACAAGAACATCGATACACTCACACCGAAGATATTAAATATCACGAAACTGGCAATGGATGGATGCTGGTGACTGTATCGGCATGGAAAAACTCTGTCAATGCATCGGTAGGAGGGGTGGGATTGCTTATAGGACCAAGAGCGATAAAAATACTTAATAGCATTGAGAGAATACAACCTAGGATGATGGCCACAACGTTTAATGGCAACCCCAAAGCAACGATCATCTCCTGCTACAGCCCTACCAATGTTAGCGAAGAAACCGAACTAGTCACCTTCTACGAGGAGCTATCCTCCCTAGTACGTAGCATTCCGAAACACAACCTGCTAGTCATTGGCGGAGATATGAATGCACAAATCGGGCAAAACAGAAACAACAAATACAGCCTACACAACACGTCAAACAGGAATGGACAACATCTAATTGATTTCATGATAGAAAATAGATTAACATGTCTCAATACAAACTTTCAAAAAAGGGAGGGAAAATTATGGACCCACACATACGCGAACAAGAGTAAAGCACATTTAGACAACCTCTTTATAAACAAAAAATGGAAAATAGTGCGATGAATTGCGAGGCATACTCCACTTTCGAGGGTGTGTCCTCCGATCATCGAATAGTAACGGCCAAAATACGTCTAAGCCTACGAAAAAACGCCACACGAACAGCGACAACTAAGCACTATGATTGGGCCCTACTCAACAACAGAGACATTAGAGACAAATATGCATTAGAATTAAGAAACAGATTCGAAAAACTACAAGAGAAGACAGAAAAAGTTACCCCAAATGACGAATATGAAAATTTTGTTGAAGCACACCTAGAGGCGGCATCAAAGTGTATACCAACAAAACCTAGAACTAAATATAGAGTCCCTTGGGAAACGTCAGAGGTTAAAGAAAAACGTGCACTCGTCAAAACTGCCTCCAAAAGCTATCGGAAGAACCCAACAAACACAAATGCCCGAAAACTAGAAAAGGCACGATAACAATTAGCAGGAATTTATCTAAAAGAACAAGCAGAATACATACAAAATCAGATAGATAAGATTCGAGACTCGGTGGAAGATAGACAATCCAGGATAGCCTGGCAAACAATAAACGAAGTAAGTAGAAGGAAGAGCACAGCCAAAGCAAAATTGAAAGCTGCAAGCCAATAAGAAAGAGTAAAACGGTGGGAACAGCATTTCAAAAATCTACTAGGAAGCCCGCCGAAAATAACGGATGAACTTTAAATTAGGGCCTTTCACCATAGAAGAACTGGACCCGGTTCTTAAAAAATAAAAATAGGAAAGCTGCAGGGCTGGACGAGATCCCCCCAGAAGTGTGGAGGACTAGACAATTCGACGATATACTGCTCCGGCAATGCAACGCTGTCTAGAGTCAAAATAGGATAGAAAGGTGGATGAAGGGATGCATCCTTCTTTTCCCTAAAAAAGGCGACCTCGGATTAGCCAAGAACTACCGAGGGATAACACTTACATCCATAGCAGCCAAAATCTACAATGCCCTACTACGAAACCGCATAGAACCCAAAATAGACAACATCCTTAGGAAAAACCAAAATGGCTTCCGGAGAAATAGAACCACAACCTCACAAATATTAACCATCCGTAGAATCCTTGAAGGCGTTCGGGCAAAAAACCTTCAGGCGGCATTACTATTTGTCGACTTTACCAAGGCCTTCGATTCCATCCAGAGGGAAAATGGTGTTAAAATGGTGTTAAAAATCATTTTACACCTGTCATAGACCCGGTACATCTGCGAGTATACTATATATATATATATATATATATATATGAATTTGATGCAATCCTTTTCTCAGTGTCGTGGCTCCCGTATAAACCTCTGTGAAGTGGGTCATTTCTACTTGTCATGACACCAACATCTAATTTGACTCTAAGTTTTAGAATCTTTTAGGCTCGAATAAAACAAGATAAAGTTTAAATTGACTGTGAATTTCGTTGATATATTGACTATAGAAATATTGATGTCGCCTCTAAGACGTGCTTACCTGTTTGAGATGACTATGAATATATAATTTTAATGACATATATGATTAGGAGATACATTGCCTATAAAAATATTGATATCGCCTTTAAGAAGAGCTTACATGTTTAAAAAGAGTGTGAGGATATACGTTTTATAACATATATTATAGGAGGCTATAAATGTAATTCTGATCCTGTCATAAAAGAATCTACAAGGGATCGACATGGAAAAAGCTTACCAACAAACCAATCATTATTTTGGATTTTTTAGCGACAAGTATTAAATACTTAGAATGACATTAAATAACCCAACCATGTGTTGCAGTTCTGAGATCTCGAATACATTTAACATGGGGAAAGAGGAAGAAATAACAAAGTATTCACAACAGGATAAAGCAAAAGTTAGACACGTGGTCACAGAAAACATCTCACTTCATTATTGTTTTTGCAACCTTCCTCTGATCTAGTCGCATGAACCGAAGCGTGAAGTAGTATCCTCAAGTCAATGAAGGAACGGGCTATTGTTTCAGAAATATTGCCCAAACCACAATGAAGGAAGCTGCTAGCCCCCTGATCTCCAGATGCCCATTGACTCTCTGGCAGTCGCAAAATAAATGACCGTCCCTATTTTTTTTTTTCAAATCCCGTCTTGGACCGTTTCTAGCAACTACCGCAGGAGTTTCCCTGATTTGCATTTTGTTGTCGGTCAGGCCGCTGAACAACAGATTCACTTGTAGTAGGAGGAAAAGATTCCATTGTAAACGAATGATATGCCACGAAACCAAGACAAAAAACACAATAAAAACACAAAGATTCAATAGTAAAAATATTTTACCATTTTTTTTTTTAGCATTAGTATATAACGAGATATATATCGTTATTTTTTCATGCCTTATTCAAATCTAGATCACTATTCCCGTTTCAGGTGACATTCTGCTTTGCATAAAAATTTCAAAAGAAAAACAAACCAAAAAAAAAACGAAATGCTTCTAAATGTACCGTCTGCTTTACCTGAGAATTAAAAAAAAATTGAATGGCTTTTTCGTTTTACTGTCACCAGACAATATTATAAAAGTATTTTTGATTTAGAGGCATCCGTGGTGTAATGATTATTGTCATTTAAAATGGACACAGAGACGTGAATTCCAATACTGGACAAGACTGTCTGCATTTCACATAGTGCAAATACTCTTCAGAAAGTTATGGATCGAAAATATTTCCTTCAAGCCATTACGGGGTGTCTTCGTGGTGTAATGGTTAAAGCGATGGACTGCGGAATCGTAGTATGCGAGTTCGTACTCCAGTCGCACTATTACGTTCATTTTCGGGCAAATACCCTTGGGAAATGTATGAACCCCTCATCCTCCCAGCTATGGGTTAAATAGTACCACTACTGTTCTTCTTGGAGAAAGGCTTTGGCATTAAATAACTTACAAAGGTTGATATGCCAAACCAAACCATAGATAAACAAAGAATAGGACAGACAAGACTCTGTAATCTTGATATAGTTTTCGATTTAAGAGAAGAAAAACTCTGTATTTCATCCTGTTAAAAATTAACTTTGTGTCACGTCCTCCGGTGAGGAAGGGTCGATAAATACAAATCGTAAAACTACTGATTCTCTTAAAATAGTACTTGCTGACTTGTGTCTTTTCACGGTAACTAGTTAGCTTTAAAACGTCATATTCTTTGTAGGAAGAGTTTAGAACATGTTGATAGTATCCCCTGCAGATGGATAAGAAAAAGGTACACTTGGTATTGTACAAAACTGCATAGAATGATGAGGCTTCAGTTCCGGAGTTCTGTCGAGTTGAAGTACCCCTTCATTGAAATTAATCCCTGATTCGCTGTGACCTGTAGTGGTAGTACCATTTAGGCTTTTATATATGGTTCAAGTTGATCAGTAACAAAAAATTAATCGATCAAACCAAGCGTAATATAATTGCCGAGGGATTTCGTTTTATATATCTTGACTTTCGGTTTAGTTAGGCTGAGAACCTTTCGCTTTGCGCATAGGTTTGTTATGTGCAACATTAACGCAGGTGTTCACGCGCGCGCGGAGAGGATGTGTCATTCAGAGATGTCAAAATAAAAATCCCAGATAGGAATTGGAACCAGGGGATGCGGGTGACGTCACGCACCTGAAGCGTGGGCTGAGATTTGAGAAAAAGAAGTTAGTTGAGTCCACGCCTCGGAAGAAGGTTGACTTTCATTGCTGGGTGAGGCCAGACGACTTTGAGCGCTACGGGCGCTGGGTTGAGAGTTGACGGTGTAAAAGCAGTCACCATAGAGACATTGTGTCTCTCCTCAGGTCGAAAAACCTTTAAACTCAAAAAGGTGAATTAAAATTTAGTACCTGAACCAATTTCGTAAAGTTTCGTGTTTTTAGATTTCCTATGTCTATTTCACACATCCCCATATATCTGGCAATGTAACACATGTATAGAAAAAGTGTAAATATGACGCGTTGACATGACCCTAAAGTCAATCAATCAATCAATCAATCACTTTATATGTTCAAAAACAAAAGTAAAAATTACTTATTTTCTATGGTGTTTAAATACTCCCCACAAATTTAGAACTGGAACCTCACCACTGGGTGCACTATTATGTCAATTGATACTGTTGTATAATAACCGAGGGATTTCGGTTCATGCCTTTGAGTTTAGTTAGGCTGAGAACCATTCGGCTCAGCACATGGGTTAGTTAGGTGCAATATTGAGGCAGGTGTTAACGCGGGCGTGCGCGGGCGGATAGAGATGTCAGGGTGCGGGTGACGTCACGCACTGGAAGCGCTAGGAGGTTTGTGTGAGAATTTGAAAAAAGGGTTGGAAACTAGACACCAAACGAGAAGGATCGACTTTTGGAGCTCGCAGACGCGAGGCAAACTTGCGCCCTATGGGGGCCGGACGAGATGGGGGCCAAATGATTAAGACAGCATAACAAGATTGTGTCTCTCCTTCTTACGTCGAAAACTTTAACTCAAAGTTAATAAAAAAGGTTTCGTACCTGAACAAGAAATCGTTACGTGTTTTCGAATTTCGAGATTCATATGTTTTATCGTAATCAACATTCGATGTCCATTTAACCCATTTCGCACATGACCATAATCGTGTATCTGACTACGCAACAATACAAGAGTGGAGGAAAAATTAGACAAATATTTAATATATCGGAATTCATAAGATATTTACAAGGATTCTTTTAATACACGTTCAGGTAAATACGGAAATACATTTTTGTGTCTTCTTCCAACCTTTTTTTTTTTTTTAGGTTTTTTCCTTTTACAATTTTACATTGTTTTCAAATTTTTCTTCATTATATCAATTTTTACACTATGATATTCCTTGTACAATATCCTTATTGTATCAATGGGATTATTACATCAGGTTACTTCTTTCCTTTTTTTATTATTCTTGAATAAAATACTTTCATGTGTTATTTTCTTTTGACATTATCATATTTATTATTACTTGTTTTGTACTCATTTATTTAGTCATCCAGATAAACAATTTTTCGCTAACTTGAATTTTCATTTTTTTTTTTTTTTTTTTAGTTTCCTCAGACGCCAGAAGTTCATATAACTTTGTACTTTTCTTGTATTTGAAAGTTCTTATGGTTTCTATTTTTTTTTAAGCATGTTTGGACTATAGGAAAAAAACAAACCGTACCTTGTTTTATTTCTGTCTCCCCTTCCTCTCTCTCCTTCTCTCCCTCCCTTTCCAATCTCTCTCACCCTGTCTCACTCTCTCTCCCTGTAGAATCCTACAAACGGGACACACATACACACACGTATATATATATATGTATATATATATATATATATAACTATGATTAGCAAGCCAATGTGCGAAGCAAAGCAATGCAGGAAACCATACATTTCTTTCTGCCTTATCTCTTTATATATCTCTCTCTTCATTTCACACACACACACACACACACACACACACACACACACACACACACACTTTATATATATATATATATATATATATATATATATATATATATATATAAACAATGATTAATAACGCATCATAAGAAAAAACGTTAGGATAAACGATGATAAATTCTTAAATGCAATATATACTGATAGACGGAGTTCTCCTACACTCTCGTGATCTTTCTCCATATCATCCATCGCTCGTGGCAGATCCTCTACACAACATCCCGTGTCTGCACAGAGATGATGTCTTTGTAGGTCCGCCAATACTGGTTTATTGATCCTTGGGTCAAATTATGGGTCCAAAGCAAACGTCGATTATGAATTCTTCCTTACTTCACCAGCAGTATAGTTCGTAACTTTATTAGATGAGAAGTAAGAGTCCATTCGGCTGCTGTTTTGTGGGGTGTGGCTTCTAGAACGTGTGCCAATGACACCAAACTTTCATCTGCACTCTCTATCTTTCTTTCGTTTTTTTTCGTTTAGTTAGATTACATATGATGCATCTATACGATAGTACTGACACAAGCAGAGCCTTTAAGAAAATAGCAACTAATAGACAATATATATATATATATATATATATATATATATATATATATATATATATATATATATTCACAGTATTTTTCAGAACTCTCCTGCATATTTTCTAACATAAAATATCTTGGAGTATCATAGATCTCTTAAAATTCTGGCTATTAAATATTTCATGGCCACTTATCTTACACTTAATTGTCATTTGTAATTTTATATTGATATATTTATTTTTAATTCCTATCTGAAATACTAACCTACGTTGGGTCAGATGTAAAAGCACGGATTCTACCTTGTTACATTGAGAACTACACTTTATTTTAAAGCTAATTCAGTAATGATAAATCGAATGATGGGTTGCTTCTAAATATAGAGAAGAGTTATGGATTAAAAAATAATTATTATTATTTGTGGAGCCTCTGATCGCATTTCGATAGTTATTCACCTTTATTTTAAAACTATAATACGTCATTGGCATATACATGCTGGGAATAGTTAAAGTGTCAATCATATATTTAAAACTGACTTGTCTAATAGTTTGTGATTTCGTTTTCTATCGTTATAACCGTTACTGCTGGCACGCCTTCAAATGATATGCCGTGTAGTTCGACTACATAACAAGGGTTTCTTTGTAGTACCCCTATCCTTTCTGAATAACAAGTGACAGGTTGAGTTTATTGCAGGATAATCGCAGCAATGAGTGATTCCTGACTGAGCCTTTTATTAAATACACAAGATTGCTTCTTCATGAGCAAAGATAGTCCAGTCTTAAATTACGTGCTGACAGCCGAGTGTAAAACTACATTAATTTTTTTTTTTCAATATTGAACGCAAAGTGTTCAAAACAAGATTTGAACACCGGTTTGCTTAATAACTTCACCACATTGCGAAACAATTCATGTAAATCCATAGATATATCTGTCATATCATTTATATGAAGAAAAAAAAATGAAAGACGAACTCATAAAATGTGATGTTTTCTTTATTTCAAAGAATCAATACATTATTGATTGCAGTATATATATATATATATATATATATATATATATATATATATATATATATATATATATAAGTAATCAAGTTCATAAAAGCTATTGGCAAAAGGGGGTTATCCCCTAACTCAAATTTTGTTTTCTAAAATCTAACATCCTGCTGGTTAGAAATAACTATAGAAAAGTAATCAAGTTCATAAAAGCTATTGGCAAAAGGGGGTTATCCCCTAACTCAAATTTTGTTTTCTAAAATCTAACATCCTGCTGGTTAGAAATAACTATAGAAAAGTAATCAAGTTCATAAAAGCTATTGGCAAAAGGGGGTTATCCCCTAACTCAAATTTTGTTTTCTAAAATCTAACATCCTGCTGGTTAGAAATAACTATAGAAAAGTAATCAAGTTCATAAAAGCTATTGGCAAAAGGGGGTTATCCCCTAACTCAAATTTTGTTTTCTAAAATATATATATATATATATATATATATATATATATATATATATAGTCATCCACAGACAGATCTGTTTCGTTCTATCAGAACTCATCATTGTGGCTAGACATATTAGCTTCGCGTAGCTGGGATCGAAACCTGGTTAACTCAAACGCCAATCCAACCCTCTAACACTCAGCCACGAGGAGCTAGAAGCCGCAAAGTAAATTTTAAACGGTTATGAATCCCAATTACTATTGTTTGCATACATCCGTTTACCGGCTACCGAGTCCTATTTTCATATATGAAGAGACTTGCAATAAACGCTAAAGGTAACACGATTACTTCATTCGCTAGAGAATTCAACCCTACGGGTGTAGGGGAGTATATATCTTTATAATCATCCACAGACAGATCTGTTTCGTTCTATCTGAACTTATCAGTGTAGCTAGACATATTAGCTTCCCGTACCTGGGATCGAAACCCGGTTGACTCAAACGCCAATCCAAGTCTCTAACCCTCAGAAACGAGTAGCTAGTAGCAGCTAAATAAATTTTAAACGGTTATGAATCACAATTACTATTGTTTACATACATCTGTTTAACGGCTACCGAGACCTCAATTCATATATGAAGAGACTTGCAATAAACGCTAATGGCAACACACACACACACATATATATATATATATATATATATATATATATATATATATATATATATGTATGTATATGAAGTAAGTCTCTTCATATATGAATTACATAATATATATATATATATATATATATATTATGTAATTCAGATTCAGTATTTTTTTTAATTTATCACTACGATTTGGCTGTATAATCTTTTCTTTTCTTAAACAGGTCTCGAATTAAGAAGATAGGGACATCTACAAACAATTCTTCTTTATGAATTATCAGACTCATACATATCTTTTTAGATAATCAGAAACATCGTCAATATTTCATTTTACCCTAATTAGACAAAGTTTATAGGTTATACTTTATACAGAATTATTTAACACACATTTATCACTATTTTTAGGGATGAAACTATCAAGACTATTCACACATTTTTTCCATTTTCTTTATTTGAAATGAATTGTAATGTACTTTCTCTTAAAACAGGGTGACTGGATATCTGCATTTGAATTAGATCACAGCTCTATCCAGAGCAGCTACAATAATTAGAAGAATGTAGGAAGCCGAAGGAGACATGCTCTAACGCAGACATCATTGAAAATCCACATGTTTAACTAGAAAACTACTACTACTACAACTACAACTTCTTCTTCTTCTATGAGTAGTAGTAGTAGACATTGCTGTCATGGCCGACCATAGAGTGAAAACCAAATAAAACAAAAAGAGACAAATACATATATTTTGCAGGGTAAATAAAAAAGTTATGGAACATAAAGGTGACAGTTATATCAAATGTAAGTGTTACACTTGGAACAGTCCCTAAAACTTAGTAAGAGGGCTGGAGGAGTTGGAAATCGGAGGTCAGCGGAGACCATCCAAACTACAGCATTGGTGAGAACGGCCAGAGTATTGAAAAGAGCCCTGGACCTGAGGAGATTTGCTCTCACGCTGACTCTTGTGAAAGACAATCATCTTATTAACTCTGCTTTGAAAGAGGGCGGAAGAGGACTTGCCAGTATTGAAGACAGCGTTGACGCATTGATACAACGACTCGAAGACTATGTACAAAAACACGATGGAGGACTCCTTACAGACATCAGAAACGATATTGATAACCCGATGGACAACAGAATGACAATAACTATGAAACAAAAATGGGAAGGAAAACAACGCTATGGGCGGTTTAAACGACTGATAAACAACATCTCACACAACAAAACTGGGACATGGCTAAGAAATGGAAACTTTAAGAGAGAAACAGAATCTCTACTAATATCAGCACGATACAACGTCAGAAGAACCAATCATATCAAAGTGAGAATAGAGAAGACGCAGCAAAATAGCAAATGTAGACTAAGCAGTAACAGAGATAAAACCATCAATCACATAATAACCGAATGCAGCAAATTACCACTGAAGAAATACAAAACTAGACACGGCTGGGTTGGCAAGGTGATCCCCTGAGACATGTGCAAGAAACTGAAATTTGATCTTACGAACAAATGGTATATGCACAACCCAGCACATGTCCCAGAAAATAATACACATAAACTCCTCTGGGACTATGACATACACACGGATCACCTCATCATGGTCAGAAAACCAGACCTTCTAATAATCGACAAAAAAAAGAGAACTTGCAAAATTGTCGACTTTGATGTCCCGGATGAACACAGGAGAAATCTGAAAGAATGGGAAAAGAAGTATAATTACCTCGACCTTGCTAGGGAATTGAAAAAAAAAATGTGGAACATGCAGATGACAATTATACCAATTGTAATTGGTGCGTTTGGAACAGTAACTGAAGGATTACTAAAGAGACTGGAATAATTTGTTGAACGGGTGGAGACCATCCAAACAACAGCATTACTGAGACGACCAGAATACAGAGAAGAGTCCTGGTGATTTGAGGAGACTTGCTGTCTCAGTGAAAAACCATCGGCAAATGCTGATGTGAAATGCTAAAATAAGACATGCTTTCTGATGTATTTTGATTGGTTTGGTTTGGTTTGTTTGGTTTTATGGCATATCAACCCTTGCAGGTTATTCAACGCCAAATCCATTTTTATGTAAATAATCTGCTCTATTGAAAATAGTTCAGTTTAGCATAAGTACACAGTTTAATTGTCAAAAACATTTCCATTTCAAACTATTCAAGCAGTTATATGTAATAATTCAGTTAAGTGTAAATACAGTTTTAATGTCGAAAAACAGTTCTATTTGAAATAATTCAGTTAAGTATAAACACGCAGTTTAAGTGTAAGTACGGTTTAATTGTCAAAAACGTTTCTATTTCAAGCTATTCTGTTTACTCAATTCATTTTAGCATAAGAATGCTGTTAGTTCTATTTAACACATAGATAGGGTCCTATCAGGTGCTACGACTCCGGGCCAGAGTGGACCTGGGAGCGATGGCAATGAAGGAGTACTCCGCATTCCCCAAAGCTCTAGCACTGTTTGAACCTCACCATCAGACTGTTTAGTGTCATATACAGGACACTCGTTAAGGGGGGTCTTACCCATCTGCAGCGGTGCAGTCAGTGTATCCTACAGCCCCAGCTGACTGGGCAATGTATTTTGATGTTCCAGTGGACCACCGAGTAATAGTAAAGTAAAGAGAAAAGATTGACAGATACCTTGCCAAAGAACTAACAAATGTCAGCATTGGTGTTAATAAATTGCGGACAGGTGATATATACACAACTTAAAATCCACCCTGATGAATGAAACGCACAAAGTTCTCTTGGATTTGGACATAAAAATGGGTCATCCACCACCGTCCAGACGACCAGGTCGAGTGATAACCAACAAAAACAAAGAAAAAATAAATAAAAATAAGAAAAAGAATATGTCGTTCCAGAGGACCACAGAATAAAATTAAAAGAAATCGAAAAAACAGAAAAGTATCTTGACTTTGCAAGTGAACTTAAATAAACACAAAAAACTATAGACTATGAAGATGACGACAATCGAAATTGGTGCACATGGCATAATCCCAAAAGACTTGATAAAAAGACTACAAGACTTATAAATCAGAGAACAAATAGAAACAATCCAAACTCCAGTATAGTAAGATGAGCCAGAATACTGAGAATAGTACTGGAGACTTGAGGCATAATCCCAAAAGACTTGATAAAAAGACTACAAGACTTATAAATCAGAGAACAAATAGAAACAATCCAAACTCCAGTATAGAAGGATGAGCCAGAATACTGAGAATAGTACTGGAGACTTGAGGAGACTTTATGTCCCATAAAATCCAATAAGAAGCCATCAGCTAAAACTAGTCGGAAAATTTCTCAGAAGAGTAAAATTACAATAATACTTTGGATTATTGGAATATGAAGGGTTACGGAATCCAAAGGAGCCACTATTCTCCGGAACTTTTCAAACCAGACTGAAAAAATATCCATAAACCAGATGTTGTGGCCGAGGACAAAAAATGAAAAAAAACATTCCTTCTAATTGATACGTAAGTGCCAACATATAATAAAGAATATCATAAAATATGCCAACACAAAGACCTAGAAATAAACATGGGAAAATGTCGTACCATAAACCTACCACGGTCCTTATAATATGGGGAATCCTGGGTATGATCAAGAAACAGATAAACACATTAAAAAGATATCTGGCATTCCCGGTCAATAAAAACGTATTTTAAAAATGCTCTTTGTGAAACTTCGGAGAGCACAATAAATGCAAAAGAAAAATATCATCCCCCCCAAAAAAAAAACATTTATGCATGGAATACATATTATCACTCTATTCTTTCATCCTATGCCTTGGGTAAAGTCACGGTGAAGTATCATAAGAAACCGAAAATAGAATCGGAAAATTGATAATAATAATAATAATAATAGCAATAATAATAATAATAATACTTTCACCATGCTACAGAACTCATGAAATTTTGTGACAGTGATAGCAATGATAATTAGTTCTCTTGGAACGGTCCCTAACGGATTAGAAAGAGGATTGAAGAGAAACAATTCGGAGGAAGATCCGAGATAATTCAGACAATCAAGATCAGGCAAAATAAGCAGAAGAGTCCTCGTGACATAAAAATCTTGTGATCACTCAGAATCCTGTTTAAACACACCTGCTCGTACTGTAATCCTGAGACGAGTCCTGGAGACTCGAGGAGACTTGCTGTCACTCAAACTCCAGTGTAAAACCATCAGTTAACGCTGATGTGAAAAACTCTAAAGGAGTATAATAATAATAATAATAATAATAATAATAATAATAATAATAAATAAGACGCAACAAAATAGCTAGTGCAGACTATGCGGTGACAGAGATGAAACCATCAATCACATAATAAGCAAATGCAGCAAATTGGCAGAGAAGGAGTACAAGGCTAGACACGACTGGGTGGGCAAGGCGATCCACTGGTAAAAGTGCAAGGAATTTAAATTTTACCAAGCCAATAAATGTTATATGAACAACCCAGCACATGTCATAGAAAATGACACGCACAAACTCCTGTGGGACTTTGATATACAAACGGATCACCTAATCTCGGCCCGAAGACCAGACCTTATAATAATCAACAAAAAAAGAAGAAAATATGTTAAATTGTCGACTTTGCTGTCCCGACAGACCACAGAATAAAACTGAAAGAATGTGAAAAGAGAGATAAGTACCTTCACCTTGCTAGAGAATTGAAAAAAACTATTGAACATGAAGGTGACAATTATACCAATTGTGATTGGTGCTTTTGGCACGGTAACTAAAGGATTATTAAAGGGACTGTAAGATTTAGAAGTTGGCGGCCGAGTGGAGACCATCCAAACAACAGCATTATTGAAAACGGCCAGAATACTGAGAAGAGTCCTGGAGACTTGAGGAGACTTGCTGTCACTCAGTCTCCAGTGAAAGACCATGAACTTATGCTGATGTGAAAAACTCTAATGAGTAATAATGATAATAATAATCGAAAACAGTCTGTGGGAACCAGAAATACGAGGCATATTTGAAAATGCAGTCAACAGCTCTGCTTATATATTATCTACTTTCACAGGGTACTGGAGAAATATCGTTCACATTTGGAATGGTCATCTGGGTGGTGTAATTGAAGTTCAGCAAATACCTCTCTAAAGTGAATTTCTCACCCTTTAATTTTCATATAAAATAAGTTACCAAGATTCCTTTGATAATTGCACATCGTGCTTTTATAGTTAAAACGTTTTTATAACCCTAAGAAGCTAGACAGCAATTACACAATAATGTTGCGAGCACTATTGAACAAGTCCTGGCGGCAACACCCCACGAAGCACCAACTATACAGCCACCTGCCTCCCATCACGAAAACTATCCAAGCTAGACGAACCAGGCAAAAGCAGGACAACCAGCTCGAACATACATACAAAAGCTACCTGAGGATACGGGATGTAACCCTGAAGACTTTCCAGTGGCGATGAACGATAGGGAGAAGTGGCGAGAGAGAGTCAGGTATATCCGTGCCTGTGGCACGACATCATGATGCTGATGATAATCCTGGGAAATCTATTATTGCTTCACGGAGATCATTTTGAGCTCATTTTATCTGAAAGACATGTTTCAGGAGATAATTTTCTTTCTATGGCTGTATTGATTTTCTATCCAGAACAGCGCAATTCCGACGTAACATAAAATGTGCTCGAGAAGATCCATGTGTAGTAATTACTGATTAACCACTCCTAAAAAAGTATTTAACTACTTACACACAATATGTACTGGTCGAAGCAATGATCATAACTGGTTGTAACTGAAAAGTAAATTGCAAAACATTAACTGGATTGAGCTAATATTGGTAACAATCCAAATTTCACTGTTCCCTCACCAGTTAAAATTTAAGAGGTGGTAGTTATTTATCCCGCTCCCTGTGCATGAGTCTAGTAGAGTGAAATAGAGTCGCTATCACTTGGAATCCAGTGAAGTCCACTAATTATTTCTGTCAGAGAAACTTCGCAAAGAAAACAATAATACACGTTAATGATATTTTAAATATTTATAATTTCTGCAAATTTTCAGAATGTCAAATAATGTTGTTTTTTTTAAAACATCAATTTTCTGAGGCGAAAACTCACAATCAGAGCTAGTGAAATTTTATTTAAATCTTTGAGAAAATGTATTAAAAAGGAGACTCTCAGACATAATCTACGCTGAATTCAACCATAGTTATTTCAAAGACTCAAACAGCATATACACTAAAAGTAAATAAATATTGTTTTAACGTTGTGGCACCAAATAGACGGTTGTAACATTACACGGCAAAAGCAGACGCTTGCAACTCCACGGTGTTCAAATGGAGTTCCTGCTAGTACGGTCTTAATTGACATTTGTACTACTATATGGACGCATCCACCACCTCGTGTTAAACGTGTCCATGAGTATAGAATTACATCTTAAGAGCCAGTCGGGCCTCGTTTGCATTTCACATTGCGTTAATACCTTTGGAAAAAGTGAGAAAAGTGACGAACACACTAAAATCCTGTCTTGGTCTACTAATACAAAAGTTTATTCGTTACAACACATTTTATTAGACGTCGCGAGGAGAGAAATAGCGTATAAAAACTGAGTTGACCACGTTTGCTAGACAAAGGGGGACAACATGTTGTGAGAAGAAAGAAAGCAGAAACAAAACTTTAATTTTCTTTAACGTTTTTTATGGTAGTTCTAACATGTGCTTACTCGCGGAGTCCGTTCTTATAGGTAAGCGTCTGGGTTTGAGACCACTTTTTGGAGCTCATTCCAAACTGGGAGCCGCAACTTCAGGCTGTCTTCACATTGCCGTGTCTGGTCTTCACCTAACTGTTTTCACCTTGTCGCGTTCGGCTGTCAACTAACTCTTTACTATCATCTATCCCACATCCACTGCTATTATGGCGTTTTCATTTGAGTTCATTTCAACCAATCAGAATGCGTCGATTCGCTGCTGATAGGTTTCTATTTTTAACCCGGGTGTCCATAATTATTGACATTAAGAGTAGGCTTTGTAGGTAGGGGTAATCATCCACCGACTGTATCTCCAGCAGAGCGAAGAAGTGCATCCCCCAGGGGTGTGCTGGGTTTGACGTTAAAGGGCATCAGGTTGTAAGCATCCGGTTGTGGATATCTGGCCATTTTAGCTTACTCTTTCGTTGCCATTACTCTCAGCTCCACACAAACCTTCAGAGGAATTTTTTTAACGTTTGTCGTGACAAAAAACCATTGAATGATTGAAATTGTATAACTATGTGGAAAACCCATCATTTGTCAATAGAAGTACTTCCTTGAAATCTTATATACATTATTAGTAACTGATAGAATTACTTTCAACTATAAAACTGAGCAAATTATTTGTATCAAATATTGGCTGTAAATGCCTATTAAGAGATTGATCTGTTTGGTTTGGTTTCTTTAATGGCATATCAACCTTCTTAGGTTATTTAATGCCAAAGTCTTTCTTCGAGAAGAACAATTGTGATACTGTTTAACTTATAGCTGGGAGTTAATATGTTATTAAATTTATGAAAACTACAAAATTTATTAGTCAGATCAATAAATATGTAAATAATTATTTTTTCACTTTATATATCTTAGATTAATTTTAGCATTCGTCATATAGATAATTAAATTTCTCCTGGTAACCAGGTGACAGAGCTGTTGGCGATGATGCCATGGAAAACCTATTTGTTTTTATAACTAAAAAAAATTATCCATCCGACGGTGCAAGGGTGCTCCCTGTGTCTCTGCCAGTAACACTGAAGTGCATAGTAGGCATTATTTTCGGAGCAGTCTTCGAATATTTTTGGCAGTACTGATAAAAAAAGAATAAGAAAAAGCATAAGAAAAGTAGCGATAACGAAACCCCAGGCGGTGTTATGAGATCAGATCTTTCTTACTGACAAATCATTTCTAGAGAACAAAGATGAAATATTTATCAGAAAAAGAGTCCTAACTGATTTTCCTGTTGATAATATTTGCATTAGTAACAGCTAGCATCAACGAGAAAAAAATAATTGTGGGAATCCGGAAATGAGAAACAGTAGGAAATGTGGAATGAAGGTTTGCAGATAGAGGAGCGAATCAATGAAAATACAAACCAACCGAATGGACTCATGACTTCGATTGAACACAAAACGAGATCATGAGTTTGAAAATAAGGGTATAAGACTTAGGCTGCTATATATACATATTTTTATCAAAAACATAATCAGTATGTTCACCTAAGGACTCTTGTTTTATGTATATATATATATATATATATCGGTAGCCGATAGGGTATAGAAAATGTAAACAAACGGCTGCTGCTGCTGTTGCTAAATAAATACCTTAAAAATCCCCTCAGCTAACGTGGCCCGCTTGGTGGCCGAGAGGTCTGAGACTTTGTTTAACGTTAAGTTGGACGGGTTTCGATCCCAGCTTCGAGCGTCCAGCGTGTCTACCCACACTGAAGAGTTATGATAGAACGAAACAATCTGTCTGCGGATGACTATATATATATATATAAGTAGAAAAGTAAAGTTGATGGCCATAGTCGCGGGCGACGTTAAGGCTCTCTTTTCTTTAGCAACTTCGCCGGGTTTTATGGGAGGACGCTACTCCTTTCCTTCGATTGTTCCACTTTACCCTTGATCCCTATCTTTTTATGTACTTTAAAAAGAACAAACAAGCGTGAATTTTCACCCTAAAACTGTGCAGAAATTATAAATATTTAAAGTATCAATTATTCTGCTCTTCACGTATTTCTAAATATTTTGTGGATTTCACCGGATTCCGACTGAGAGCAAGTCTATTTGCCTCTCCTGGACATACAAGGTGCCGCATCAAATACTATTTTTTTGTGTCATTAAGGACTCAACCTGGGATTGAAATCCAGTCTCCCGGACAACATATACACTCACACACACGCACACACACGAACATATATATATATATATATATATATATATATATATATAGATAGATATAAGCATCGTAACTGGTTAAGGCTATAAAAAGTCGATTTTGTTAGTTTAGATCCCCTGGTGAAAACCTACTTCGGAAGTACAAAATTATACTGTAATCTTTTTCAAGGAATCATGGAAGAGGCATTTTACAAAACAATACGACGGCGATTTATTTCCTATATCATAAAGCGTACACATGAGAATTGCAATGCATGCTGGGTACTTCTAACGAAATAATGAAAACATTGATGACCCGTTCTTCTTTGCACATATGCGCATGGACACAACATTTTTGCCCAATCAGCGACCAGTTACATCCCTCAACTCTAGAGGTGTCCATGTTGTACTGGTTATTGTTATTGGAAATGGACGCAAAGATCCACGTTCATAAATGGGCCATGCTGTTTGCATTTCACATTGCCTTAATACCTTTGGGAAAGGTTTGAATTCAACTATCCTCCCACCACTTATGAGGAAAAAGTAGGACAGGCTGGACTTTTTAATCTTGTTATGATAACCAGTCAAAACGAAGGAAAACTCTGAATTCAAACCTATTAAACTCCTCTTAAAATGACCTTGTGTCATATCCCGCTCGTACAGAAGGGTGTGTAAAAACATGCATCACTGACATTTGTGCGGACACTGTATGTCTCAAAGTGGACTAGCTCAGAGCGATACCATATATGAAGGGATGTCGAGAGACAGACAAGGGAATCCTTGCTGTTGGATTGCCCTCATGAGTGTACATGTTTTTTTTTTATTTAACAGCACAGTCTAATACTTATTATAAATATGTCAGAGAAATATGAACCTATGGTATCCGTGCATATATATATATATATACGTATACAAATACAAATGTCCTTCGAAAGGTTCTAAGCCTTTGAAGGAGGCGGAGAAACAAGATAGTTTTTCGCTAGTTTTCAATATAGTTATCCTTTAAGTTAATGCACATAATCAAATAATACTCAAGCATAGCAATCCCATCATGAAAGTTTTTTTTTAATCCTACTCCGCTAAAATCTCCTCCACAACACATATGACTTCGTCATTGTTTCAAAAATAGCAACCACGCTGGATGAATTTGTGTTTAGGAGACAGGAAGTCTGATTAAAGAAATCTGGTAATTAAGGGACATGCAGTTGCAGTTTATATCCACAGTTAGCAGCTTCATTTACCGGAAACTGAGCAGTGTAAACAAGTGCATTATTCTGGAGCAAGATGACACTTGCCCGCAGCTTCCCTCTGCTTGACTTGATTACTTCCTTCAATTGTCTTCATCCCGATGCATTGTACTGGCCATCATAAGAATAGTTTTTATTTTTACTTTTCCAAGAAGTTAAATATGATAACACCTTCAGGATCTAAAATATATGAACCATCAACTTGCCAACAGACATTGCATGCTTAAATTATTTAGTGGATGCAGAACCTGTGTGTTTCCACTGTTTGCTTTGAATTTTTGCTCGTGGTTCAAAAGGTTGAACCAAGGTTTAATAGTGGGTTACAAATTTGTGGAAGAAATTCTAAGGGTTAGCCTAGTAGGGAGTTAGAAATGAACTGAATAAGTCAATCCTTTTTAGTTTATTGTCAATAATGTTGAGACACAAATTAAACACTTCTAGCAAATCTCCAAGGTGTAAGTTAGAATTGTGTAGAACCAAAACTGCTAAACAGTAAGACGTATGTCGTTGAAAATAATACTGTTAATGGCACCAGATTTTTCATCAGTGATTGATGATCTAGCACGTCCTATTCGAGCGTTAAATTTGAGATGTCTCTTCTCCGCTATAATTTCGTATCCTAATTCTCCATTTGTGCATTGATTGCGGAATCCATAGCAAATATGCTTATGGAATCCCTTGGATGCCAATTCCTTTACTGATATTTTATGACCGAGCACACTTTTTTGTGTCCATTTTTAGATTTGTCGCACACCTTCACCTTTGAACTTGGCCTCAGCTTCAGATAAATAAAACAGAAAACTGAAATATTTTTTTAGTATAAATAGTGATAGTGTGTGGGTACATCAAAGATATTTAGCCATGGCACATTTTAAGGGTGAGCCTTTTAACGTTCTGATCGAGCCAAGTGTGTATATATATTTATATGTGTGCGTGTATTTGTATGTCTGCGTGAACAAATCTACATCTATATTTCTATATATCTACCCATCTATATATATATATATATATATATTGTTACGCCACCAAGTGCCCCGTGAGCCAACAGAGTGCCGTTCATTCCTGCCAAGTTCACAAGTTAAAGCAGGGCCCACTTGTGGGCTGTGGATTGCCAAACTCTATTTAATGTTACAGATATCACAAATTCAATCATCAATACCAGTTTGAGTAAAAAAAATTGCCACTTGATGTCTCTTTATATAACACTCAGTATTATCAAGTAGGGATCAAGGATAAAATGGAGAAATCTAAAGAAATGAGTAGCAGCATCCCCTGTACCTCAGTGTAGTAGCTATTGAAAAGGGGGACTTCAGGACGACCTCGATTACGGTCGCAAACTTTACTTACTTATATGTATGTGTGCATTTATGAATGTGTATGTATGTGTATTATAATCTTCACTGCAAGTGTCGTTTCGCGTCATTTCATTCCAGGATTACTATATCTCATAACTGATATAAATATGAATGACTGGGAAAGCTATCATTAGAAGCATCAAGGACTTTATAAAAAAAAAACAAAAGTGTTGTAAATATTATTCGGGTAATTATTATAACATTGAAATAAAAAAAGACACGAAGTAAATGTCAGAAATATGTTTCAAAACACAACGAAGACTTTTCATTTGATTTGAACTTGGGTCACTAAGACATCTTCCTACAGCTCTACCTTCACCACTTAAACGTGCAGGATGTGTTTTAAGTACTGGAACATTAGGATCAAATTCAGAACTTAGGGGGTGGCCTCATTGCGGTATAATGGTTAAAACGGTGGACTGTGGAATCGTAATATGAGATTTCGAACCTCCATCGCACTATTACGTCCACTTTCAGAAAAATACCATTGAGAAAGGAATGAAACCCTTACCCTCCAATCTAAGGGTTAAATAATACCACTACTGTCGTTGTATGTTTAGGCATTAAATAATCCAAGAAATTTGATATGCGATTAAACTAACAAACCAAGCCATATCAAAATTCCGAAGGTTCACGTGACTTCCGGACGTGCAAGTGTTATCTGTATATACAAAAGTGATCTGCATGACAATTTAAACAGTGATATAAAACGTGGAATTACTTCATGGGTGATGTCTATCGATATGACGATGCAATAAAATCATAGCTCTTTCCGTAGATTCATTTGACAGACAAATCAGTGAACAAGAAAACTCTTCTTCTTCCACTCAAAAGGAGGTGCCCGTGGTGTAATGGTTATCGTCGCAAGAATTGGACACGACGACACGAGTTCGAATCCTGGACTGAATGTATTTCACATTGCACTAATACCCTTGGAAAAGGTATGAATCCAATTATTCTCCCTCCAGCTATGGGTAAATAATAGGGCAGAAGAGGTTCTTCAGCCTTGGTGAGGCAACTAGTCTAGGAGAAGGAAAACTCTGAACTCAAACCTGTTAAACTCCGCTTAAAGAATTGACCTTGTGTCAAATCCTGCCCGAGCGGAGGGGTTGGGTAAATATGATCATCCACTCAAAAGCATTAAACAAGGGTTTCACTCTATCCTATCCTGTTTGGAATCTTGAGGGAAAGAATAGTATATATATTTTTTACAGGTTATTTCATCTGTGGGTCATTCATTTCACCTAGACATAGTGAAAGAAAGAAAAGCTTGATGAACTCGTAAAATCTAGTATTTACCTATTCTCTTGCAGGTGATCATCATCAGTGCTTTTTTCCACATTGTGGGCTAAGCAACAACATAAATATTTTAAACACTGAATAAATAGACGAGGAAATATCGCTGCATCGATGAACACGCAATTTAATAAAGGTTATCGACGTTTCGCATTCTCGGGACGAAAAATTTTGCAAAAGGCAAAAAAATAGGGAGCAAATGAATTGTCAGTTTTGATAGCTATGCCTGCTTTACCATGAAACGGTTGACAAATAACCAGCAACAAACCCAGGACATAAAAATTATGTCTGCTCTAAATAAAATAGCAACTGAAAAGGAAAAGAAAAATAATTAAGAAAAAAAAAGCCGGAGTAAAAAGAGAGATAGGAAATCAGAATACGAAAGCTAAAGCAATATCAAGTACATACTGTAATATATATATATATATATATAAGTCTTTGATTTACCAACCTTCCTCGTGTTTGTATCATACTGTTAGATTCACCACGATCATTTCAACATATATATAAACTTATCAGAGGAAATGACTTGGACATCACCGCAAATTGAATCCCCAAAAGAAGGAGTTAGATCAGTAATAGGTGAAGCCAAGAAATGCAAGGGGACAATTTCCGTTAGAGCAAACATTAATATCATAATTTCAGAGCTGCGAAAAGCAAAAAAGAATATCTGCTCTCTCTCTCTCTCTATATATATATATATATATATATATATATATATTTGCACAGACGGCTGGGACTGAAAAATACACTGACTGCATCTCTGCCGAGAGGTAATACTTGGCCAATAAATGTCTTGCATATGACACTAAACAATCTTATGGTAAGGCTTCAATAATGCAGGAGCTTTGGGAAATGTGGAGTATTCTTTCGGTTCCATCGCTCCCATGTCAACTCTGGCTCGGAGTGGTAGTACATGATTGGTTCCTATCTATGAGCCAAATAGAACTAAACTGTGTAACTGCGCTAAGCTGGACTGTTTAAAATTAACTGTTTTATATTTGATTATGTATAAACAAATAAATGTGTACTTATGCTAAACTGAATTGTTTGAAATTGAACTGTTTTATTATCTACCAGTATGTGAAGAAATGATTAACACTTAATTGAATTTATAATGATACTTGGAGCCATCTAAATTTGTTGATATGCTAAATCGAATTGTTTGAAATATAACTGTTTTTACATTTGACAGTCTGTAAGTAAAAACAAAAAAAAACCTGTCTTTAAATAAATCGCTAACTGTGTGTAAACAAAAGTTGTTTCTTATGCTAAAATGAATAGTTTGAAATTGAGTGAAATCATTTAACTTTGTGAAAAAAAAGATCCTCAGGCTTGTTTAAAAATATAATCTTCAAATTGCATTCAGATATTATATATTTAATAAATGTATAGATAGGATTTGGTATTAAATTTGCAATTATGGTCGACATGTCATAAAACCAAGCCAAAACAAACTAAATCAGATCTTTTATATATATATATATATATATATATATATATATATATATATATATATATATATATGACCACTATCTGTGGGAGCTCGAATCTGCGGAAGGTTTGTCACTCCCTCAAATGCAGAATACAAATACTTCAACTGATAGCAAAGCTTCATTTCAGGAGATCTGGGGAGTTTTGAACATAACATCATTGACAATACTCTTACTTGAATGCCTATCAGAAACCCCAGCCAATGAGGTCGTAGCATGTTCCGACTGCTCCTCTGCAGAAGGATAAGACCCCCACCACATATTGGCTGTGAATAGTTACATATAATTCTAAAGTACGATAATCTGGATGTTGAGCAATCCGTTATCTGACAGTCGAAAAAGTCATTTGACCTGCACTTCTCGGCTTTAGCTATTACTGTGTTAAGCGGGTGGTCGGAGAATCCCCATTTGATCTAACGACTGGGCACATCAATTCCTAATACCTATATGGCTTTTTCGACCGTATTTTCCAAATTCCTCTTGTGGCAAACAAGTACCAAACCCTATTTTCTTCCAAATGTCCTCAGAAAAGGAAGCTAGTTATATAGTGACCCTCGACCTAGTCGTCAATCAAGAGATACACCTGTGTAAATAAGCGGAAGAACAGCGGAAGCAGGTGGGTGTGAGACAATGATATAACCAGGCGCACAAACGGCTTCGAGTCAGTTGGTGGCAAGATTCCGAATTGAGAGCCAGCGGCAGACAGAAGGCTTTGGGCCCTTAGTGACGCACGGTTGAGCAACCCAGCCAAGATGAGAAAGATGTACTGCTGGTTCAATATTGCAGTCTGTCCCCGTATCCAACTCATCTCTCACACACAACAACTATCACCCTTTCAAGAATAAAGTGTGAGAGATTATATTTTTATAAAGTAGTGTGTTCGTTCGTTCATTGAAGTTCGTCATTACGTTTGATTATGTTTCTGCATATATTTGTATTATGTATATGTATGTGGCTATACAACAAGCTGAGGGTCATCAGCACTGTGATTCCAGTGTTTAACTATGATCAAATAAATGCTTTATATCAAATGCAATAATTAGGGTTATATATCAATAAATAAAATCATTCAACCTTGAATAAAAATTCATCCATAGGATTCAAAATGGTAAATAGCCTATTTGAAACCATGCCCGGAGGATGACACGAAAGAGTGTCTGAGGGTTAAGCTCTAGTCCAGGGGTTTGTTGAATATGGAATATACGTTCAGTAACATTATTTTCTTAACATATCTGACCTGGCGTGGTAGTACATGGTAGGGTCCTATATATGTGTCACATTGGAAACGTCAGTCGTTTATTAAGAATTACTGAAAAGGGAGACTTCAGTTAACCCTCGACGAAGGTCGTCAACTTATGATTTCATCATTGGGAGCCTTTCTCATCAGGTTTAGCCAATGCTCTGTCACTGGAATTTGAGTTACAGCTTGTCTCCTCAAGTCTCCAGGACTCTTCTTAGTATTCTGGCCATTCTCAATAATGTTGAAGTTCGGATGGTCTCCACTTGTCCTCCTAAATCCAAGTCCTACAGTCTACGAAAAAAATATATTGAGGACTATTCATCATCATCATGTCGTGCCGCAAGCACGGATATCCCTGACCCTCTCTTGCCTCTTCTCCCAATCGTTCATTGCATCCGGCAGGTCTTCAGGGCTACATCCCGTATTCTCACAGAATGTATGTTCGAGCTGGTCGTCCTGCTATTGCTCGGCCATATGTGTGGGTCCATAGGAGTACACCACTTAAGAGCTCGTCCCTGCTTCTCCAGCAGTGTCCTGAATACGGCCTACCAAAAGAAACCGTAGCAGCAATAACGATTCTCTACAAAAACACCAAAGTGAAAGTATGTTCACTGGATGGAGACACAGAATACTTCGACATTATAGCAGGAGTACTACAAGGGAACCCGCTAGCCCCTTACCTCTTTATCATCTGTCTAGACTACATGCTAAGAACATCGATTGATAAAATCAGAGAAAACGGCTTCGAGCTGACAAAGAAAAGAAGCAGAAGGTATCCTGCAAAAACAATTACCGACGCCGACTACGCCGATGACATAGCGATACTGGCAAATACGCCCAACCAAGCAGAAATACAACAGCATAGTTTGGAACGAGCTACCGCAAGCATAGGCCTCCATGACAATGCACACAAAACTGAATATATGTGCTATACTCAAACAGGCGACATTTCCGCACTAGAGGGAACCTCTCTGAAACTGGTAGACAAATTCTCCTAACTGGGAAGCAGTGTCTCATCAACCGAAAAAGACATCGACATGCGGCTAACGAAAGCATGGACAGCTATCGATAGACTATCGATCACATGGAAATCAGGCCTGATTGATAAAATGAAACGCAGTTTCTTCCAGGCAGCGGTCGTATCGATACAGCTGTATGGATGCGCTTCTTGGATGCTAACTAAACGGCCGAAGAAACAAGACGACAAGAATGTTGCAAGCAATACTGAACAAATCCTGGCGGCAACACCCCACAAGGCAACAACTATACGGCCACCTGCCTCCCATCAGGAAAATTGAGGACTATTAATTTGACAGTAATATCAATCGGAGTAAGAATATTACGAACGATTATTTAAAAACTCTATTCGGGAATTGGTTCACTTAAACCCTGAGGAAATAATTGAAATTTTCAGACTAAAACACGGCTGAAATCGACAAGAAAACTTTGAAATAAATTGAAGAGAGTTGCTATCACCGGCAATGCAATGAAAACAACCCGGTAGTATGGATGTAAAAAATCGCTAAAACTAGATTATTATTATTATTATTATTATTATTATTATTATTATTATTTACTCATTTGAGTTTTTCAAATCAGCGTTAGCTGCTGGTTTTTCACAGAAGTTTGAGTGACCACAAGTCTCCTAAAGTCTCCTGGGTTCTTCTAATTATACTGGCCGTTCTCAATACTGCTGTCGTTTGGATGGTCTCCTCTCGTTCACCAACTTCCAAGTTCTCCAGTCCCTTTAGTAATCCTTTAGTTATTGTTCAAAACCCACCAATTACAATTGGTATAATTGTCACCTTCACATTCCACAGTTTTTTCAATTCCCTAGCAAGGTCGAGGTACTTATCCTTCTTTACGCATTTTTTCAGTTTTAATCTGTGGTCAGCAAAGTCGACAATTTTGCAAGTTCTCTTTTTTTGTTGATTATTATTAAGTCTGGTCTTCTGGCGGATTTTAGATGATCCGTGTGTATGTCAAAGTCCCATAGGAGTTTATGTGTGTCATTTTCTAGGACAGGAGCTGGATTGTGCTTATATTATGTGTTTTTATGGTCAAATTTAAATTTCTTGCACTTCTCCCAGTAGATGAGTTTGCCGACCCAATCATGACTAGTCTTATATTCCTTCTGCGCTAATTTGCTGCATTCGTTTATTTTGTGATTGATGGTTTCATCTCTGTCACCCCATAGTCTACATTTGCTATTTTGCTGCGTCGTATCTATTCTCGCTTTGATATGATTTGTTCTTACGGCGTTGCCTTTTGTTGCTATTAGGTGAGATTCTGTTTCTCTCTTAAAGTTTCTTTTTCTAAGCCATGTCTAGGTTTTGTCGTGTGAGATGTTGTTTATTAGTCGGTTCAATCGCCCATAGAGTTGCTTTCCTTCCCGTCTTTGTTTCATAGTTATTGTCATTCTGATGTCCATCGTGTTATCAGTATCGTTTCTGATGGCTTTAATGAGTCCTCCATCGTGTTTTTGTGTATAGTCATCGAGTCGTTGTATCGATGCAGCAACGCTGTCTTCAATGCTGGCAAGTCCTCTGCCTCCCTATCTTCGTGAAACATTGTATGTCAACGTCGTCTCTGGGATGTAAAGCCTTATGCATTGTCATTAGCTTTCTTGTTCTTGGGTCCATTTGTTTAAGTTCGTCTCTGGTCCACTTGAGAAAGGGTCCAGAATATGTAAAGAGTGGTATAGCCCAAGTATTTATTCCTTTAATAAGGTTTCTGCTGGAAAGTTTTGTCTCGAGTAGTTTTCAAGTTCTCCTGAGATATTATTTTTGATTTTTTTTTATTTCATTTCCACTTATTTGATGGCGTCATGCGATCTACAAAGTTTGTATCGGGATGTGGATTTTCTGAGTATGTGGTTAAGTGGCATCGTGGCAATTATGAAGAGTTGTGGTGAATGTGCATCTCCTTGGAAAATCCCTCTTTGGATCTTTGCTTCAGCTAATCTTCTTCCTGCTGCTGTCAATTCCACTCTCCAGGTTTTTATGGTTTTGTCGATGAAGTTTATGACTTCATCTGATATATTATACATTTTGAGGCTGTTTATCATCCATTATTATTATTATTAGTAGTAGTAGTAGTAGTATTCACTCCTTGAGAGTTTTTCACATCAGTTTTAGCTGATGGATTTTCACTGGAGTTTGTGTGACATTAAGTCCCCTGAAGTCTCCAGGACTCTTCTCAGTATTCTTAATAATGCTGTAGTTTGGATGGTCTCCACTCAGCCGCCAACTTCCAAGTCATCCAGTCCCTTTAATAATCCTTTAGTTACTGTACCAAAAGCATCAATTAGAATTGGTATAATTGTGACCAGCTTGTTCCATAGCTTTTTTCAATTCCCGAGAAAGGTCGAGGTACTTATCCTTCATTTCACCTTCTTTCAGTTTAATATGCGGTCAGCCAGGACAGCAAAGTCGACAATTTTGCAAGTTGTCTTTTTTTTGTTAATTATTTTTTTTGTTAATTATTATTTTTTTTTAATTAGGTCTGGTCATCTGGCCGAGATTAGGTGATCCGTCTGTACGTCAAAGTCCCATAGGAGTTTACATGTCTCATTTTCTAGGACAGGTGGTGGGTTGTGCGTATACCCTTTGTTCGTATTGTCAAATCTAAATTTCTTGCACATCCCCCAGTCGATCACTTTGCCGACCCATTCGTGTCTAGTCTTATACTCCTACTGTACAAATTTACTGCATTTGCTTATTATGTTATTGATGGTTTCAACTCTGTCACCGCATAACCTATATTTGCTATTTTATTACGTCTTTTATATTCTCGGCTTGATATGATTGGTTCTTAAGGCATTGTTTTGCGCTGATATTAGAAGAGATTCTGTTTCTCTGTTAAAGTTCCTTTTCATAGCCACGTTCACGTTTTGTCTCCTTGAAAGTTTTTCACACATGTTTTTGCTGATGTTGGACTTACACTGAAATCTGAGTGACAGGAAGTTTCCTCAAAGAGACTTTTCAGTGTTTCGTTTGTTTGTTGTTTAGTGGCATATCAACTTCTTTGGTTATTTAATGTCAAATCAATCCCTCTTGGAGGACAGTAGAGGCACTATTTAACACATTACTTTGAGGATAAGGTGGTTCATACCTTCCCCAAGGGTTTTTTGTCCGAAAGAGATCATAATAGCGCAGTTTGAGTTCGAACTCACTTATTACGCTTTAAACATTACACCAGGTGGATACCTGATTTATTATTATCCTTATTTACAAGAAAAAATTGTTTAATTTGGTGGATTTTGCTCTTCCACTTAATCACATGATGAAAAAAGAAAATGTAAAGCCGGTTAAATCACTGAACCTTTTCAGAGACCTGGAAAAAAACCTTAGACAATGAAAGTTAAAGTAATACAAAAAAAAATTAGCGCGCTAATGTATAATATATATTCGATTGGTGGGAAGGTTCGAATTTGACTGAGTATTTCAAAGGTGTTCGGATTTTTTATGTTTAACTTTGTGATTACAAATTTCCATGAGATGAATTTCGGGAATTGGTGGATGGATCCAAAAATTGTGTGCACCCAGCAATTCAAATTGGTGTGGAAAAAAAAAACACTTGCAACGAGTAAAATAATGATTGACAGAATTTGAACATCACTGATCCTCCATAAAAGAAATTATAACTATCTAGACTTTGCTAGATATATTTAAAAAAGCGATGTAAAATACAGTTGACAGTGATACCAATGAAAGCAAGAGCACAAAAGGCTTTGAAAAAGACTTGGTTTACTGAATATTCCGGGAAGGATTTAAACTGTCCAGACTACTGGTTGATCCAAGGGAGGACATTTAATCGAGTTTCCACTCATCAAGAACCAATTTTACAATAACGAGAGATGTTTGGAAAGACAAAGACATTTACACATTTAGAAACATTTGATATTTACATTAAAAACATATTAAAGAAATATAAGCAAGAATCCACATATGTGTTCAAACAGTAATATATGGCAAACAGTTATTATCTTTAAAAAATACGTGAATTCTTTTTTTTTTCTTGTTTTTTTAAAAAAATTTATTTTTTATTGCATTGACGTCTTTGCATTTCATGGTAAAGCTAGCAACTACGTTATTTGCCGATTAGAGACACCAAGTCTGTTCAATGTAAAAAGATAAAAGGAGACGTCTTTTGAGTTCGATGAGCAGAAACGAGATATCCAGGTATTTTCCATTAAAAAAGAATGGGGAACGAAAAAAGTCGAGAAAGGATTTTCGGATTCTCGCCTAACCACAAGGCCTGCAAAATCTTAAGTTATTTTGTTTTTACATAATTGAATTCGTTGTCAATAATTATTTAACTATATCGAAATTTCCATACCAATTTTAACAGGTGGATTTTCACATGTGCCTGAGTAACATTCACATTCTTTTAAGCATTTTAGCTGATTTTAACTGAACTGAAATCTGAATATTTTTTTCTTTTGATCATCTGTTCAATCATCCCTTTTCCAGGACATTAGGATTCAGTACTAAGATATACAGACATGAGTGGTATCACGGTCAACTTTATGTTCAACAGCTTTCCAAGCCTTCTGACAATATATGAGATTTTTAGCATCTTTTCGCTTTCTTTGATTATCACTTAATGGTTCAATAGAACGACACACTCTACTCATAATTTCTTAATTCTCGTATAAATAAACACAAGGTCTGATATTCTGGCTTGGATATTAAGATCTTTTTGTATCTCAGAATCTAAAGCCCAGATATAGGTTAAATAGTACCACTACTGTTCTTCCAGAAGGAAGGCTGTGGCATTAAATAACCTGCAAAGGGTGATATTCCATTAAACAAAGAGACGAACAAATCAAAATCTAAAATAATTTATTCGTTTTCTTTTTCTGGAATAAATTTCGATTTGTGCAGTGGTCATTTTATTTTTGCCTATTGTATCAAATAAGTAAATGTCTATCATTTAAATTCTCCTTCACTAATTGGAAAAATTAGAAGAAACTCGGAGAATCGAAGACACTTGCTGTCATTCGGACTCCAATAAAACTCACCAGGTAGTACAGGTGTGAAAATACATTCAGATACTATTGCTAATAATGAAATTTTGAAGGAATAAGACACCCCTTCATTTACTCATTCCCTTAAAAAACTGAAAGCTCTTCAATTTCTCCTTTTACATTGTCTTGTCGGAGTATATGTTAAATTAATTAAATTAAATTTCCCGAAAAATACTTCTAAAATAATAGAGGGACAGATGTATCTTCAAAAGAATATATCTGATACGATAAAAGTCTAAAAATAGTGATTGTAAAAGTCCATTGGAAGAAACGTAGCATGAAAAATACGGTATAAGACTCAAACAACAAAATTTCATCATAATGAACTTGTAGACTTTTACTAAATGAGAATATAATTTTGGAAGCGTAACTGTCTACTCTTTTTTTTTTATTTTATGTGATAAAAACGTGAAATATAAATACAAATCAACGTACGACTCACATAACAAATCTGAGTGAAATGATTGCCTGGTGCTTCCATAATAACTTACTTGGGAGGCCCGATGTCATCATGCGAATGTTGGCTGTTTTAGAATGAGGAACACGAAGACCATTGAAATAAATAATCTAAAAGAAACCAAAGGAAAAAGGTTATTGAGAAGACAATAAGAATGAAATACCCTGTTATTTTAAAAGTAATTCTTTATAAAGAGGATACAGAAAAAGGATGAGCAAAATTTGAGCAAAATATTCTATAATGAAATAAAATTGGCCAAAAGTTACAGACCAAACTAGAATGATTTTAACGAAAGGTTTTCTTAGTTTGAGATACAAAAAAGATCTCGACAGGTAAGTCGTGATGAATATGTTCAAAAGAGCCCAATACACCAATTGAAAATCAAAATATTGAAAACTAAAGCACCACTGAACCAAGCAATAAAACGTTAATGACATCAAAAGAAGACATAAAAAATGTAAAGATTCATGAGTGTAAAGAAGACAATATTTCAATCCCTGAGGAGTCAAGACGGGAAAAAATGTCAAGATAGAAACGAAAATGGTAAATACATTATCATACTATATCCCAACGGACAGCAACATTGAACTTAACTAGCTAATTTATGCAGGAGCAAAATTAATCATGGATGAAATTGGTATCCCCTGAAGTAACCCACGCAGAAATAAAAAAGAATAGATTGGAAATTCGGCTGAAGAAACTGTGACAATAAACGAAAGTACTAAGGAACGAAAATCACAAAAGGACACATGGGAATAAAAAAGACATCAGATATGTTTGACAATTTAACTGGAAGATAGACATCAAACGATATTGGTAAAAGAAGGAAGACTCAAAGATACTGGGATAGGTCCATGCATTATAAAGAAAACAAGTCATTCGTGAAATAACGAAAAAATCTTCTAACAACTTAGAGTCCAATGCATATGGACAAACCAAAAGAAAAGAAATAAACATTTTTCTGTAAAATATGGCAACAGAAAAATCATATCAGATTGGCCGAATAGATAAATTGCATAAAAAATAAGTTCATTTGCAGAAGGCCTTAAGGAGGATGAATATATGTATTCACTAAGAACAACACGCAAGAAAGTAGCAAATTGGAAAACATCAGGCCACGATGGTATACATGGATTCTGATGTAAAACTTCACATCCATCTATGACATATTTAATCTGTAAATGAAATACATCATTCGCAGAAGACAGCATATCTGAATATATGACGAAGGACAAAGCTACCCTGATCCAGAGCAGCTCTAAAAAAATATCCCCGGAAACTATTGACCGATGATGTGTTTATCTATGATGTGTAAAATCTGCAGACATAAGAGAATAATCTATTACTCAAAAACGGAAAGGTTGCTGCAAATAAAAAAGCGCAATGGATGGCCTATCATATGTTGATCAGTATATCCTCTAAAAATTTTTAAAAAAAGTTCAAAATTTCAACCATGTCATGTTCCCATCATTGAAGACAATAGAATGTCTAAAAATGTACAAAATGTTCGATAATTTATAAATTTCATCGCGAAAACCATAAAAAAACGGGAAGTTTCATAAACAATAAGAGGGCTAGCGTTTCTAAAGGAAAACAAGAAGAGCCATATTTCGGAGTGATTCACTCTCTCAAATAATTTTGTTGAAGCAATGATTCCGCTCACTTATACATATAGGAAATATGCTGAGGATGACAAATCTACGAAAAACCCAAAAAATATGAATCCCCTTAATCAAATGGTTGCTACCAAGCTATTTGCTGCAAATGAAAAAGAACAAAGGCTATTTTTCTAACAATATAAATGTACAACAAGGATAGAGTGATGGGATTTGGCATTGAGAATATACCATGCGGCTCATAAAAAGTGTGAAAAGAAAAACCTGGGAAATAATGGAAATGCGTCATCGTAAAAGACACAAAACACTTGGAGAGAAGTATTATTAAAAGTACTTGGGAATATACAAAGTGGACTCTATCAAAGAAGAAAGGATGAATAGGATATAATAAATGAATACCACAGAAGAACAAGAACTCTTCTAAAAGGTACCTCTGCAGCAGACATTTCGTGAAATTTATGAAAACCTGGGCATTTCCTTTTGTAAGATTCTTAGTAAAATTCTTATTATACACAGGGGAGGAACTCATACGAATGGACAAAATGAGAAAAAAAGATGCTCATTCACACGGCCTTACACCTGAGAGATGACGTAGACACACTATTTGTGTCAAGAAAAGAAAGAGGAAAAGAACTCGACAGCATTATGGATTACGTTAATGCATCAACAAAGGCCCGAAGAACTACAATCAAAAGAGCAAAAAAAGATTATTTACAGCAGCCAATAACAGCATTAAAAATATTAGTCTAGATACAAAAACAAGGAAATAGAAATGGGAAGAGAAACAATTGTATGGAGATTTCAAGCAACAAACAACCAAAATTACACACGAAAACTTATGGACATGGCTAAGAAAAGAAAGAAACTGAATTTCATCAATTATCAGCACAGAAAAACGCAATGAGAATCAAGCACGCTAAAGCGAAAATTGATAAGACACAACAGAAAATCAAATATAGTTTAGGCGTAGAAAAAGATAAAACGATTAATCACGTCTTAAGTGAATGCAGTAAGCAGGACCAAACGATATACGAATTAGGGACAACTGGGTGGGTAAAGTGATCCACTGTAAATTGTGCAAATGGTATAAATACAAACCAGAATCTGTCCAAGAAAATGGCACTCCTAAAATTCCCTGCGTTTTCAAGATGCTAATTCCACCACCTCAAAAAATAAAAAGAAAGGAAATCTTAAAGTTCTGGCCAACCACAGTGGTAAAAAGAGACATAAATTTTTGGATCTTGCCTGTTGATTAAAAATCCAATGGATCATAAGAGTGAGAGTGATACTAATTGTAGTTACTGGACTTAGAACGGTCTCCAGATGTTTGAGACATTGACTAGAATAACAGGAAATTAGTGGAAGAATCAAGATAATCTACACTGCAGCATTATTAACGGTCATCTTCCTGAAAAGAAAGCTGGGGATCTGGTGAGACTTTCTATCTCATAGACTCTTGTGAAAGAGCATTATGTACTGCTGATGTAAAATCTTCTTAAATACCACTACTACTATTAATAATATTAAACTAATAAAATAGGAATCAGAACAAGGAGAACAAGTACAAAAAAACACGAGAAAGAATATTCTCTCTGTCCCTTGGTCTTCGGTGACAGTATTACCTGGTGTAGCTTCAAAGTGAATGTTGATGTGAAGAATCCTTGTTGGCACCATGATCCTGTTGATTAGGGCTGTAATGGTTTTGGTTGTGGAAATGTAGCTCGTAAATATATCCAAATTTCGTTTGTAATGGCATTTACAACAACCCATAATAATAAAAAAGGAAGAGAAGAGGTCTCAGAAAATATCTTAACAGCAACAAAGATAAAATAAAATCAAAAACATAAAATAAAGAAAATGCTGCTAATGCTGATAAACATTGTAATTGACATTTTAACGTCGATCGAGTTGTCGACTAGTAATGATAATCGTGAAATAATGCACACTAAATAATAAAGTGCTTTATTCATTAGTGGCATAAAGATAAGCTTCCATGCATCGCTGTTGATTTTAGCGTGGACTGAGTAACGTTGTAATTTCGGTATTCCGGCAGAGAGAAAAGATGATGAAAAAAAAAAGCAGAGAAACATCAGAAAAACCCGTGGAAATCAAGGAAAAATAAACGGCTAAGAAAGAAAGATGCTTGATCGTTTGCTGTGATTATTGAATTAACTTGGTGAGAACAACAGATAAGGCTGCATAACCCTAGGATACTTCATGAGTTTAATGTTCTCATTAATGCTAGCAATCCAAATGATCTTTCTCTCACGTCTATTTCCTTTTTTTTTTTTCTTGTAGGTGGGTGGGGGTCATTGTATTTTCTCTGTATGCTTTCTCGTTTCGTCTTCGCATATATTCAGGTTATTGCTTTGATTATTCTTATTTCTTTTTTTGTTGATTTCTTTCTTATTCTGCTTGCTTTATAATGTTTTCACATTTTCTTCATTTTTATTTAGTTCTTTCGTTCTGGTTTTGCTATTTATTGTTTTTCTTGCTGATGCATTTCCCCCTTTCCGTTTCGTTTTAATTTGCATCATTCGTGATTTTAGGATATCCTCCCAACTTTCTCCGTTCTTTTTGTTTAGCACATGATCCTTTTTTTTTTTGTACATTTTTCTTACCAGTTATTTTTGCTTCTGTATTAATCTTATGACTCTCTTTCAATACACACACACACACACACACACACACACACATATATATATATATATATATATATATATATATATATATATATATATACATTTAATATTTCGATATTTCCTTAATTTTCTGGTTAGTCTTTCTTTCTTTCTTTCTTTTTTTTTCTTTCTTTCTTTCTTTCTTTCTTTCTTTCCGGCTCTCTCTCTCTTAATTTTATCAGTCTATTGTTGCCTCTGTATACCTGTCTCTTTATCTTATATTTCCTCTCTATACGTTTCTCACTGTCATACATTTTTATATTTCAACTCTCATTTTGGAATTTTTCATAATGTTCTTTCTTTCTTTCTTTCTTTCTTTCTTACGTTTTATTTATTTTTGCAAGTTTTCTCCCTTTTTATTTTTACGTCTCTTTTTTTTTCGTTCATATTTCTGTTTGATTTCGTTAGGTTCTTTTTGATTGTTTCATGGTTTCTTTTTTTCTTTTCTTTATTTCTTTATTTATTTAAACTTGTCTCTACTTCTTTATTGTTATAGCTTGTTTCTCTTTTATATTCAAGCTGTGTTTCTTTCTCTCATTCATTCTTTCTATCTTTCTTTCTTTCTTTCTTTAAAAAAATCATTTTGTTTATATTTCAGATTGTGTTAATTCCTTCTTTATTTCTTTTTATTTTTCTTTTACTTCCTTTCAAGTTTTCTAAATTTGTTGGTCGTTTCTTTTTTTTAAAGGTTGGTCATTTTTCTCTATTTCAGATCAGCTTTTATTCCATCCTTTTTTTTTTACCACTTCTTAATTTCAATATTTATGTTTTCTCTCAGTGAATATTTTCTTTGATATATTCCAGGGCATTTTTCTTTCTTTCTTTCTTTTTTATTTCGTTCTTTCTTTGTTTCTTTGTTTGTTTGTTTCTTTCTTTCTTTTATCTGTTTTACATTGTATTTACGTATTGTTTTTTTTTTAATTTGTCTCTCACTCTTTCAGTTCATGACTATCATTTAATCTGCATGGTTCGTTTATTTATTTCCTTTTTTACCTTACATTTTTGAGGTTTCTTTCTTTTCGTATCACCGAACGATCTTCGAAATGACACATATTCTTCCATCGTTTTATTATTTCTTTCTTGTTTGCCTCGTTTGGTTTTTCTTCAAGCTTTCTTTCGCATTTGCATTTGTTTATTCGTTCCAATTTTATACTTTTTAAAAATCCTTTTTTTGTCGTTTTCAGGTTTTCACATCTTTGTAACGTTTTTTTTTTAATTCATGGTTTCGACTAATTTTCTTCTTAAGGCATATAACTTTAATTATTTTCTTTATTAATCGTATTTATTTCCTTTGCCTATTGTATTAGCATTTCTCTCTATCTCTATCTCTCTCGTTCTTTTTTCTTTCTTCCTTTCTCTCTCCCTCTGTCTCGGTCTGTCTGTCTGTCTGTCTGTCTGTCTGTCTCTCTCTCTCTCTCTCTCTATATATATATATATATATATATATAGAGAGAGAGAGAGACAGACAGACAGACAGACCGAGACATAGGGAGAGAGAAAGGATATATATATATATATATATATATATATATATATATATATATATATATATATATATATATATATACTGGTTGCCTTTCTTTCTTCATTATCCTTTTTACTTTTTTTTCTTGTAGTTTTTTCTTCTTTTTAAAAAAAATCACCCCCCGGTTCCTCTTTTTTTAACCAATTCTTTTTTCTTTCTTTCTTTCTTTCTTTCATTCAGCCTCTGTAACTTTCTTTTATAACACCTTCTTTTTAAGAAGGATTTCTCTCCCTTCCCATCATTCATATTCTATACATTTCCCTCACTCTTTAATTCATTCGTTGTTCTTATTCCAACTTTGTTTACAATAGCTTTCTGAACATATCTTTAATTTACGTTTTTTCTTTTCCTTTTTTAGGTGTCTTTTTTAATTCATTTATATATATTTTCTATTGATTCCTTTTTTCATTATTTCTTTCCATAAGATCTTCTTTGCTTTACCTTGCCTTGTTTCATTCATTAATCCTATTAAAGATTGTTTTGTTACTTTTAAATCTAATTTTTGACTGGTTTTCAGTCGCCATTTTATCGTTTCGTTCTTCGTTTCATGTTGTTATTCAGACTTTTATTTGAACTATTTTATCAGTGTTTATTTCGTCTTTCACAATCCGCTTTTTGCTCATTTTCAGTCGTATTATCTTGTATTTTTCTTTGACTGTGTTGATGGTAACGAAGTTACTTAATAATTGAGCAAGAAACCGATATTTTAATTTTCTTGTTTCAGTGACTTTAAACCAAGCCCAATGAAACCAGAAAAAAAAATGAAGAAAAAAGAACTCCCACAAAAGTAGTGCGATATAATGTTAGTTTATGCAGTGTCACCTCGCCTTATATATGTTTCGAAAGATCTCTCCGAAAATATTGGAGTTTATTCTACGTGGCATTCTGGGTAGCATCCTGGAATGCGATGTCTTAGTAAGTGAGTTTGAACTCCAGGCGCTCTATTACGTTTACTTTCAGACTAATAATAGTAGCAAAGTTGGTAACTCTTATCCATCCTCAACTCACCAGTTCTGGGTCAGATAGTTGTACTTCTGTTCATCTACGGCTTATATAGCTTGCGAAGGTTGATATGCCATTATAAAAAGAAACAGAACCGAACCGAAAATATTATCTAGTTTATTATTATTGGCCAATACTATATAATGATTTTTAGTTCAGAATTTAAAAAATTATTTTTCCTTTCTTCCTTTTTAATTATCATTTTAGTTTCCCTTAATTTTGTATGTGTGTATTTTTTTGTCTTTTTCTTGCATTTAATTCCTTTCTTTCTTTCTTTCTTATTCATATTTCTTCAATCACTTTTTTTCTGGCGTTATATCTATTTATCTATGTATTTTTTGTCTCTCTTTTTAACTATTTTCACTGCCCTGTTCTTTTTTATATATTCCTTTTTTTTTGTCATCCTTTATGATTTTTAATTCCCTTTCAGTTTTATAAATTTAAATAGTTTTCTTTCTTTAACTTATTCTTTCTTTCTTTCTTTCTTTCTTTCTCATTAATCATTTTACATTTATTTCTTTGGAGCATCCTTTACATTTTTGTTTATCTATTCATTAGTTTAAATTTTCTTCTTTCCTTTTATTGTGTTATTCTGTTTGTTTGTTTGTTCTTTCTTTCTTTCTTTCTTTCTTTCTTTCTTATTCAACATCTTTACTTTATTTCTTTGTGGGTTCCTTTTTATTTATTTATTTATTTATTTATTCGTTAATCTTATAGCCTTTCTTTCTTTCTTTCTTTCTTTCTTTCTTTCTTTCTTTTCCGCCTGTTTTCTTCCGGTGTGTAATCCGCCTATTGTTTTCTGAATTCGTATTTTGCCTTTTCCCACATTGTTTGCTTTTTTCTTCTTTTTTATATTTTATTCACTGCCACAAGACGTGTATCATGTTTTGGGATTAACTGGCTACGAGGACTTAAAGAACAATTCCGTAGGCAACAATGACAAATGACATTCTCTTGGACCCAATTACTGATGACGCAAACGACTCATTTCTTCGCTTTTCCCTATTAAGCTTCGAGCAAGATTCTCACAAAAAAAACAAAAAAAAAACAAAACAAAACAAAAGAACACATTTAACAATCAACGCATCCAAATTTCGTTTTGAGCATTTTTATCGTTTTTATTTATTTACTTTGTGGCTGTGTTTCTGGCTTTGAATATAATTCGGATTGTTTTACGCGTGATATTCAAAATGCGTTTGAAATTAAACCTTTTTACATATTACGAATCTGCATTTACACATTCATTCATTAGCAAATATTAAGATATTTTCTTTGGGTGTACTCATTGCCATTTCCTTTATTATCTCTCTCTTTCTCTCTCTCTCTATGTGTCTCTCTTTTGCTGTTTATCTTTCTCTCGCGCGCTCGCATGTGCACACACGTATCTTTTTATTACTCCAAATCTACCTCCATACCAAGGTCTCTTTCCTACTCTCTTTCTCTTTTCACACACAGACACACGCAGGAGAAGCAGAGATGAACTCATAAGAGATGTACTCTTATGGATTCCCACACATGGCCGCGCAAAAGCAGGACGACCAGCACGAACGTACATTCAGCAGCTATGTGAGGATACAGGTTGTTGTCCTGAAGACCTACCTAGGGCGATGAACGATAGGGAGGAGTGGCGAGAGAGGGTCAGGGATATCCGTGCTGCCAGCACGATATGATGATGATGATGATATATATATATATAATATTTGCCTTCATATTCCATTTTTTTTCAAATTATGCACCTTGGTCCAAGTACTTGTTCTTCCTTTCACTTTCCTTCAGTTTTATTCTGTGGTCAGCCAGGACAGCAAAGTCAACAATTTGGCAAGTTCTCTTTTTTTATTGATTATTATAAGTTCTGGTCTTCTGGCCGAGATTCGGTGATTCGTCTGTATGTCAAAGTCCCATAGGAGTTTATGTGTGCCATTCTTTATGACAGATGCTGGGTTGTGCATATACAAGGCTCATTAAGTAAGTTTCCTGACTTTTTTCGTTTGGGCACTTTTATTGATAGTACACACATAAAACTCTAGTCCCCTTCGACGTAATCTCCTCTGGCAACAATGCAGCCGTTGTACCGTTCTATCAACTTCTGAAAGGCCAAATGGAAGTCCTCTTGTGTGAGCGTGTCAATGACCTTCGTCACAGCCTCTTTCACTCCTCAGTTGTCTCATAACGGGAGCCTCTAAGCTTTTCGTTGAGCTTAGGAAATAACCAAAAGGGAGCAAGGTCTGGATTATAGGGAGGGTGAAGAATTGTCTTGATGCTCATCTTGCTCAAATAGTCTGTGACAAGGATGGAGTTGTTGACTGGTGTATTGTCCTGGTGGCAATGCCACTGACCCGATTTGGAAAGTGCTGGCCTCTTCCGACGGAATCTCTTCCTGAACTCCCTTAAACCCTCAACATAGTATTCCTTGTTGACTGTCTGTCCAGTGGGAACCCAGTGCATGTAGATAATACCAGTGTTGTCAAAAAAGGGATCATCAAAAAATTGTGGGTGGATTTGCTCTGTCTGGCCTTCTTGGGTCTAGGAGAGCCAGGATGCTTCCTCTGGGAACTCTGTCTCTTGGTCTCTGGGTCATAGCAGTAGATCCAGCTTTCATCGCAGGTCACCAGGGCATCAAGAACTGCGGAATCTGAATTGATCCGCTCGACCATCTCCCTGCTGTCATGACAACGTCTTTCTTTCTTATCTTCTATGAACACTCTTGGGACAAACTTCGTGCAAATCTTCCGCATCTTCAGTTCTTCGCGAATAAGTCTGTATACAGTTCCCACACTGACATCAAACCGTGCACTTATTGTTTCTATAGACACACGACGGTCCTTATCCACGAAATTCTTTATTTGGCCAATCAACTCTGGTGTATTGACTTCCTTCCTCCTCACATCATCCCTCACAGACTCCCAGCCTTCCTTGAATCTCTTATGCCAATCAAAACTGACGCTCGATTCACGCAAGATGCTCCAAAAGTAGTCTAAAGCATTCCATACGTTTCTGTAGTATTTTTTCCAAGTTTAACACATAATTTTATTGCATGTCGTTCTTCTAAAGTTTCCTCACGTCCAAATTGCACTTTTGAAATTCACCAGCTGTAGGGTGTATTCCAATTGCTGCTGTAGCCGTTCCTTTGGACCTGAAATCATGAAAATCGGTCAGTCATCTGATGACATATATAACAATAACATACTGAATTTTCAAGAGTCTACGACAATTTTAAATGCCTGTACAAAATAGTCTGGAACGTATTGAAGGTTCTCCGTACTATTCGTTTAAATGGTCAAATTTAAATTTCTTGCATATCTGCCAGTCGTGTCTAGTCTTCTACTACAACTGTTCTAACTTGCTGCATTCGCCTATTATGTGATTGATGGTTTCGTCTCTATCACTAAAACCCTACGTTTGCTATTTTGCTGCGTCTTATCTAGTGTTGCTTTCATATGATTGGTTCTTATGGGGTTGATGTGTGCTGCTAAAAACACACATAGAGTTGTTTTTCTTCCCATTTTTTGTTTCCAAGTTATTGTCATTCTGTTGGCTATCGCGTTGTAAATATCGTTTCTTGAGGCTGTAATCAGTACTTTGTATTTTCTATGTAGTCGTCACGTCGTTGTATCGATGCATTAACGCTGTCTTTACTGCTGGCTTGTCCTCTTCTCTCTCATCTATTAGTACATATAATCTGTCATTGTCTTCTCTGGGATTCTTCTTCGTATTATTATTATTATTATTATTATTAATATTTTGATGTTTGTTATTATTACCTTTTGAGTTTTTCGCAACAGCGTTACCCGATGGTTTCTCGTTGGAGTTTGAGTGAGAGCAAGGCTCCTCAAGTTTTCCGGACTCACTGTAGTAACCTAGTCGATCTCAAAAATGTTGTATTTTCGATAGCCTCCACTTGTCCCCCTATTTCCAAGTCTTCCACTCTATGTACCAGTCCTTGGATTTTTTTCTACGTCTAATCTCTTCTTGCTTTGATTTAATTCGTACTTATGGCGTTGTTTTTGGCTGCAATTAGAAGAGATTCCGTTTCTATCTGAATTTGTCCCTTTCTTATCTACAATTATTATTATTATTATTAATATTATTATTATTTACTGCTTGAAAGTTTTTCGCATCAGTTTTAGATTATTATTATTATTTATCAGAAGTGAAAGACAACTATTTCTTTTTATTTCTACAGCTTATTAATTTTTCTTAATGATTTTTGTTCTCATTATTACACACACACACACACACACACACACGCATATATATATATATATTGCAAAACCAAGTCATGGAAGATGTAGCAGGTGATTTTTTGTGTGAAGAAATATTACAAAATTAAATCTTTTATGATTGTTCAAGCTAACGAAAAAAAAATTGTTCAATAACAACATGTTTTCAAACAGGAGTCAGATTTTCAAATGGGATATAAACTTTGAAACTAACGGTATATGGGAAGATCTTAGAGCAATGTGTTTCTTACTTTCTGGGTCTTCGATAACAAGCCGAACTCTAATGAATTTCACCAGAGTTCAAGACTCGGTCAGGCAGAGTCCATTCACGTCTTTGCGACTGTGCAGACAAGGACAGAGAATATCCGAATTTTCTATTCGGTCACTTTGATTTAGGATCTACAACTTTATCCCTATTGGAGCGAGTTTCATACAGCAGCTGAGCCAGATCTATATGAAGAAAAAGGGTAGCCACCTGATAGTTGTTTTCACAAAATATTGACGATGACAAAAATGTATTGAATGATGTCTGGTTTTCGGATTACGTTCACAAACTCTTGAATAGTCATGCTTAATTCAAGAAATGGGTGTCTGGTGTATGCTAGAATTCTTACGGAACCGCTGGATGACCTCTGCATATAAGATGCATGGAAAACGACGCTCTGTTGAAACATAGCATCTTTAAAGACGATTGGAATAACGCATTTACAGTGATAAAAGAGTGTTACATTCTTGTATATAAGCACATCTGGAGAGAATATGAGGAACTGGATGAGGAGCAACAAATATTCTTGCAGAATCATGTTCCTCGTCATTGTCCCAATGTTACTTTAGCTTGGCTCCTTGAAAAAAATTGTAGATTGTTTCTTAGTTGAATATTCAGTTAACTCGCCTTACCAGAAGCCTCCAATTTTTTTTTCCTCAGAGATTTTCCTCAGTGGCCATATTTACCAGGTCAAGCCATTACTGGTTTGTACACAGCAATCAATGAGTTGATATAAACAATCTTTCAGGAGTAATACGCACGTGGTATCAACAACTTTGTACGCCGAATTTACAAGTGCCTTCAATTGAACGGTGTCCATCAGGAACATGTAATCTAGGGATTCCTTATATTTTGGTTATGTTATGAGTGTGATAGGTTAAAAATCTTAATATGTTGTTCTTTTCCTTTTCAATAGATGTAATTTTCATTAATCTATCATCTGTGGTTCGTGATTTCCGCCTGAACATTTTGTTTCCCAATTATGAAACTCCTTATGTAAATTAGATTCTGCCAAAAAGATCTACGACTCACTTAGAAGGAGCAACAGAAATAAGGCAGTTTTTACTTTCTTTTTTTCAATATAGTCCACTTTTGATATAAATGCACTTCATAAAGGGACGATAAAGAATTGCAATTCCATCACAGAAGAAGGTAGCATCTTGGTCCTTCAAAAACTCTTTTACAGCAAACTTGACATAATTAATTTCTCCAAAATCGCGAATATGGAAGTGGTATTTGAGTTCAGGAAAAAGAAAGTTGGCTGTTTTAACCACTGCAACCTGAGTTCAGTTAACGGCCTGAGAGCACACCTGCTCTCAGCTTCCCTCTGGGTTTCGACTTGCTTGCTTCCTTAGGTCATCTTAACTCTGATGCATAGTGTTGTCCATTAATTGTTTCCACTTTCCCAGCTAGTTTATAATGATTATACTACCAGAATGAAAACAACACACAAAAAAAAACAGAAGCTGTCACCTAGCAAACTGATACTGTCAAATTGAACCTTTCTGGGGATGGAGAATCAGATGTGTCCGATGCTTTAGATTTTATCAAAGTTCGTAGTGATAAACCAAGGTTTCATCTTGAATTTCTAATCTATGATGAGAATTTTTGGGGTCAGTCAAATGCGCTTTGGAAATGTCATCCCTTTTCACCTTGTACTCTGGCATCAGGACTCATCTTGCAGATATCTCGCTCAAACCAAATGTCAAAATTAAAACAACTTCGGCCGAAAAAGAACAACTAAGGTCATCTTCCAAGCTATCCCTGCTTCAACTGATTTCCGCATCCCTCCCTAGAAAAGTACCTGTATCATGGCCAGATCAATTTTCTAGGATGTCACACTTCTACTGATTGATTACAACTGATTGGGCATCTGCTTTGTCCATTTTTAGATTTTTTGCACGCCTCTCACATTTACAAGTCTCACCAGCACAGAAATAAAGATAAAGATGAACGAGTTTCTAGTTCTATCAGAAACATTGAAATATTGCTACACTAAATATGTCACGATAGGTCTCTAAATTCTTGCTGAAGCTTACAACTTACTCAACAAATTTAGTATATATATATATATATATATATATATATTTGTGAGTGTGGATAGATAGATAGACAGATGTCAGAGGTGACCGTGGTATAATAGTTGTCGTCGTAAGAAATGGACACGGCGACACGAGTCCAAATCCTGGACGAATCTGATTATATTTCACATAGCACTAATAGTCTTGTGAAAGGTATGGATCCAGTTATTCTCCCTCCAGCCATGGGTAAATAGTACGACAGACTGAGTTATTTAGTCTTGGTAAGGAAACTAGTCTAGGAGAAGGAAATCTCTGAATTCGAACCCGTTAAACTCCGCTTAAAAATTGATCCTGTGTCCTATCCAGCCCGAGCGGAGGGGTTGGTAAATATAGATAGATAGATAGATATAAAAGGGTCGTTAAAAATGTTTTAATCCTTACTTAGATTCTACATTTGTCACAGTCCTCACTTCTTTGTATGGCTCTCGCCTACATCGAAATTAGTTTCCTAATTTTGTCTGTTTGACTCTTTTTCCTGGGATAGACTTTTTAACGAATCTCGTTCTGATATATATATATATATATATATATATATATATATATATATATATATATATATATATATATATTGAGAGAGAGAGAAATAGAAAGAGAGATAGAGATACAAAATGTGTGTGAAAATGGGACAGGTGGAATTTTTCTTTCAATTCCAAACAATTATCTACATTGAATTTTTTTAAAATAATTCCCCTCAAGTCTAATGACTTTTCCGATTCTACTCTGTTACAAGTCTATGTTCTACTGGAAGGTTTCTTTTGAGATGCCCAGCAGCTCAGTTGTTATGACCTTTCTGATTGCGTCCACGTCTTGCAAATGGTTTCCCTCAATGATATTTTTCCAACTGAAAAAAGACACACGGAGCAATATCAGTTTAACAATTTCAAGGGAATAGGGTGGTTGCTCCAGTTCTATGATATTCCTCTCGGCGAGGATATGCTGGAGTCTCAGAGTGTTGTGAGCACGTGCATTTACACGATAAAGCATCAATGCCATCTCTTTCAACAATTCTCATTTCTTCTAAGGCAAGGAACAAAGAATACCGCCGTGATATATATATATATATATATATATATATATAAAATTTAGCATTAACTAAAAATAAGGGTTGAAATGTAATATAATGGCCGAGGGATTTCGTTTGATGCCTTTGGGTTTAGTTAGGCTGAGAACCTTTCGACTCAGTGCATGGGTTACTTAGGTGAAACATTAACAGAGGTGTTCACGCGCACGGTCGGGCGGAGCGGACGTGTCACTCAGAGATGTCACAATAACCCAGATGGGAAACGGTGTTACAGAGTGCGGGTGACGTCACGCACCGGAAGCGCGTGGAGGATTTTGGGAATTTGAAGAAAGTGAGTAGAGTTCAGACTAGACACCGAACGAGACGGTTGACTTTCGCTTGCTCGCGGAGGTCTTGGGCAGGTGTCGCACAAGATGGTGTGGGGGGGGGGAGATGAAAAAGCCTGAATAGAAAGATGGTGCCCCTCTCTCCTTAAGTCAAAAAACCTTTAAACTCAAATGTAATAAAAAGTTTCGTACCTGAACTGAGAAGTCGTAAGTGTTTTTCGTGTTTCGATATTCCTATGTTCTATGTTATATATATATGAACATTATATGTCCATTTCGCATATCTGTATATTGGTATGGTACAGAAAGTTACCTAACGAATAATCAAAGGTATCGGTATTGTTCGCTCTTTCCCTATAGCTGAACGATACAAAAAACAGGAGGTGGAAACCAAATGATGCATATGAAATGCAAGGGTTTCAGAAGTATAGGATTTGAGTTATATACTCGCAATATATTATGTTAAAGGATAATGCAATCTGCTTATCCCACTTTTGCCCATAGATCACACAGTACACTTACGCTAAGTGAGTAACATTCAGATATCGCAATTTGGACCGCTAATTTATGGAAAAATTCATTGTGGAATTAACGGTCTTTTTGAGGGAAAATGTCGGATGGGTGCATCAGCAGAATTTGGAATGATATGCGGATGTATAAGAACAACGTGTCAGAAATGGCCAGATAACAAAGTCATTTACTATCGAAAGCGGATGATGAGGATTATTTACCAACTCAACTTACATAGATATGACTAATCTTGGAACTTCATGATCAAACAAAAGGCAATATAAAAAAAACATATATCCAATATAAAGTCTCTACCACAAAACTTGCATATGCCATTCCCGCAGAATTACTACGAACCAACTAAGCCAAGTGCATTCGTGAGTACACAAGTTTTAAGACCCTCTGAGGGAATATTATATATGAAGGTTGATGAAGGAAGTGCTCTGCGTTAGTTGTACAAATAGTTAAACCCCCAAACAATGTCTGAAGCCAGGAACATTATTTGATGCATGATCAAAAAGAAAAAGAAAATATTTCTCTTTATCGAATATATTCAGCAAATCTACATAAAATTTCTTTAACAAAACTGCTGTTAGCTTTAATTACGACCTCCAGACGATTTCAGAATCCCCTATAAGTCTTTCCGACGGTCTTCGACCTTACACTGGTAAATACTGCCGTTATCTTTCTTTTCAGTCGATCTTTGCCGCCGAAACGATTTTTCGTGGTCTCTCGCTTATCTTCCCTTACATTTATTTTGAAAATCATAAAGAATTCGGTTGTTTTTTTCTTAATAGAAAGACCAAAAAAAGGTTTCCAAGGGGCCGTACTTTCGAAATCACCATTGGTCTCATCCAACGTATTCCGAGTCTACTGGTGTTTCTTTAAATTGTTTCCAAAACACTGTGAAATTTTTGTTTGGTGCTTGCAGTGTGACATACATACCATTCAGAATAGCACGCCCAATATGAATTTCTTAACAAATGAATTTCGTCACGCTTATGCATTCCTCACTGATAGAAACCAACTCACCGTAAGTGGAAAATCCTGAAACACACAAAGCGCGTGCACGAAATTAATTATCTAAAATTTTAAAAATTTAGACATACGCCTGTATTTATACACACACACACACACACATATATATATATATATACTTTCTTTAAAGAAAAAAAAAAGACCGGTTATTTTAGGATTATATATTTATTTCCATCCTGTTTTGCGTTTCTGATATAAACCAAAAGCATGAAGAAAAATACAACAGGACTTCTTCAAATCTTATGGACAAAATAAAAAAGAATAGACACGGGGGGAGGGAAGAGGAAGAGAGGTAAAGAGTGTCTTTGATTTTTTTTCTTTAAAGAAAGTATTGCTCTGTAAAATTAATTACATTGAGCTCTCTATCAGGAAAATTTTAATGTTCAGCTCTTGAACGATTTTCTTATCCTGAAGGAATTACTCCCAACTCTGGTTTAACTGAACCGAATAATACATTTATATATATATATATATATATATATATATATATATATATATTAGCGAGCATAAATATCAGAACGATGTTAAGAAAAAGTCAAAACGTGAAATAACTTTTTATTTTGAAGCATCATAGAATATTTCATCGAAGAAAAATAAGGATATATAGGTAAATTATATAATTCCAAAATATAAAGCTCTTAAACTTAATTGATAAGGTTATAAGAATAATTAATATAAATAGATTGATATAACATTTGAAAAAAGAAACGGTCAAAACATCAGAACAATTTTTAAAATCCGTAAAATTTCATGATTATTCTATATTATTAAAAAAATACAGTAAGAATATAAAATAAGATGTTTTACTTAATTACACCGGCTATTCATTGGCACTTGCATTGGTGAAAAAATATGTGACATCATTGGAACTTAGAAAACTGATACTCATGCTACGTAATTAAGATTGATTTTCCATTGGGGATATTTCAAAGACCGTGTGGAAATCTAAATTTATTATGCATAGCATTTAAAGAAAACTGGAGGAACATGTGTTATGTTAAGCCAAGAAACCTCCTGGCAGGCCTAGGAAAACTACTGCTAGGGAAATAGACGGATTGGTAATGAATCAAAAAGAGACTGATACCAACGACTCTCTCTAAAAGATCTAAGGCTTACCTTGACATAGAAATATCAAGGCACTCTATTTCACAAAGACATTATGAAAAAAAATCCGAACTGTCGAGTAGCTTCTACGAAGCCTTACATTTCAAAAACAAAATGAACCGATTGAAATTTACCACTGAACACATCATATTGACTGAAGAAGAGTGGGATTGTGTTCCTTTCAGCTATGAGTCAAAGCTTAACCTTTTTTAGTTGTGACGAGAGAAGGTTCTTTCAATGCAGTCCTAAAGAATGATATTCAGCTCAGTGCACTAAAAGCACCGTTAAATTTGGAGGAGAAAATGTGATGGTGTCTGATATGGTTTCTGCAACTGGTAAAGGACCTCTTCCCAGGCTACGTGGTAAAATTAACGCAAATGTATACAAAGAGATAGTGAGGAAACATGTACCTAATTTGAGAACTGTAATTAATCAATTAGCAGTATTTATGCAAGATAACGCTCCGTATCTGTTAAGACATTTCTTTCGGAGGAGGATGTTAATATTGTGGGCTGTTCAAAGCTCAAACACGAATAAATTTGGGAATATTTGGAAGTTACTAAACGAAATACCGAAGAAAAAGAATCCAAGAATCGTCGAGGAACTATGGAATAATTTGAAAGGAGAAACGGAGAACTTATCCGTTGATGAATGAAAGACATTAATTTGCTCTTGTAACAAAATATATCAAGATGCTATTGATAATAAAGCTCTACACATCAAGTACTGCTGAATTATGAGCGCTGTTTTCATTTAGATATGATGTGTCCATTATAATAGTATGATTTTTAAATCGATTTTGATCATGTTTTTTTTCCACAGTAATATAATTATTTTTATAACATCATCGAAATAATAATTATTTTTATAACATTATCGAAATAAGTTTACTGAGTTTTATATTTTACAATTATATAATTTACATTCATATCCTTATTTTTTCCTTGATGAAAATGTTTTATGAAGCTTTACAATAAAAAGCTATATCACATTTAGACTTTTTCTTAACATCGTTTTGATCTTTATGTTCACTATATATATATATATATATATATATATATATATATATATATTATATATATATATATATATATATATATATATATATATATATATATATATTATTGAACACTGATTAACAATAAATACTGCATCATTTGGTCCTCCATTAACCCACCAAGTGAGCTAGTAAGAACCTTAAACCGCTTTTGTTCATATATATATATATATATATATATATATATATATATATATGTGTGTGTGTGTGTGTGTGTGTGTGTGTGTGTGTGTGTGTGTGTGTGCGTGGGTGTAGATGTGTGTGTTAGGAAGTATATCTTGGAAAGGTTGTTGAGCATGAGGAAATTGAAGATGTGAATGACGTAACAAACTTACATGAACGCCATAGACGTTTCTTGGGATCATCCCACGAGAACGACCATGTTCCTCTGAAACGTGGAATTTGTACATTACACGATGTTTTTAATGTTGATGATGATGATCTTTTCTGAAAAAAAATTATTCAACCGTTTGAATTGTTTGTGCTCAGTTCAGTGGAGTTAATAACGTTCAGCTATTATACAAAACAGAAAGGAATATTCTATTGTTTTTAATTTGGCTTGCCTTTTTTTTTTTTTCAGGGGAAGGGGGAACCTGCGCTTTTGCACATTTATGAAATGGCAACGGAATTTAAAGCTGATTATGTGGTTCGGGCCGGAAGTTAACGCTTCCTTAAAGACAGGGTAATCAGTGCCATAATTCTCACTAACAGCATCTCTTTACAATAAACATTTAAGAGATTAGATTCAGTGAATTTGAAAGGTTGCACTAAACACCTCTTCAGAATTTTAATTAGTTTGAATGTGTGAGAAGAAATTGATTACAATTTACACAGAATAATATATAATTCAATTTGCATTTGCATTTTTCTTCAGTTCACACACACACACACACACACACACACACACACACACACATATATATATATATATATATATATATATATATAATAAAATGAGACAAATGTATAAAGAAAGGTTTAATCAAACTATAACTGAACAGGTCTAAAAGCGAAAATATCCAAATAATGTACTCCTGAATTATGTACTCTAAGTGCCTGGATCAGAAAATGACCTCGCTGAAAAGCCATTGGCATGCTTTGTTCTCACAAGTGGCACGGCTATTGATTGAAACTAAAACCACACAGTCCACATTGTATCTGATAATATAGTTTAAGAATATATCTGAAAAGTGAAAGTTATTTTTTCAAAAATGTTTTGACTTTACAGCTTCATTACATAACACGATTATTTTGAAAATATTGACAGAATTTATTGTCACATATCCTCATGAAAGTACGCCGAACGTCAGTTTCTTTTAAGCGATTTCTGTATTTGAAAATTATTTGAAAGTGTATTATTATTATTATTTTATAAGACGATATCAAGAGTATTTTTAGAAAAATCTATATATAAATTATGATTATTTATTAATATAAATCAATATAAGTGACAATGGTTGTAAAACAAGAAATATATATATATATATATATATATATATATATATATATATATATATATATATATATATTGATTTAGCTTCCAGAAATTGAGATGAAGGAAAGGATATTCCATGCTGACTCCAGGCAATTTCGTGACTGTTAAACCCATTCAGAGAGAAGCATGTATGGTCTCAGTGGCCGTAGCGGATGTTCTTGTCAAGTCTCGATGGAGATACTATTGGGGTTTCTCCCTTGAGCCTTTTGTCCATGAGAGCGACCCCGTGGTTTTTTTTCCAGAGGATCAGATAACATCACTGGTGCCGAGACGCTAGGCGTCAGGGTTCTCAGCCACACACCTTCTTGAACAGTTCCACCTGTGCTGCCTTTTGCACTTTCATCATTGACATCCACTGGAGTGACTTCGTGACAAATACCTGAGAGCAAGTTTTTGAAATCCTAGCTACGTTGGGCTGGGCACGTCTTCCGGATAGAGATTCATTGCCAGTACTGGATAAAAATCTGTAGTGCACTTTCCCTTAGCTATCGCATCAGAGGAGCACGAAAGAAACGATTCAAGTACTTGAAGTATCTGTACAGAGTGAGATGGTTAAATTCCGTCTAGATTACACAAAAAAATAATATATTGACATCTTTATCGGATAAAAATTACTTGAAAATATTTTGAAATACTATACATGAAATTTTTCAAAGAAAACGTTATTGGCTTCAACCACGGCTTTCAGATGTCTTCGAAATCTGCAAGGTTTTTAGACGTCAACTTGCTTAAATTGGTAAAAGCTGTCACTATCCTTCCTTTCAAATGATCTTTGGTACTGCATTGAGTTTTGCTCCTCTGCGTCGTACACAAAATAATCGGTGGGAATGTAATCGGTTGTTGGCGGTAGATATTTGGGTGAATGTGGTCGCAAATTTTTTTGGACGGCCAAGATTGGTTTCTATTTCGTGACATAGCCAAGATTCCTCTTACCGGATAAAGGATGGTTTAGCCACAATCTTCTCGTTTGAGGAGCGTACTACCACTTTTAAGCATTATGTATAGACCTCTATGTTTTTGTCTGAATCCATATTTTATAATGAATAGAGGTACACTATTCCCTATCAGCTGAGAAATCCACAAAAACCAGGAAGAGGACTATGTGTTTGGTTTTCAATTATATAAATATGAATCATGTCTCTGAAATCTTCGTATTAGTGTTGCCAACATGAATATGAAGCAGTGCAGAATGCTGTATTCAAATCTATGGAGGAGTGATTTGTTTTATGTCGCTGCCTTCCTCACAGAAACTAGAGCCACTTAGGCGATGGTACGGGTCCTTCAGGACCCCACCCCAGGTAAATAGAATCTCTTTTTTGACACTTTGACCCCCTAGCTAGTTTATATGAGATGTCTTACCCCCCACACACTTTTTTACAACTTACTTCCATAATATCACTTACCTCCATAGAATCTCTTCCTCATCATTATTGTACATACATCACTTTTCTCCTCATCGGCTTTCAGTAGACTTTTTCATATTGGTGACTGTTGCGTGTCAGAGATGAATGAATATAAATCATGGTTAAATAAATTCTAGTGTGACTGGTCGTGAAAGAAACTAGCTAGGGCAACATGGACAACAATATTTTCTTTGTCTTTTTTTCTTTTTCTTTCCCCTCTCTTTAAATTCTTTGGGCCTTGTGCTCACCAACAATTGTAAATTCATTTTCTCTTTTTGGAAATAAAGAAGCTAGAGCCAGTTAGACTCATGTTTCGTACAGAGTAGAAAAAATCAGAAACAAATAATGAGAATGCACGAATTTTATCACATTCAATGGTGACATTTATTCTTTACACACTGAGAAATTTCGACGAACATAAAGTTGATAAAATCGGTTATTCAGTCATTCAAACAAGTTGATTGGTTTGTTGAGTTTTATGGCACATCAGTACGTATAGGTTATTTAATGCCAAATTCTCTTTATACGTATGTAAAGTACATATGGTTTGTAGCAGTTAATGAATTCTATTTCTAATAATCCAATTTAATTGAAGTCATTTGTTTGCTCATGTCAAACAATTTTATCGACGCATCAATAGGATCCTATTAGGTATAGGGACTAAACGATCAATGACCTAATAAGCTAATACTAGGATAGAAACACTGCAAGACTAGATACGACATGGTGTGCAAGGTGATCAACTGGGAATTCTGCAAAAAAATTAAGTTTGACCATACGAACAAAATGTATATGCACAACCCGGAATCCCAACGGGAAAATGCGCAAACTTCCCCGGGATTTTGAGATACAAATGGATCACCTAATCACGACCAGACGACCAGGCCTAGTGATAGTCAAGAAAAAAGAGAACCTGCCGAATAGCAGACTTTGTCGTTACCACTGACCACGGGGTCAAACTGAAAGGAAGTACCTTGACCTAGCTACGTAACTAAAAAAAATATGGAACATGAAAGTGATGTTTATACTCATTGTAATTGGCGCGTTCATTATATTCACCAAAGGATTTGGGAATATGAGGAAGAATCGAGACCGTCCAAACTACGTAATTGTTTAGATTGGCCAGGATACTGGGAATAGTCCTGATGAACTGAGGAGACTTGTTGTCAGTCAGACTCCAATAGAAAACCATTAGCTAAATCTGGTGAGAAAAATTCTCAAATGAATAAAATAAGGATCATAATTAAATTTAAATTTAATCATACGTGCACATCCGAGAATCCATCCTTAAAAAGAAAACGCACATACTTGTCAAGGATTTTGTGATACAAACGGATCACCTAATCTCGAACAAATAACCAGATCAACTGATTTACAACAACATCAATAAAAAAAAGAGACCTGCCGAATAGTCACAGCAGACGAAAGTGTAAATTTAAAAGAAAACGAAAAGAACGAAAAATACCAAGTAGTTGCTTACGAAATAAAAAAGAATATCGAACATGAAGGTTATTGTGATACTAGTTGTAATGTATGCCTTTGGAACTATACTAAACAGATTGGTAAAGAAACAAGAAGCCGTAGAAATTGCTGGACAAGTAGAGACCATCCATTTTGAAGCATTATTAATATCGCCCAGAATACTGCGATGTGTCCTGGAGTTTTCAGGAGACTTACTCTTACTTAAACTCCATTGAAAACCATCAGCTAACGCTGGTGTGAATGACTCGCAAGGACTTGGAAGTTGGCTGATGGGTAGAGACTATCCAAATGACAGCATTGCTAAGAACACCCAGAATCCTTAGACGAGTCCTGGAGACTTGAGGAGACTTACTGTCACTTAAACTCCAGTGAAAAACCATCAGGTAACACTGATGTGAAAAACTCTAACCTTATTTACCGAACCCCTCCGCTCGGGCAGGATATGACACAAGGTCGATTTTGAAGCGGGGTTTAATAGGTTTGAATTCAGAGTTTTCCTTCTCCTAGACTAGTTGCCTCACCAAGGCTGAAGAACCTAGTCTGTCCTACTATTTACCCATAGCTGGAGGGAGAATAATTGGATTCATACATTTCCCAAGGGTATTAGTGCTATGTGAAATGCATTCAGTCTCGTCCAGGATTTGAACTCGTGTCGCTGTGTCCAATTCCTATGACGATAACCCTTACACCACGGGCACTCTAACGGAGTAAATAATAATAATAACAATATTAATAGGAAGAAGAAGAAGAAGAAGAAGAAGAAGAAGAAGAAGAAGAAGAAGAAGAAGAAGAAGAGTTTTACAGAGAGTTATATATACAGTTGCAGGTATCCGCACATTGGTCATGGTTTACACACACGCAATGCTTGTTCTCCGTTGGTCACGGCTTACACCGACGTATTGCTTGTTTTCCGGTAATCACTAAGTTGATTTTATCAACGGCCGGATGTATCTGTCTGCCGGGTTCCTCGCTGGTCATGGCAATTTATTACGGTACACCATTGATCATTTGACGAAGTTAGTATCTGAGAATCCATTGATCGATATCGATGAAAATTGTTTTGAATTTTCCTAAAGAAGACCTGCCGGAGGGGATGAACGATCGGTAGAAGTGGCGAGAGAGGTTCAGGGATGTCCGTGCCTGCGGCACGACATGATGATGATGATGATGATGACATGTAGGAAAAAACTGAGGGTGGGAAAATCGTTTGAGTCATTTAAGAATGTTTCTGCTCAGCTTAAATGTGACTGTTATATATAGTGAATTTACTACATTGTAAAAAATCCCAAAGACATTCAAGATTTTACATAACTAGATACATGAACAATATAACTCAATGATATAACACTAAAAAATCTAATACGTGATGACCTATCCCAACCTTACCCGAATAATAAAATAAAACATTATATATTATACCAAATGCAAAAAATAGGTCTAACTTCTATAACATAGTCCATACGTTTTACACTTCCCTTAACCGAAACTAGTTCCACCTCTTAACATCCCCAAAACACGTTTTTGACTCAAAAATATTTTAACTGAAAACACCTTCCTATTACACAAATAAAGAAGAAAATTCTTGAATTTGTAAAAATAAATAAACCTCTCTGGAACAATATCAACATCGGATGGCCAACTAAACATCAAACTAGGGCAGTTTACGAAGGAATAACTTGAGTTTTTCTTGAAAAAACCGGTAAAGCACGAAGCCTTGATAGATGGAAAACAGCAATATTAATGGCATACTACTTCAATTATGTAATGCTTTGTATAAACAAACCACAATCAAAAAAGCACACACACACACACACACATATATATATATATATATATATATATATATATATGTATATATAATGTGGTTGCCTTACACATGTAACATGTATTTGGGAAGCAATTACGTGACGAACCTCATCCCTCAGCACATTTACAATTGATTCAAATACAGAAATTTCCTTCTGCTTGGCTGGTTGCTGTACCTAGGATAAAGAGCACTGTCTGCCTGTCAGTTTATCCATAGTTGGAGGGAGTACTGTTGTATTCTGACATTCTCAAAGGAATAAATGCTATGGGAAAGGCAAAAAGCTTCGTTCAGGATTCGAACTATGGAAGACGAGTCCACTTCTTATCAGTTACGCCAAGAGCGCCTCCATAAGAAGCGTAGCTTTAATTTGAGGTAAAGAAAAAAAAAGAAAACGAAATATAGATTTAATTTTACGGCGTAAATACACCTATCAAATTAGCTGCGCAAATGAAGTATGGCTGCACAAATAGTGCATTAGCTTCTTTCTTGTTTGGTTAAATTATACCACCTAAATAGCAACATGTCATGAAGGGGTTAATTTGCAGCGTGCCACTTCTTTAGAGATTTCGAGCATACATTCGCGTAGAAAGAAAGGAAGAAAGAAAATAGTCCCCCTCGTGTGAAAATCTAGTTATCGTTGGCTGATGTAACGAAAAATTTGACTTTGTTCACTCGTCCTTTGCGTAATGAAATGCGACGCTAATAAAAGATAATTGTATTAAATTGCTATCATTGTTAGTCACGGCGTTCAGTTCCTGACGTTGATATCGGGATAGTTCCTGTTTCCTTTCAGATCGTAATATTACTGCTTATTCTGACATTACACCTTTACTTATGACTGTAAGCCGGTATCGCTCCATTTAAGTCGTTTGAGACGTTGACTGTCCGAAAATTAAGGTACACACATTTTTTTTATAACTTATAAAGATAGAGGCGTGCTTAGCGTAATGCTTATCTACGAGGAAAATAGACTTCACAGCAGTTCAAATAATTGTCGAGGTTATTTACCTTTCAGTTCTCGCTACTGTTTTGCAAAAGGAATGAATCTATCTCTTCTTTACAAACAATGGAAAATAATAAAACATACAGAGATCTATAGAGTTGGTTAAGTAAATACACTTGGAGAATAAAAACTATGCATTCCGAGTCTATTTGAAAATTGACATTGCGTCACTTCTTTGTGGCGGATGACTTGAGTGAGTATATATATATATATATATATATATATATATATATATATATATAGAGAGAGAGAGAGAGAGAGAGAGAGAGAGAGAAAGAGAGAGAGAGAGAGAGAGAGAGCATATTAACATTAATTAAAATTTTCTTAGGTAATATGTATATCAATGAATTACTGATTTTTATACAATGATCTTTATGTAAAATTTTTCTTAGATGATTCCCGTTAGTCCCCATGGAGTAATGTCTAAAGTACTTGACTGTAGTCTTGAAGTAAACGAGTCCGAACTCAATGCAAGCTATTAAGTTCTCATGCTGGGTCATTTAATATCAATGCCATCCTTGTCACTGAACAGCAGTGATACCATTTAACCTAAATCTAGGGGATATAGTGGTCCATAAATTATTAATCGATAAGTGAACATAAAAGCGTAATCTCAGAGCAACTCTGACCCGGAATGGCAGTACCTGTGAGGATCTCATCTAGGGGTCAAATAGATCCGTTGTAAAATCATTCACTTTGGATTGGACATTTTTTGGTTGCTTTATCTAATGACATGTAAATCTTTGTATCTAATATCAAAACCATCCGAGTAGAAAGAGAGCAGTGCTTGAATTTAACCCACGGCTGTTGGTATAAAGATCCGTATGGATATATAATCTTAAGAAACAATTACACAAAAAGTATCCATATGAAGGCAATTCTCTAACCTCCAGGTGTAAAGTAACCGTTGGCTGGTTGACATACCCTTAAATTCGAGGAATCAATTGATCTTGTACTTTCTTATTTACTTTTTTTGTGTTGTTGTTTCTTTTTGTTTTTGTTTTTGCTTTCTTATTTTTAATTTTTTATTTTTTTCGTTATTTACCCAATTCGATGCTAATAATTTCTAATTGGATCTATTTATACTAAAGACAAGGAATCTAGCAAGTATTTGCACCATCTTTTTCACAGGATCTTGGATTACTGGTAATGAAATGGTTTTAAACACGCCGCTGATCTCCAGAAATTGAGCTACAACATGAAATGCAGTTTGATGTCCTAAGTTGCCAACTTAGTGCATTTTTTTGTGCAGTGGATACCATCAGTGTATTCTAAGCCCAAACAATCGGGCAATAGAAAATTAAATGAACCAACGTTAGTATCCTACCAACCTTTAAAATTCGTAACACCCATGCAAGTTGTGTCTATAGGGTGGTAACTGAAACAAAAGCCTAGATGAAAAAAAAAGATGGTACTTTAAACACTCATCTAAATACACACACACACACACACACACACACACACACATATATATATATATATATATAAAGATCTGTGATCATGATGTTCGGTAACATAAGTAACAACGCCTCATAAACAGTAACCTTTTTACAATTTGACGTTTTTAAGTCGTTAGCACACGAGACTCTTAATCAATTGATGAGAGATCAGTTAGTTCAGAGATTGCTTGATTAGATCTGCAACGGAGTCTGATTAGACTCGTGCCCGTTTAACTTAAAAACAGCCTCATTATCAAAACCAAAAGCCTCGTTTTCGATACAATACGCTGCTACACAGCAGCAGGCGAGATAGAAACTACAACGATTTCACCCGTACATCCTTCGTGAGATTCATTCCTCCTAATTATATTTGCACAGCTTTACACACGAACGTCTTTCTTCAGAAGGCAGGAAAACGCGACATTATCAGAGCAGAAGATGGAGGGGAGATATAATAGAAAGAGTCACGCGATGATGTAATATGTGTGGTGGTGGGAGGCACATCAAAGTCGCTTCTTCGTTCTTTTCTCTTGTTAATGAAGGAACGTTTAGAAAGAGAATGAAATGAGAAAAGGAAAAATTGAAGGGTTGATCAGGAGATGAGTAAAGGTGGAGATTCGGGTAGCTCCGCTGTTATCCAGACTTCATATCGAAGACGTTTAATGATGTGGATCTGATTTATTCTTGGTTTCTTGTTTCGTCTTCTGAAGAAACGCACGCGCAATTCAATTTGCCCGCGCAAAGGATGCAAGTGCGAGAAGCCGTTGCAGAGGAAAAAGAGGAGAATGATAAGGAAATTAAAAGAGACGTGCAGAAAGCTACGTTTAGAATGAGAGCAAGATGGAAATGTTTTTATACTGAGAATGCTATCGCAAAAAAAAGAATGAAAAATAGAGTTGGAAAAAGAAGAAAAATACCCTCCCAAAACGTAGAAACCTTAATCCTACAAAATAAACTAAAATTTTAAACACCTACACTTGACTGTTTTCAGAAACTAATAATCCCACGTGTACTGAAAATTACTTAGCGACACATAAGTATTTGCCAAGTTGGAGGACGAGTGGAGACCATCCAAACTACATCATTACTGAGAACGGACAGAATACCGAGAAGAGTTCGGTAGACTTGAGAAGACTTGCTGTCACTTAAACTCCAGCGAAAAACCATCAGTTAAGACTGATGTGAAAAACTCTCAAAGTGTAATTAATAATATTAGTAGTACTAAAAGTAATGCGAAAGAAAGAATAAAAAACAGAGTTGAAAAAGGAAGAAAACACCTTCCCAAAACGAAGATAAGCGTCACGGCAAGTACGTCTCAAACTCTCATGTATTCCACATATACTTCAGACTCTCAGAGAGCCATAAATGCGTAAAAATATGAGTCATACCATGAGAAAATTGGCTTGGAAGCTATTTTGTTATCAGTTAATAGAGAAAATATATATTTCGATTCAACATTATATAGTTATTTAATATGCTTATTTCACCACAGGCAGCGTTTTTAATCCGATACATAGAACACTTTATGTAAGAAAAACGTTTCTGTTTGCTGGAAATGCAGTATTCAATGTGAATATATAATGATCTAATTCGATATATGGAAGTATGAGGAAAACTTGAGGGTCTATTTCCAGCTAAGTAGGTGTGATATGAGCTACCATTTGCTTGAATTTCGTATTGAATTTTAACTTTTGTAAAATTACTAATCTTTCCAAGTTTTACCGAATAATATATTTTTTTCTTTTTTTCTCAGTACAAAGCAAAATATAATCAAATTCGTGAGTATACTATTTTTTAAAGACTTTATATTTGCTATTGCATTAGTGATTTTCCCCGGCAACGTATTTTTTAAAGTCCTGTTGGTTACACTGTGCAGCTCAAATAAATTTGAATGAGTCATTCTTTTTTTAAAGCCATTTTAAATATGATTTCTTTTCTATTTACTTAAGAAATATTCGATTAACGTTTAGATTCAAGGTGAATGACCCCAAACTTCTTGATTGTTATAAGTGTTTCCAATCATTCATAATATTTTTTTCTTTTTGTACTTGTATAGTGTAATGCGTGATTTAGTTTTATGAGGATTTTTTCAAGTGGTCTCAAATAATCGGGACACTTGGTTAATAACCAGTTTCATACGCTATATTCCAACAATCAAATAACACTCACACTGTTGATTTATAAGACCCTCACTTCCAAATAGATTGAAAGATTTCTACGATAATTTCACACCTGGTTTAGTTTGGTTTGGTTTTATGGTATATCAAGCGTTGTTGGTTATTTTATGCAAAATCCTCTTTACACATATATATCAAATATATATGATTTGCAAACTCATTTGCTGAATAACATTTTTAAACGATACTGAGCTCATTTTTTGGCACATAGTTAAATGGTTTCATGATATGCTCTCAAATACTTATATCATTCCATTACTTATTAATAATTTATTTGCACATAGTTAAAAGTTTCAGTTATTACTATCTGACTAATAATCCTGTTCAATATTAATTATTCGTTTGTACACAGTGATGTGGTTTCAAGTATTGTTATGCATCACTAACAATTAAATTAACCATCCATCACTTGATTACACAAATTCAAATGAACCCACTGCTCTATTTATTTCAAGTCATTTTTGTCAAACAGTCCAATTTAACCCACACATCAGACCCTATCAAGTGCTCAGGGCCAAAGTTTACCTGTGATCGATGGCAATGAAGGGGTGTTCCCTAATGCTTTAGCATAACTGTAGCCTCAGCATCAGATTGCTTAGTGTTGTATCAGGAACACTCAGCAGAAATGCAATCAGTATATTCTCCAGAGCCAACCGACCGGTCTTCATAGTGTTATGCTAAATCTAAAGTTTAAGGCATTGTTTGAATATCATCCTCTTTAAGATGTAGTAACAAACAATATTCATTCAATTTTGTCTGATAGTTTTTCTGCCTCTTTGTCTGTCGGTCTGTCTGTCTCTTACTCTCACTCTCCGTGTTACAACCGGTATTTTCGTTGAGGAAGTTTTACCCTTCTGCAGAGATGCAGTCGGTGTTTTCTAAGGCTTCGACTGACGAGACCGAAAATTGTAAATATAAAAGTGCAATGAATGCGTTTCGCCAACCTAAAATAGTGAACTTCACCGGGACAGGTTAACGTGCCATTAAAGTCATTCCACAAATTTTCAGAGGTAGTAAGGCCATTAATATGGTTGCTGCCAGATCAGGGCACAAACAAATAACCAACCATGGAGTTGCAAGGTCTCTTTTTTGTTTCTTTGTTTAATGGTATATTAACCTTCGTGGGCTATTTAATGCCAAAGTCGTCTTTTTCGAAGAATAGCTGTGGAGGTAAGCCAGAGCTGCGAGGTTAAGCGGATTTATTCTTTTCCATAAATATCACTTCAAAAGTGAACGCAATCGTGCGAGTGAAGTTCGAACTTGCTTATATGGAGGTCGTAATTCAGGACTTTAGCCATTATACCACGGAGACTTCTACTAGGAGGTCCAAAAATTTTTTTGTGGATCCAAGACGTGAGGAATAAATGATGGCTCTAAAAAAAGGAAAATGTCAGAGGTTAACATTCGTATCATACTGCAGAGACATGTTTTCTTAGGGTCAAAATTTAGGCTGTTACATTTCACTCAATCAGTTGCTCACTATCTCAAACATTTAAGAAATTCCTTACTCTCGTGTTTGAGAATTTATCGCTCATTCCGGAAGAGTTCTAACTGTCCGTGTGTTGTCCGTAACACATTAACTGGGGGTTGGTGTTGACCAGTTCATTACAGAATTAGTATTTGACCAGCTTCTTAAATTTAGAATCAAAACGATGCCTCTGCAAACTTATATATATATATATATATATATATATATATATATATATATATATATATTGTAAGTAAAGTTGGAGACTGTCATCGAGGGTGAACCGTACGCTTCCTTTTGAATAGCTACTACAATTAGTAGTAGGGAAGGGCGTTACTCTATTCCCTGGATTACTCCACTTGACCCTTGATCTTGATACAAACCTTATAAAGCTGAGTGTTAAGCAATGAGACATCAAGTACCAAATTGGACTGTTAATAATGATGTTTTAAAAGCGAAAAATAATTATCTTCATTTAATTTACTTTCGAGCAGTTCAATTACGTAACGTAATGAATAAACTTATCCCACCAGCAACGAGTTTAATAGTACCACTACAATTCTTCTGCCAAGATAATTTTGGAATAAAATAACCCTAAAAAATTGCTATGCCATTAAAGAAACAAAACCGTTCTGTAGATGTTATATTTTTATGAGCTTACATTTGTTATGTTTTAAATTATTTTTAGGTTGTGACTTTTTGTCGAGAGAACCTGTTATGTCGAACTATTTCGTCCATTTTGATAATAATTTCTTGTGTGATATATCTTTACTGAAAAGGTTTCAAATTATTTTGATAGCAGGTGAAGATTTTAGCTCAGCCAAACAAAGAAATAAGTTTACTCTTTCTTCTAGTCATGGGTCTTTAAAAACTCTTCAAATAACAAATCATTTTGAATGTCTTTTAGATTAAATGTAATTAGGATCAATTTGTGCATAAAGGCCCAAAAATACAGACAGTAGACATTTGAATGCTCTTTCCCGATTTATTCTTATTTCTACAGCGGGAATATTATATAGATTTAATTCATCCTTAAAACATTATAACAATACATATATACATATATTAGAAAAGCATAGATTAAAAAATAGATAAGGAAATTGATGAAATAGGAAAATAGATATAAAATAGATATAATATAGCCAAGTGGATCACAACACAGTATAAACTAAAAGCCAGTCCCTGAATTATCCACCGTCTAATTCACTTTTCATATCTTACCATACAAAACTATATATAAAATGATAACAGCCACGTGGGAAACATGTAGGCGAGAAACTGCTCCACAAACTCTGTGTCTACTGTATCTTAATTTAGATATGCATGATATTTAACATATTTATCACGTTCATTAAGAATATATATATATATATATATATATATATATATATATATATATATATATATATGTATGTGTGTGTGTGTGTGTGTGTGTGTAAATATACACGCATATACCATTTATGCGAGCTTGTGCAAGCATGCGCAATGGTTCATTCCGTTATAATCGAGAATGTGTTGCACAAATTCTAATGCTATATTTTTGGCATTGAAGGTTTAGTAAATTGAAAAAAGACACTGCCATTGTCAATATATTCGCTCCGTGTTAAAGTCAGTATTGAATGCGTGCAGAGTCTTCAGCCTATATGTCATCTTTCACGTTAATAGAGTCTATATAAAGACAGAGACTGAATGTAATGTATTGTTTTAGTTCAGTTAACGAGCAAAAGCTGAGTCAGTAGGTTTCAGTCGTGTTTTACGAACACATAAAACTTCAGTTTCAAAATTAAACGAGGCGTCTTTTATATCCTGGTGCTTATTGAATGTATACATGATTTTAGGACTTTCTCCAATCAAATTTAAGTCTACAGTATTCTTTAAAATTTCTATTTTTGTTTAGTAAATAAGAAATATTACTCTATAAGCATGATATTATTTATTATGCGATAATGAATTTGCTTAGAGGATTTAAGATGCTTTGGTGACTTTATCTCTGATATTTGTTCAGTGCTTGTGAATTCATTCTGGTATTTATTCAGTGTTGGTGAATTTATGCACGTTACGTTTTTACGTACAGAAAATTAAAATAATGAATTGAAGTTTGTTTTTTTTTTAAGTAGAACAAACAATAGGTTTGTTGAATGATGCACACAGCAAACAAAGTCTACCAGGATTAACACTTAAATCTCAACATATGTGGTACCGGGCAAAAAGTTAATCCATCATATGCTGCATCATCTTTTTTTTTTCTTTTAACATCCTTTTTCTTGATTCCTGAACGAAACGAGAGAAGAAATTTGTAACCATAAGGTCCAGGAGGAGAAACCCTAGATTTGTTTTAGTCTTAGCATTTACAATAACAGCAATTTCTTAGATTCTCGTAAATCTGTTTCTGATATTACATGTTGGGGAATTTGATTATAGTATGAATTTGGTTTTCGTTAAGTTATTTTTTCTATTAATTAGATTTTACTGACTTTAAATATCTGGCATTTATTACGTGCTGATTACTTTGTTTCTATTATTTATTACGTGCCACTGACTTTACTTTTGGTATGTATTACGTGGTAGAGATTAAAATCATGATATTCATTATGTAAACATATCTTAACCTCCCATATTCATTGAGTGTTGATGACTTTTTCTGATATTTATTGCATGAGGGTGACTTTACTTCTGTTATTTATTATGTTGGTTGGTTGATTTGTTTTCACGCTATATACATTTTTTTTGTGTTATTTAACCCCAAATTCTGTTTGTATCAATAAACGTTCAACCCCAGATTTCTAAACGAATACTTGTTTCGTAAATTTTTTTATAAGAATGATTTCATTTGCTTACAAAGGATTAACCGGTCTCAGTTCATACCTTTTTGTGCAATACTGTCTCTCGCAAGAGGGGTATAACCTCCTCCTGTAGTATAATTGCGGAGGGATTTCGTTTTGTATATATTGCCTTTCGGTTTTGTTAGGCTGAGAACCTTTCGCTTAGAGCATGGGTTAGTTAGGTGCAACATTAATGCCGGTGATCACGCGCGTGCAGAGAGGATGTGTCATTCAGAGATGTCAAAATAAAAATTCCAGATAGGATTGTGACCAGGGGATGTGAGTGACGTCACGCACCGGAAGCCTGGGCTGAGATTTATGAAAAAGCAGTTAGTTGAGTTCCTGCCTCCGAACGAGAGAGTCGACATTCAGAGATGGGAGATGCCAGACGAATTTGGGCGCTACGGGCGCTGCGCGTTAGTTGGGTTGAGAGCTGACGATGTCAAAGCAGTCAGCATAGAAAGATTGTGTCTCTCTGTCCTCATGTCGAATGACCTTTAACTCAAAGGTAATAAAGTTTTGTACCTGAACCAATTTCGTAAGTTTCGTGTTTTTAGATTCCCTATGACTATTTCACACATCCATATCTTGGTCGTATCATGGGTATGTTACAATCCATTTTGACGTTCTCGAACAGATCGATTAAATTATTCACTTTGAAAAATCGCTTTCTGATGACAGCGAAAGCTTTACATTCTATGAGAATATGTTTAATGGTGCAAGGCGTCTGTCAGCTCAAACACAACGTTCGTTCTCTCTGTTTCAGAATGAAAGAGTGAGGAAGCTTTGTATGACCAATGTGATATCGGGATATAATGACTTGTTTTCTTCTTGATTTTCTCTAGGCTGGTCTCCATTTTTCCAAATTGGGCGCGATTTGGAAGAGTTTATTGTGGATGTTATTTTTGCTATCGTTGTTGGCATTTTGTGTGAAGGAATTTATTATGTGCTGATGATATCTTTAATCCTTCGTGAAGTATATGAATTTGCAACCATCTTTTTCAGACGACGATGGTCTCTCTCTCTCTCTCTCTCTCTCTCTCTCTCTCTCTATCTCTATCTCTCTCTATCTATCTATCTCTCTCTCTCTCTCTCTTTCTCGCTGAAAACCGAAGTGGGTATCGAACTCGGTCTGTCTTCGCTCGTCTAAACAAAGCAGAATTAGACTATTCTCGATAGATATGTCAAGCAGATAAGCAAGTTCCGTACCACATGGCTATAGCATATTATCAGATTCTGTTATCCACGGTGCTGGTCTTGCAAAGGTCATGATTTAAAGTGTCGCAAAATTGGGGAGAACTAAGTGTAGATATTCTCTGAACTCCAATATATATATATATATATATATACAGAGAGAGAGAGAGAGAGAGAGAGAGAGAGAGAGAGAGAGAGAGAGAGAGAGAGAGAGATCATGGATATCGTGGGGTGTGACCTAAGAATGAAGAACCTAAAATCCGAGATGTGACTTTTCCTCGAAGAACGAGAAAGTAACTACGTCGTGTCCATGGTACATTTAATCTTGCTTCCAAGGCTGACAAAGGCTGAACAGAGCGAGAAAAACAACGAAAAGTCTCAGTGACGATTTTTGAATGTTTCCGTGCCAGGCTGACATTAGCTTCACTGAGATTGCAGTTACCGATTATCACACAATTTTATGATCAATCTTCTAACCATAACTTTGAGATCAGTTTTCGATTCGTTCTATAACGGTCTACTAAACTTTGTGGTTATTAAATTTATTTCTGAAGAGGTGAACTTGAAAAGAGGGCAAATTTGCCCAATAACGATTGCACTAAGTTTGTGATACGAAGAATTTAATCGCTAACAGTTTATTAAAAAAAAAATCAGAAACACTACAATTGACAAAAATTAGCTGTAACTGTTACAATAAATCAAACTAAGAAAATTCATTTTGGGAATGCAATAATACAATTGAAATCTGATACACAGTTGTTATCAGTTGTTTTAGAAAAAAAAACAAGTGTATGGGGCTCCAGTCTAATAATAAACCCGAGGGTAAGACAACTCTTCAAGAATTTATACCAAAAAGAAAACTGAATAAAGAAAGATTCAGCATCAAGCGTCTGCTGATTTGTTGGTATTCTTTGATGGATTAATTTCAAGGGAAGATACTCTGAAATAAAACTGGCTGTTAGCATAAGCCCGAATTACTTTGTAACGATTCCGACTAGTCTATAGGTATATGAACCCAGAGAGTGGAATAAGCGCCGATCAAGTGTATGCCAACATACCCGAAGGACGTACAGATATATTACGACGATTCTATCTTACGAGTCTCTATTTTCCTCAAGTTGAATTAGATATTAAACAGCATGTTTTAGTTGTTATTTAGGTAGGGAAAACAGATATAATCTGTGAAGATATATATGATGATTTGGTTCCAAAACATGCCTGACCCAGTGTCATCGTCTAATAAAGTTTGGTTACCGGTCCCCTTATCAATCATTTCGGAGCTCCATATATATATATATATATATATATATATATATATATATATATATATATATATATATATATATATATATGGGGGGTGGAAATCATGCAATTTCCTCGTCAAGTAAAGATCTAGAATAAACAGAACAATTTCGGCGCAAGTCTAAAACTAAAAATCGCCCAATCACGTGTTCTAGAAAATTCAAGAATTTGGAGAAATACCCAACTTGAAATATCTGAACTCTCGACCACATCTTTGACCAATCGACTGTGCTAAAATATACGCGGTCGTTTTCTTCGTTTGGAATTTGCGGAGCTAACGCGTGTGTGCGTGACCCTCTAAAATACTCTAAAGTCAAAGGCACCTGACAACAATTCACTTGTCCTTCAGGCAGAGTCTCATAGCATCCATAATTACTTGACCGCTTGGTAGAACCGTATAAGTTACGAACGTTATTTTGGACCATACCCTCTCAACTCTAATAGCTGGCTAAAAATTCACTGTTACCCATTGTGATTTAGGAGAAGAACAATTTTTTTCATTGTTTCCAAATCTATCCAAAAATTAAATTTCTCTATATGATTAGTGCTATTGTAAATTGTATATTTTTATAAAGATGAGTAAACTGTATATATATATATATATATATATATAGGGAGAGAGAGAGAGAGAGAGAGAGAGAGAGAGAGAGAGAGAGTGAGAATTATGGAACAAAACCAATTTTACTATCATCAAAAATAAATAACTAGTTTATTTCATAATATATTATTAGGGTTATTATATCAGAGAATTAGTCTAACTTATTAATTAAAAAAATACAATTGATCTTTTTGCCTTCTCAATTTACACACTAACACGTGTGTGTGTGTCCGAGTGTGTCTGAGAGAGAGAGATAGGGGGAGGGAGAAAGAGAAATAGAGCGGGAGGGAATGAAATGAATCAGACAAAATATATGCAGAAAAAGATAAACGGGCGAAGATGTATATTTGTTGTAGATGTTCATGCATTATGTATTAATTTTGTATTACAATTTCTTGTTTCATTTTCATATTTGAAATAATTTTAATTAGAATGTTTTTATTTGCCGGTAGATTTAGATTCGAAACACAAGTTGCCAAAAATATATAAACAGATACATAATAACTCATCATCTTCACCAAATATATATATTTGGTTTATCAATTTCTACTTTTTATATATATATAATCACAATGCATCAAAAAATTTTAGAAATATAGGCATCCTACCATTCTACCTCCATATATATATATATATATATATATATATATATATATATATATATAACTCTGTAAGCTTACTATGGAATCCAGAGATGGTAAACATTGAATATAAACTTGTTAAAGCGTGCTTAAATATAGAACAGTCATGGTTGGTGCGCATATATATATATATATATATATATATATATATATATATATATATATATATATATATATTTGCGGTATATATATAGAATTTTCGGTAATTTTTGGAAAAGATGGTGTATGTCTGTTTGAGGATGTACAGAGGTTTTTTGAGATTGAGTAGATTTTTTTTTCATAATTTGTAGAGCTTATAATATGTTTTTGGATTATTTTTGCAGGAATTTGGGAAGCACTTTTTTTTCTCCTTGTTACTCTTATGCCTTCTTTTTGAAGAGACGAGGGAAGAAGTATCTCCTAACATCCCATTATCTTTGGTTTGTTCCTTGTTTTTGGAAGAAATCTTCATTAATTGCATGCTTGATTGCTTTTATTTTGGTTGTTTTTCTTGCGGTTCCAGAAGTTGGGCTTTTTGATGACTTTGTTACTGTGCCGTTTTTTTTTGGTTTTTGGGGTTTTTTGGGGTTTTTTTTTTTAGTGGGTAAAGATTGTCTCGGAGAATCAGAAGCGAGAGATGAATAGCTGAATTTAGGTTCAGTGTTTACTAACTCGGACCACCCCTCCTCTTTTTTTAATGACATCCAAATCTTGGACGGATTTTTTTTTTTTTGCTGACTGTGTTTGTTATAGTATGAGTGATTATGAATGGTTCTTTGTTCGGACCCTTTTAAAGACAGTCTCTGCATCATATATATTCTTGCAAGCGAAACACCTACCTGTGAGGTCATTTTCTTCCTCTGCAAATGTTTGCTGGAATTTGTGCAAGGACAGACTAACTGCGATCCCAGAAAACCTCTCCATCTGGAGACACCTTGTAAAGGTGTAATCTACATTTTGTACACGGAATTTTCTATAAAGTTGGTTTACTGACTACCCCACCCAATTTATTTTGTTAGGCTGCTTAAAAATCGCCGGACAGGTCTATAAGGACGTTGAATATATTAATTTTGGTTCTTCTTGACTCGAGACCCTCTATCTGTGGTCTGAAAAATTGCTGGTAATATCCTTAACGATCAACTTCATTTGGAGCAGGATGTCCCAAGTCGGTAAACTTGTCCGCCATATATATTTTGAGGGTTCCCAATTAGCCACTGATAAATTCTTCCAGTTTTCAAGTGGTTTAGGGTGCAGACTCAAAATGGTCTATACATTAAGGCATATTTCCCACCAGACTCTTCGATTGAATCTCCAGAGAATAATGCGTTTCAGCAATTTCCCGATACCAGGGATTGGTAGGATATTGTTGACGTCAAAACACTGCTGGTAATTTTTCACCTTCGCATGCCTATATTCCTCGAGAGTTTTCTTATTAGCCATAGGGAATTTTCTGGTTGGTCAATGATTTCAATCCTGTTTTGTTGAAATGTGCAGTTGGCATAGATTGTTGTCTTGAGTCGTCAGTAGTAGAACGGTAAATTGGCAACTTAGCGGTTATTTGGTTTGCAAGACATTCAGCTACTTCTTCAAGCAATGAGTATTTTACTTGGTGTTCTTGGGAGCTGTTGGCATCATTGGAGTTGTTTCAAGGGCACACTACTGAGTTTCGTTAGTTCTGGTTCCCTCCTTTTCTTGACCTCGTGGGTGGTCTCTTTCCCTGTTTTGAGATCAGGACAGGGAACAATCTCTTTTGAGCTTTAGTGGTGTCTTGCTATCCATTACTGACGTGAACTAGTTTCTTGGCCACGCAAGCGGCTCTTTTTTTCTGTGAGTGGGAACTGCCTCCTTCTTGGCCACAGGATTTTATTCCACCCACCCACTCGCCTGCTGTGATCATTTTTGGTTGGCCAATGTAGCCCCTATCTCTTCGACAGTAACAAAAATTTCTAGAGTTGGATTGCCTCCGTTGGGCAAACCCAGGGGACCTTGTGCTACCCATTTTTTCATCAACACACCTGCAATCATCCAAAAATAGATGTCAAGGCCAAACAAGAACAAAATACCAACAAAAAAAAAATAGTGCCAATGTTTCAAAGAGGTTGCCTAAAAGGGTATTTACAAGGGTAACAATACCTGGTAAAAAATGAAAAACAATATAAGATTCCTGGTTGGAAAGCAAGCATAGATACTACTTTTTTTTTCAGCCATGAAGTGATATGAAACCTTGCCCATGCTAGTAAACATTTTCTCGGGCAGGTCCATTTAGCTTTCTTGGAGTTATTCAGCAAATATAACAATAGTTGTAACTAATATCGTAAGTTCACCAAATAGTCAAATTTTGGATCTAAATGACCCATAAGTGATTGATACAGCTTGAAACAAATAAAGTAAACTCCATAATTAAACTGTGTACAAATAGCACCCAAAATATTTTCAAAAGACGTGGTATGGTGAATGATAAGCGATTTTGTAAGCCGTTATTAGGATGAGAGAAGTTTTCTGGTTACTCAGTCATTGTACCCGTGGACTCGACTATGGAAAGGGCAGGATAGATAGATAGATAGATAGATCGTATAGGAACGTTCAAACTGGGTGTCCCTGTTAGGTTTACATAGTAGTGTTATAAATTATTTAGTGTTGTTAGATATAAGTGGAATCATAGTTGTGAGCAAGCCCGATATGAATATTTTTTAATTACAATCAGACATTGAAAAATTAATCAAATTTTGACTGTAATAATTGTATATATTAGGTTTGTTTTGGTTTGGTTTGCTTGATTAACGGCATATTAACCTCCTTATGGATAATAATGATGATTAAATAATCAAATTCGACAGTAAATAATCCATCACGAGTTGATATGCTGTTAAGAAAATAAACCAAACCAAATATAACTAGTTATTATTACATTAAAACATTTATTGATGAATCAGATTTGTCAGTAAAAAACTTATAAGGAGTTTACATGTTGTTATGCAAATAAACCAACTCAAACCAAACCGTGTATAAATAGTTAATATTTTGTAGTAAAAAAAAAAAACCATAAGGAAATGATATGTTATTAAGCAAATAAACCAAACCAAACCAAACATGATCACAATCAGACAGTGATAAAAGAATCAAATCTGATCATTGAATGACCCGTAACAAGTTGATATGCCGTTAAATAGATTAATTAAACTAACCATTTAATATATTGAATCAGAAATTTTAGATTCCTGTCGATAAGTTTTTCAACCCCTTGTCTTATTGAAATTATTTGTTAATATACAAATTAATATTCTCCTCGTCGTCCCGTCTGTCTGTCTGTCTTGTACACAACAACCTTCAGCTAGATGTTTACCGTTGAATCGTTATTGCCAGCCACAATTCTTCCAAATAAATGTGAATATTTTATTCATTAGTAATCTCACTTTCGTTATCTTATTTCAATTTGTATTCTCTATTTATATATTCGTTTTTTATGTTGTATAATATTGTTTAATGTTATACTGGATTCGCAGGTATGGTTATTTTGGACAGGGCACTCCACACTTGAGGGATAAAACAGGCCCGAATAGAATGAAGTTCTCTTGGTAGGAACACTGACATATAAGATGCCTGAGGGAAACTATATTCAAAAAATGACCGGTTGACCCTATCAATAAACCCAGCATAGAATTAAACAGCGTATGGGAACTCCTAATATATAAATAAATGAATAAATATATAAATAACAATTACCTTACAAAATAAGCAAATAACGATAATCTTATAAAACCAAAACTTCCATTTTTCAATTATTTTTCTTTTCTTTCTTCCATTGTTTATTGTATATTTATTTTCTTATGTTTGGTATATGCGTTTTTTTTTATTATCTACAAATAGAAATTGGCAACAATCTATGCCAGCATGTTATTTATAGCTTAGAATCGTGCAATCCTGATGGATAAATTCCTTGTAATTTTCCACGGGTATTGCTAATTTTATCTAAAACGAATAGGTAGGTGAAGACGTTCTTAGCCGTGATAACGTTTCTCCAATAAACATCCTCCGAATATTTTTGCGCTTTATGAGATTAAGCAAATAGAATGAAAAGAAATTTCTAATATCACAGTGTTTACAACCTGAGGGAAGAGTGAAGATATAAAAATGGTTAGATTGAAGGAATATTTATTTACCATTCAGAAAATGCCTCCCAACTGCTTTTTCTGCATACAGTTTGATTTACTATTTCAAATAGCATTACCCCCGCTTGGATTCTATGCGGCATAATGGCTGCAAAATTGGTCAACGTGATAGTAGTAGGAGTGTTTGTATCCTTGTTGCGTTTAAAAGTTCATATTTTGATTAGCATTCTTGGGTAAATATGCACTCTCTTACCCCACTTGATATAGGTTAAATAGTGCCACTATTGTTCTTCTACAAAGACAGATTTGTCTCTAAATAACCAATGAAAGATGATATTCGATTAAAAAGAAAACCAAACACATATCTAAGATGTGAATAAAGCATGGGATATATATTGATGAATATACTCCATACTTAGAGAAAATCATGTATATGAAACAAATTTATAGGGTGTTGTAGAAAGATCGATATGATTTCGTTATCTAATAACTTGACTGAATCTCGGTCAAGTTATCTCAAATTTTAACTGCAGGCGTGGAAGCGAGAAATAAATAATCTATTTGTAACGTTTCATTTATTGTTTAGTTCTCCATTCACTTATACAACTTCATTCTGGTGGATAAGTCTTAAACAAATCTTATATATATATATATATATATATATATATATATATATATATATAATAATATTTCATATATCTTGATAATATTCTATATCCGTTGGTAACATTTCGTTTTTTTAAATTCATCATTGTCTCAGATTTATCCCACTCTTCGCTTACGTAATTTTATATTATACATTATATATATATATATATATATATATATATATATATATGCAGCTGAGTAGATTGTAAATATCATTGCTTACAGGAACAAACATATTACCATAGGGAACTAAAACTAAAAGATCATGATCCCCGTAATAGATTTATATTTCTGCCAGCAACTCCAAAGAAAAACTCCGTGAATGCCATGAGTGGATTTGTAGGAATGCTCCTCAGTCCTCGTGCATTAAAATGACAAAGTATTTTGAAGTAAATCCAACCGAAAATGGCGTGGACTGCATTTGATTGCAACGCCTGAATTACAATCGTCTCCAGCTACAGCTTATGGGATACACATTTTTTCTAGTCTTAAAATAAGCAATAAAAACATACTTAAGAACATTCTAGAAATTTAGGATCAAAACTGCATTAGCATTTAAGTTACATTTTTATATTTTTTAATCAGCTAGAAACATAGAATAGAACATTCTAGAAAAATAGGATCGGAAGTCAACTAACAGAAAATATGTAGACTTTAAAATAAAATAGTAAAATACAAATCTGATTGGTCAATAAATGTCTACGCGCCAAAATTTTAAGACGATTCTTTGATCCATTATTACGGTATAAGTAACACACAGTCAGAGTCATTCACTAAGACAAGCCACTAAGCCACCAAGTCAATAAAGCAATAGCCGATACCCTGTCCGGCAAATTCCTTTTCTTCCGCATCAAAGTTCATTACAAAGCTACAGATGGCTGCGAATCACGTTCAAAAGAAAACCCCGACAAACTTTCTTTCATCAACGCGACACGCTGTCGCCACAATCATAACACCCGATATGAACTTAATGTAAGTAAGAACGACTTATTTACGGACTCCGTAAACATAAACATACACTCACCCTTAAACAAATTTATTTTTTTCTGGCCAAACTTTATTTTCCAAAAGGCCATTTACACATCATGTATTTTATTTGTTTCACATTCTGTTTTATGTATCTGAAGTTGTTTGATGTTTAATGTTCGTTGTGATCTATTCCATTTCTTTCACGCGATTGTAAAGTTTTGTGTTGTATTTGTGGAGGAAATAATATTGAGAGCAATACCCGTAAAATACGGATGTTTTTTCACTGAAATAACTAAATACATACCACCTCCTCAAGCTCCATTAATAGCAGAAATATATTTGCCTTCTATTACGAGCTATTTTCCCTTTCTGACACATTCCCAATGATTTTTTTCCTGATAATCGTTAGAGACATGAATGCTCTGGTATGCAAAGATGAAAATTATAAATTCTGCTGGCAAAACTCACTGAACGAAAATAGTAAATATATAGAATAAAAAATTATTATCGACACTTTAGAGTATTTTTTTAAATTATATCTGGGACTGATTTATTTTATATCAACATAAAAGACTTTACTTATGAATGACGACGGAATTAAAATGATTTCAAATGGACATGAACGTAACAGATAAAGTGAATTCTCAAGAGAACGCTCCAGTATAATTTGATGATCGTGAAACCCCCCACACACATACACACAACTATATATATATATATATATATATATATATATATATATATATATATATAACGTTCTTGCTTCTGCAAAGACGTTCACAACTATAATCATCTATGTAGAAAATCTTGAAACAGTCCTCGATATCCAAGATCATCGTCAGGATCATCATGATGTATTTATTAGATAGATTTCCCTAACGCCTATCACCCTCTAACCCTCTCTCTCGCTCTCCTTCTCTGTATCCCTCTCTCTTTACTCATCCCTATCATACATCACTCCTGGCAGGTTTTCTAGTCTGCATCCTGTATCCGTGCAGATCTGAAGTGTGTAAGATTTTGCTGGTCAGCCAACAGTAAATTAAAAAAAAAAAAGATGGGAAAACTATGAACTTACGCATATCTAATATCCTCTAAAACACAGCTACATTAGATATTCATAAAATGAATCAAAAGCCCTCTGAACTGTAAAGCGTTCTCTTCTTTTAGAGGAGTATATTTCGATTACAGAAGAGTTTGTACAAAGTATCACCTGAATCTGGCATTTTGGACAGCTATCAATTGGCTATCGGTCATATGAAAGTCAGACCTGACCGATAAAATTAAACGCAGTTTCTTCCAAGCAGCGATCGTGTCGATACTGCTATATGGATGTACTACATGGACGCTAACTAAACGGCTGGAGAAAAAGCTTGACGACAACTGCATTAGAACGCTGCGAGCAATATTGAACAAGTCCTGGAGGCAACACCCCACAAAGCAGCAGCGGTACGGTCACCGACCAATGATCACGAGAACTATCCAAGTTAGACGAACAAGACATGCAGGACACGGCTGGAGAAGTAGGAACGAGCTTATAAGGGATGTACTCTTGTTGAACCCTTCACATGGCCTAACAAAAGCAGGGCGACCAGCTCGAACCTACATACAGCAGCTCTATGAGGATACGGAGTGTAGCCCTGGGGACCTATAGGAAGCGACGAACGATAGGGAGGGGTAGCGAGCGAGGGCCAGGGATATCCGTGCTGATGGCACGACAAGATGACAAGATGATGATGATGAATGTACGCATATCCAATATCCTCAAAAACACAGCTAAATTAGATATTTATAAAATGAATGAAAAGCCCTATGAATTGTAAACCGTTATCTTCTTTTGGAGGAGTATAATATTTGTCGCTGCCTCCCACCAGACAGGACTTGACACAAGGTCAAAAGCCCGAAGGTTGATTAAAGTGGGGATAAAGGGGAGGGGAAGGTCGGGAACGAACCGAGACTCGAACCCTGCTGGTCTGTGCTGCTCATCGACCCACTAAGTGCAATGTGGGTCTAATGAGGCAAGTAGTATCACGAATCCAAATTTGGATCCAAGCACGTATGCCGGGTTATAGCTTAAACTATACAGCAAGGTCTAGTGCTATACATCGGAGACAAAGGTTGTAGTTCACCCACTCGAGGGTGGCCCAACCGAATTTGGTGGCCTTTCGGCCTCGAATCTGTCATTGTTTGATACCCCATCCGACACGAATGCCAGACGGCCCAGCCAAAAGGCCGGGGAAGGAGGAGTATATTTCGATTACAGAAGAGTTTGAACAAAGTATCACCTGAATCTAACGAAATAATTAGAAACAAAAATGTAGAGTTTCAGGATAAACCTAGAACTTAATTGGAAATAGTGACATAAACAATCAATACGCAATAACTGTAAGAAATGGATTCCGTGCTCATCAGGAACCGTTTGAGCCGTTTGAAAGACGTACTTTGAATGACTAATATGAAAACTTTGTTAACGCCTACATAGAAGCTCCTGTCGATTGCATACCAATTGACCAAAGAGTCAAATGTAATATCTGTGGGAGACGATAACAGTTAGAAAAAAAAAAAAAAAGAGATACCATGTTAAAACCATATTTGCTTAATAAAAGAAGCCTAACAAGCACCAATGCCCAGAAACTTAAAAGGCAAAAAATAAACTTGCTATAAAACGACGAAAACAAAAGAATAACTACATTACATTAAAAGCCAAATCAATAAAATCGGAATTTTGGTAGAAGATAGAGACTCAGATATAGTAGGGTAGACAAGAAGTGAAGTTAGTGGAAAGATAAACACCTTGAGAGTAAAGATTTTTTAAAAAATCCAACCAAGAAGAAAGTATTTACTAGTAGAAAAACTTTTCAAGAACCTGCTTGGAAAATCTTCTGAAATCACTGATGCACCTCGTGAAATAATTTGCCAAGTCGATTATGGCGATAGGATACACCTAATGCTTCTCTGCAGTGGGGTAAGACCCACCTACCTTTTACATGGATATGCCAATAAACTATCAGATGGTGAGGTCTCAATAATTCTGGAACTTTGGGGAATGCGGAGTACTCCTTCATGGAAATTGCTTCCGGGTCCACTGTGGTTCGGTTTGGTAGCACCTGATAGGGTCCTATCTCTGTGTCAAATAGAACTAAATTCTCTACTGATGCTTTTCTAAATTGTTTGAAATAGAACTGTTTTGAAATTTAAACTGCGTAATTATGCTAAACTGAATTGCTTGAAATAGAAGTGTTTTGACATTTAAACTGCTTAATTATGCTGAACTAGATTAATATTAAAATTATAAGTGTTAGACAGCAATACTTGAAACCATTTGATTCCAAACGAATGATCTCCAACTATTTGGAAACAAACAATTTTGAATTATTTTATATGTGTACATAATATATATGCAAAACTGGATGTGTCATTCAATAACGCACAATAGTTTATATACCATACCCCATTAAAAAAACTTAACCGTATTTTAACTGACGGGAGGTTTCAGTGCTTACCTAGATAATTAGAATACCAGCGGGAATATCTTACATCTAGCAACTGGACTCTTTCTCATGCTACCCAAGCAAGGGTTGGCTGTCAGGAAAAGTTTGTAATCCCATTCAGTATAGAGCAGCTGAACGACTGACCAATAAAACACAGTGCAACACTCAATACAAAGAACAACTGAAGGTGAGGATAATTGCAGAGAAAATAGAAAAATTGTCGGAAAAACTTGGAGATTCCGAAGATGTGTAATATAATGGCCGAGGGATTTCGTTTTATATATCTTGCCTTTCGGTTTAGTTAGGCTGAGAACTTTTCGCTTAGCGCATGGGTTAGTTAGGTGCAACATGAGCGTATGTGTTCACGACCGTGCGCGGGAAGGATTTGTCATTCAGAGATGTCAAAATAAAAATCCCAGAAAGGACTTGGGGATGTGAATGACGTCATGCACCGGAAGTGTGCACGGAGGATTTTGGGAGATTTGAGAAAAGTCAGTTAGTTGAGTTGAGTTCTGCCCTGGAGGAAGACGGTTGACTTTCCCTTGCTCACAGAGACCTCGCGACGGGTGCGCACGTGTGTGTGTGGGGGGGTGCAGATGGAAAAGCCAGAATAGAAAGAATGCGTATCTTTCTCCTTATTTCGAAGAACCTTTAAACTCAAAGGTAATAAAAGTTTTTATACCTGAATAAAGAAGTCGTAAGTGGTTTTCGTATTTCGTGATTCCTATGTTCTATGTATATATTTTATGAACATTCTATGTACGTTTTCCATATTCATGTATGGGTATGTTACAGATGTCCGGAGGTCGTAATTGAAGCCAATGGCGATTTCTTTAAATAGACTAAATCAATCCTATTTTAACATATTCTTATCAAATTTTAGTAGATATGTCAGATAAATTGAGATGTCGGCGTTATTTTTTAAAATTTTGTGTGTAATTTTGACCACAACTGACGTATTTCTCAGTGTATGTATTCTGATACGGCTCGCTCTCTCCGCTAAGTTTAACTGCATTCCTTGCGATTGGGTAAGACCTCGCTTCTCAAAAAAGATAATGCTTCCTGGTACTAAGTTACATCTGCTGCTTAGGAGTAGGGTGTTATTTCTACAATAGTATTACTTTCTGGCAAACTCTAACACAAAGTGGCCGAACGCGTTACGATTCCAGGGATCGGAGTTCAATCCTGGGTGGTATCATACCAAAGACTCAAAAAATGTTACCTGATGACGCCCTGCTTAACAGTCAGCATTATAAGGTACGGATCAAGGGTCAAGTGTAGCAATCTAGGTAAAGGAGTTGCGCCCGCTCCTACAACCCTATGTAGCAGCTATTGAAAATGGAGGCTTCGGGTTACCCTCCATTACGGTCGCCAACTTTACTTACTTGTATCAGGAAGTAATTCTTGATATTTGATAGTTGTATGCAAGAAAAAACTGAAAGAAACAATGGATCAAAAAAGTAAATATATATATACAATGAAGGCAAAGTCCTAAACTCTGGGAATGAATAATCCTAGGGAAGATGAAATTCCGTAAAACTGATACCAGATGTACTATAAAAATGGACAGCAAAATAATGAAAAATATCCGGAGATTACTAACAGTAAGAGACACCTGTAGAAAACTGGAGGACAGAACGACCGACATATGATTAAAATAACATCGATGAGGAAACCAGTGTGTAATGAAGATAAGTTCTCATCTCAGATATTCGGAAAAGTTAGGTTATATGAGTTGAAATCTAAAACTTTCTTTCTTTCTTTCTTTCTTTCTTTCAGTATCCACACAAAAAATACAGACAAAATTAAAACGTCGGCAGAAATAGCTCTAAAAGTCTGATCTCTTTTCGTGAGATGATTTTTTTATTCCATGGTAAGATTTCAGATTTTGTCTTTTCCGAAGGAAATGACATTTGTTCTGTTTTTTGTTTTATCTTTGTTATTTTTGTTATTGTTTTTCTTGTTTAACAATTTTATTTTTTTTTTGGGAAATACTTTTTTCTAAATGTTTTAAAAGAAAATGAGAAAAAAAGTAGTAAAAACTAAAACTTAATGATGATAGCAAAAGCGATTTCTAAAATGAAATGTCGATCTTCCTTAAATATTTTTAGTAATCGTCTGACGTGTCTCCTCAATGAAAGCGATCTATTTCGTCTAAATTGCACACAGGTTATGGCACATTGCCACCAATTTTATAAATATGCCGGCAAGTATGCCTCACACTTTCACTCTCTCTCTCTTTCTCTCACTCTCTCTCTTACACACACACACACACACACACAGACATACACACACACACACACAAACACACACACACACATATATATATATATATATATATATATATATATATATATATATATAAGAATATATGTGATACTTAATGTAAATTACAATGAGGTTGGTACTAAATATATAGGGTGTTTCAATAAAAAAAAAATTATTTGGTATATAATAACTTGACCTATTCTCCTTCAAACAATACATTTTAACATCATGTGTTGAAGATACTCATTGTTCTATGTCAAATTCTTTTTTCAGGCACAGAAATTCTTCTCACTAGAAAACGTTTAAACCTTTTGCATAAAATTCTGAGTTGTTTAAACTTTGAAATCATTTCCTCAAGAAGTTACTAAATTATGAAATTATACCTATTCATTTGGAAAACCCTGTTCATATCAATTGTTTTTTAAACGCCCTGTATATATATATATATATATATATATATATATATATATATATATATAATTGCTCTATCTATTACTCAATCTATGTGTTAGTGCATTTTTCTCGTATGATGTGTACTTGATCAAATAGTCTCTATTGATATTTTCCATAAACAATATAGGATGAACCCAACAACTGCAAATGTCCGAATACTAAAAAAGGCACAATGTCAATGAGCAGGCATATATCTAGAAGTATAAACGGAATTCATACAAAATAAGATAGATAAGATTAGAGATTCGGTGGAAGATAGGCAATCTAGGATAGCCTGGCAAACAATAAACGAAGTGAGTAGAAGGAAAAGCACAGACAAAGCAAAACTAAAAGCGGCAAACCAACTAGAAAGAATAAAACTGCGGAAACAGCATTTTGAAAACCTACTAGCTAACCATCCGAACGTTACGCAGGAACTGATCACCAGAATTATCAGTGAGCAACTGGATATTAAACTAGGACCGTTCACCAAAGAAGGACTCGACTCGGTTCTCAGAAAAATTAAAAATAGGAAAGCTGCAGGGCTTGACGAGATTCCCGCAGAAGTGTGGAAGACTAGACAATTGGACGACATACTGCTCCGACACTGCAACGCAGTCTATAATCAAAATCCGATAGACTGATGGACGAAGGGATGCATCCTCCCCTTCCCTAAAAAGGGTGACCTCGGAATAGCCAAGAACTATCGAGGTATAACACTTACACCCATAGCAGCCAAAATCTACAATGCCTTTCTACGAAACCGCATAGTACCCCAAATCGACAAAATCCTGAGGAAAAACCAAAATGGCTTCAGAAGAAACAGGTCCATGACCTCACAAACATTGACCATCCGTAGAATACTAGAAGGCTTAAGGGCAAAAATTCTACAGGCGACATTACTATTTGTCGATTTTACCAAGGCCTTCGATTCCATTCACAGAGGGAAGATGGAACGAATCCTACTAGCATACGGCCTACCAGAAGAAACCGTAGCAGCAATAACAATTTTCTACAGAAACACCAAAGTAAAAGTGCGTTCACCGGATGGAGACACAGAATATTTTGACATTGTAGCAAATATTTTGACATTGTAGCATTGTATGGGGCTAGCTACAAGTGGTCACGCTAGCCCCATACCTCTTTATCATCTGTTAGACTACATAGTTGGGACATCGATCGATAACATTAGGGAAAACGGCTTCCTGCTGACAAAGAAAAGAAGCAGAAAGTACCCCGCAAAAGCAATTACCGACGCCGACTACGCCGTTGACATAGCGCTACTGGCCAATACACCCAACCAAGCCGAAACACTACTGCATAGTTTGGAACGAGCCGCTGCAAGCATTGGACTCCATGTTAATGCACACAAAACTGAATTTATGTGTTTTAATCAGAAATGTGACATCTCCACGCTGGACGGAACCTCTCTGAAACTGGTTGAAAATTCACCTACCTAGGACACAGCGTCTTATCTTCCGAAAAAGACATCGACACACGGCTAACGAAGGCATGGACAGCTATCGATAGGCTTTCGATCATATGGAAATCAAACCTGAACGATAAAATGAAACGCAGTTTCTTCCAGGCTGAGGCCATGTCGATACTGCTATGTGGATTCACTACTTGGACGCTGACTAAACGGCTGGAGAAGAAGCTAGACGGCAATTATACAAGAATGTTGAGAGCAATATTGAACAAGTCCTGGCAGCAACACCCCACAAGGCACCAACTATACGGTCACCGACCACCTATCACGAAAACTATCCAAGCTAGACGAACCAGACATGCCGGGCACTGCTGGGGAAGCAAGGATGAGCTCGTAAGTGATATACTCCTGTGGACCCCCGTATATGGCCAATCAAAAGCAGGACGACCAGCTCGTACATACATACAGCAGCTATGTGAGGATACGGGATGTAACCCTGAAGACCTGCCAGAGGCGATGAATGATAGGGAGACGTGGAGAGAGAGAGAGGGTCAGGGATATCCGTGCTAGCCGCACGACATGATGATGATGATGATGATGATAAACAATATATGTTGTGATCATGTTTGCGACAACATACTTAGAAAAAAACCAAAATGGCTTTCGAAGAAATAGATCCACGACCTCACAAATATTAACCATCCGTAGAATCCTTGAAGGTGTACGTGCAAAAAACCTACAAGCGACATTAATATTTGTCGACTTTACCAAGGCTTTCGATTCCATTCACAGAGGAAAGATGGAACAAATCCTACTAGCGTACGGAATACCTAAAGAAACCGTAGCGGCAATAACGATTCTCTATAGAAACACTAAAGTAAAAGTACGATCACCGGATGGAGACACAGAATACTTTGACATTGTAGCAGGAGTACTACAAGGGGACACGCTGGCTCCATACCTCTTTATCATTTGTCTAGACTACGTACTTAGAACATCGATTGACAAAATCAAAGAGAATGGCTTCGAACTGACGAAGAAAAGAAGCAAAAGGTACCCCGCAACAACAATTACCGACGCCGACTACGCCGATGACATAGCGATACTGGCAAATACACCTGACCAAGCCGAAACACTACTGCATAGTTTGGAACGAGCAGCAGCAAGCATAGGCCTCTATGTTAATGCACACAAAACGGAATATATATGCTATAACCAAACGGGGGGACATCTCCACTCTAGAAGGAACCCCTCTTAAACTAGAGGACAAATTCACTTACCTAGGAAGCAGCGTCGAATCAACCGAAAAGGACATAGGCTATCGATTATATGGAAATCAGACCTAACCGATAAAATGAAACGCAGTTTCTTCCAGGCAGCGGTCACATCGATACTGCTATATGGCTGCACTACATGGACGCTAACAAAACGGCTGGAGCAGAAGCTAGATGGAAATTACACAAGAATGCTGCGTGCAATCCTGAACAAGTCCTGGCAGCAACACCCCACAAGACACAAACTGTACGGCCACCTACCCCCTATCACGAAAACTATTCAAGTTAGACGAACCAGACATGCAGGACACTGCTGGAGAAGCAGGGACGAACTCATAAGAGATGTACTCTTATGGATCCCCACACATGGCCGCGCAAAAGCAGGATGACCAGCACGAACATACATTCAGCAGCTATGTGAGGATACGGGATGTTGTCCTGAAGACCTACCTAGGGCGATGAACGATAGGGAGGAGTGGCCAGAGAGGATCAGGGATATCCGTGCTACCAGCGCGATATGATGATGATGAATTGTTTCACGGAATGAAATATATGATTGTTGGGTGAGATACTATCTCTACCGTAAAGTTGGGTGGGTTTTGATTTAAGCTTGAAGGGTCCTTCGTGTCTAGCCTCACTGATGAGTTGTGATATAACGAAAGAGTCTGTTCGTAGATGACAATATATACGCTTCCCTCCTTCGGGTTAAACATTCTCGCAAAGATTTAACGGCTGCCACCCGTGTAATGCAAAGCCCTTCTTACGAATTGAGCACACCGATATCCGATAGCGTAACATGTAACAAACGAAAGTTTACACAAAATCCCTTATAATTCATGATCTGACGTAGGTCACCTAAATGGCAGAGCCATAAGATACTAAGTCTAGTGTACAGTAAAGTGGGTTTCGATCTCAGCTCGAAGCGTCCTGAGTGTCAAGCCACCTGAAAAGTTTTGACATAACGAAAGAGTTTGTGAATGACAATATATATATATATATATATATATATATATATATATATATATACCAATTGACAGAATGCGGAAAAAGGTCATTTTGAGTAGATTTTAATAGGATTTAATTCAGAGATTCTTTCTCCATTACTGGTTTCCAATCCAAAGCTAAAGAACACAGTCTGCCTTACTATTTACAAATAGCTGGAGTCAGGATGATTGGATTCATGCCTTTCCAAGGGTTATTAGTACAATGTGAAATGCAATCAGCCTCGTCCACTGTTGAACTCATTCAGAAAGGAGATAATGTTGTAAATATATGAAAGTATTCAATGAACAAGTGGCTATCAAATTCAATTTAAATATAACTTATTTTCGATCGATATAAGCTTTTAGGAATTTTGTTGTTTTGAGTTTTTACAGATAGATTTCTATTGAACTTCACATTGATGTATGTACATTATTCGGGTTCAAAAGGGAAAATAGATTTAAAATCATTATTGTGATTACATAAATTTTAGTGTTCTGTTAAACATCGTAAAGTGTTTTAATGATAACAAAGATAAACCTCGTGTTGTTTGACCCGGCCAAAAATGGCATTCCAAGGTGATGCACCGGAAGGAAGTGACACATTCTAATAGCAGTTATGAGAGGAAATTGCGTGGGCGGAAATTGGCTGATGAAATGGGACGAGCTAAAAAATCCCACGATACTCTCATCGACTGACGCACCGGGAGAGAGTGTCCTGTGAACTGCATGACAGTTATTTCCGCTTGATGACGATTAAACATGCGATTTCAAAGATCGAGTGGGCGATCGAGTGGCCGTTGAACTATTCTATTGCTCAGCCAAGACAGAAGTCAGGGCAGTTGGAGTGAGTTGGAGACAAGATGAGGTAGGGAAAGCCACACCAGGCCGAAGGGGCTTGGGTCCCTGATGAATTGGGGTCCAGAGAAGATGCTGATAAGATGCAGTAAAGAAAGCCGGCACCCAGCAGAGTGGACCCCAGGGCCTCCAGTTGGGCATCAGGAGAACAAGAAAGACGCAACGTTGACGGCCATAAGTGTGGGGGGCGTCAAAATAATCCAGTTCTGTTCGGTCTTCTGCTCCCTCTCACACGCAAACCTTGAGTAACTCTTTTCATACCCTTGCAATAAAGCGAGATATATATATTTGCTAAAGAAGTCTTCCTGCCTCTGCCTTTGTCATTGCGTGCGTCTATATTATTGTGTCGTTATGATGCTCTAGATGACAATATAACACTCGCTTGAATTGTTTATCAATTGAATTTTTTCTTGTAAGTTTTGAATTTATAAAAAAAATGTTTTACAATGACGTAAAGTTTTTAGTATTTGATATCTTATGGATTTAGCATCTAACAACATTAGGAATATGCAATAATCATTTATGGATATTATTTTTCAGTGAGGCAAATGATGAGCCATTCTTTTATTTGAGAATGGGAAATAAAACTTCAGTAGAAGTGGTTTAGTCTTACAGGAACATGGCTTCCAACAGATTATTGTTTTATCATGCACCACCAAGACACTAACGAAACTCTTTGAGACAATCCTGAAGTGAAACTACATTTGCAAGCAGCGTGTTTTTTTTTTACAAAATTAGTTATCAGTACTCATCAAAAGAGCAACTGTGCAGCCACTTATATATTATCTCTTAAACCATTCAAGTAAGACGAACAATACAGTTTGGGAATATTAGGAAGAACAGGGAGTAACTGCTAAGCAACATACTCTTCTTGACTTTTATCAAATGGACATGATAATGTTAGCTGATGTGCAAATACCTATATTCATCAGCTCTGCGCAGACACTATATACAGTCGAGAGGATCTACCAAGACCTATGAACGACAGGGATTAATCTAGAGAAACAGTCAAGGTATTTTGTGCTATCAACATCACTTGATGATATCGTTTACTGATTTTACAAAAGTCTACCATCAAATAATATAGGGAACAACCCATTTTATTCCTATTTTAAATCTTTCGGGCGGTGTTTCAGTATTTAACTACATAATTAAAAAAGTCTTAAACATTTATTAAAGTGGTAATTCATAACATCCCGGTTTTAATAGGGATATGATTGAAAGGTTCAATGTGGGAAAAGATAATTTTAAGCAGAGTTACGCCCTTTCAGTCAGAACACCATAAGTAAAAGGAATGTATCCTTATAATATCCCTATATTTACGGGATAATGCCTTCGGGTTAAAACATTATAAGTAAAACTGTTTGTTTGCTTTGTTGAGTTTTATTGCATATCAGCCTTTGTAGGCTATTTACGGCCAAATCCATTTATATGTAAATAATCAGTTCTATTTAAAAAAGTCAGTTTAGCATGAGTACACAGTTTATTTGTCAAAAACATTTCGATTTCAAACTATTCAAGAAGTTATATTTAACAATTCAGTTTAGTGTAAGTACAGATTCAATGTCAAAAAGAGTTCAATTAAAACAATTCAGTTTAGCATAAGCAAGCAGTTTAAATATAAGTACAGTTTAATTGTAAAAAAAACATTTCTATTTCGAGCTATTCAGATTAGTCAAGCAATTCTACTTCAGCTAATTCAGTTTAGCAAAAGTACAGATTTTGTTTACACACAGTTGTATGTCAGAACAGTTCTATGTTAAACAATTTAGTTTATTGTAAATACAGTTTCAATGTCAAAAAACACTTCTATTTGAAATAATTCAGTTTAACACAAGCACGCAGTTCGAATGTAAGCACGATTCAATTGTCAAAAAACATTTACCTTTCAAGATATTCAGTTTCGAATTTCAGTTCTATTTAACCCATAGATAGGGCCCTATCAGGTGCTACCACTCCGAGCCAGAGTGGACCTGGGAGCAATGGCAATGAAGGGGTGCTCCGTATCCCCCAAGGCTCCAGCATTACTGGGACCTCACCATCAGACTGTTTAGTGTCATATCCAGGACTCTCGTTGGGGGTTCTTACCCCTCTGCAGAGGTACAGTCAGTGTATTCTACAGCCCCACCGACTGGGCAATATAAGTAAAAGGAAGTTATCCCTTTAATATTCCCATAATTACGTGGTACTGCCTTTGAGTCTGAACATTTTTTTAAAATAGCAATTTATCCCTATAATTTTTCTGACAGTATATTTGGATTAAAAAAAACATTTTTTCTTGATAGTCGCAATTGTTTTTGGTATTACATTTTTGCATTAATCGTGAAAATTGTTCGGCCTGTGTTTCAACGTTAAACCAGATAATCAAAAGGGCTATTCTTTTCCATCACAGATAGAGTCTTCAATCGCCCAAATCTTATAAACGCAGTAAATAATATATATATATATATATATATATATATATATATAATGTATCAACGTTATACATGTCGTTTCGCATTTGTTGAAACAAAACAGCAGACACTCAGTCATTTCTTAGGGATAGTTTTTCTTTGTCTTTCGTTGTTAACATTTTGATAATTTTGATATAATAAAACAAAACAATGTTTTGAACGACAAAGCAATTTATTGTAAAGATATATTACAAAACTAAATCATCCCGGATACTCTTGGAATTTTAATTTCGACATATTTCCAAACAGATGTCAGAATTTGAAGTTGGTCAATAAGTTTGAAACACATGATATTGAGGATTACCTAATGGGCTGGGGTTGTAAAATACATCGTCCACTTTTCTGTTGAAGAGGAAGACTCCCCCAACAAGTGTCCCGGATATGACACTAAACTATCAGACGATGAGGCATCAGTAATGTTGGAGATTTGGGGAATGCAGAGTACCTCTTCATTGCAATCGCTTCCAGTTCCACAGTAGCCCGAAGTGATAGCACCTGATAGGTTCTTATATATGGGTCAAATACAAATAAACTGTGTGCTTATGCCAAACTGATTTGTTTGAGATAGAAGTGTTTTGACATTTAAATTGCGTACTTGTGGTAAAGTGACTTTTTTGAAACAACGGTTTATATATGCAAATATTAATTTGGTATTGAATAATCTTCAATAGTTAAAATGCCATAAATCTAAACTAAACCAAACTAATGTAGACACTGAGAAAGATCCGAACATACAATAATGGCACAAGGAAGATTTATGTGATATCTTTCAGGAAAAAAAATGAAAGCGTTATCAACAACGTTGCATGTCAAATTGATCTGTGATTTGAACTTGTTGGTAAAATAATGTACAATGGCAGAATAAAAAACATTCCAGGATTAATGAATTTAAAAATAAAAGTTTTAATCACTTGAACTTCAATCCATTTCTGCCAACGATTTATATGATTATTTATGCCTGTATAATAAAACTCTAAAGATTTTGGTAGAAAATTAAATACAGTTTCTACTTCTCCTTTTGAACATAATGTTTTTGGCGTAAGAAGTCGTTTCAGATGCTTAGAGATATAGCTGACACTGACTGCGAGGTCAAGAAAATCTGGTGAAAGTCCCAAACACCTATAGTTTTTTTTGTAATAATATCATAATTTTCTTGATTTTTTGCATTGTTCTTTGTAACAGTTTGGGGGGGGTCGTCATAATTTCAACAGTAATTATTGCAGTTTTTGGTTTATTCAATTACGAGACGAATCTCTATTTCGATATAGATTTTAAAAATAACTATTTTTAACTAGCAATACAAAATGGTGAGTAAGAAGAAAATTGAGGGAGTTGAGAGAGTCTCAGATAATGAGAATATTGAATATAGAATTTTTAATCGTTAAAACTGCTAGTAACGCAAAAATGTTCTGCTGAGTGTCGAATATGGACCCCTCAATCGTGAAACTGCTAGTAACGCAAAAATATTTTGCTGAGGATCGAATGAAGACATCTTAATCGTGAAACTGCCAGTTGCTTTTCTCCTGTTCATCATGAGGTGTATATTAACTTCAAAATCAAATTCTGAAAGAATTAATAAATTTTCAAAGAAAACACTTGGTCACGTATGTGATTTTTTATACGATTGCAATGAAAATATGTTAGGATTGAATTTCATTATTTAGATGAAATCGGACGGTATTTCCCGAAATAAATTATATATATATATATATATATATATATATATATATATATATATATATATATATATATATATATAATACGATTAAACCAAAAAAACTGAAGAAAATGTAATCCAAAAGTGATGAGTTTATTATAATGGAAAAACAACGTTAAACGTTTCAGTTTTAATCAAAGTTTATCAGGACATTGTAATAGTGAAACTGTTGCTTGAACAGCAACAAACCATCCATCGTGTCAATCAGCATTTTTCATCATCTTAAAGTCCGGATGAAAGTTTTAAAAAATCGAAATTTTTAACGTTGACTTTCCATCGAAATAAATTCATCACTTTTTATTTACTTTGCTTATATATATTGCCATCCACTGACAGATCTCTTTGGTTCTATCAGTGTGACTAGACGTGTTAGATTCCCGAAGCTGGAATCGAAACCCGGCTGATTCAAGCGCCAATCGAAGACTCTACCACTCAGCCACGAGGAAGCCAGTGCCAGCAAAGTAAATTTAAACGGTTATGAATCACAATTGTAATTATTTACATATGTCCGCTTAACAGCAACCGAGAGTTGGTTTCTTTGTTTAATGGCATATCAATCTTTGTAGGTTATTTAATGCCAAAACTATCCTTCAAGAAGAACAGTAGTGGTACTACTTAACCCATAGCTGGGAGGATAAGGGGGTGCATACCTTTCCCGAGGGTATTTTGCCCGAAAGTGAACATAATAGTGTATATATATATATATATATATATATATATATATATATATATATATATATATATATATATATATATATTGAACATTAACGAGACTCTAGAAGCTCTCAATTTTGTATTAATGTTCTTGCATTTATCGTTTAATCAGTGTTTATCTACTTGGTGCAAAATTTCGAGATACTTCTCAGACAATAATATATCGCTTGCCACGAATAATTTAAGAAGTATTTTAACTCGAAGATTTGTAAAAATAAAAGTTTTTAGCCAACTAAAATTATAGGTAAAACGTCAACTTCTTAAAATCTAATATTGAACATATCTTGTTCGTAGGAAGACGTGAAGACATCAACTTTTCTTCAGTTAGGAAGGAATTGTCCTGTACTTGCTTAATTAACAGCAGATATAAATCATCCTATATCAAGTAAACATTTCACATTATTTCTTGTGAATAAAAATCTACATTGTTTTATTTCAAGAACGTATTTAATTTCAAAATCCCTAAACTATATTTCGTTACATTTTAATTGGGTTAAAATAATGCGTATTACTATTAATTCTGTCCACTGCTTATAAAAATAAGTGTGCAGTATCACATGAAAACTTACAAGGCAATATTGTTCAAGTTATGCTTTTCACCAAATGCTTCACTCAGTTTAAAGAAATTAAATTTATAAATCAGTTCATCTCAGTTTTCATTCAATTATTTGCATATTTATCTGCAACTATCATATATATAGTGAGAAACATTCATACATACACAAGCAATAAATATTCCTGTTAAAATATCAACTAATAAGATATCTTAATTAGAAAAAAAGGAGTTCATATTCATTGGAGAGGCAAATTTAAAAAAAAGGCTTTATCAGGTAGAAATACTTGCAATAGAAGAAAGATCGACAGGCCAAATTAGTGCTCTGTAACTTCATTAATAATCTGCAAAAATACACCAGCAAGAGGGAAACCCCTTTCAAAAAATGTTTGTTTGTATTAGTGTTAAACTTTCAGGGGTGTTGATAGTTTTAGTGACAACTGATCATATATATATATATATATATAATGACCGGTTTTTGGTTTTTCTTAAAGAAATTATTGCTCTGTAATATTCATTACATTGAGCTCTTTTACCAGGAAAATGTAAATGTACAGGTTTTGAATGATTTTCTGGTCCTGATGGAATTACTCCCAACTCTGGTTTAATTGGACCGAATAATAAAATATATATATATATATATATATATATATATATATATATATATATATATATATATATATATAAGCGTTTCAGATAAGATATTCAACCCAAATTTCTATGGAATTGACTCTAAGCCAAAGGGAAAAGTATGGAACCTCTTGTACCAACAGCTATTAAATAATCAATACCACAACTATTATTCTACAATGATAGCTTCAGGATTAAATAACCGATGAAAGTTGACATGCCACTAAAGAAAGAAGCTAAACGGAACATGTTTTTTGATTGTCAACTCCTTTAGGAAATAGATATGAATGTTTTCGTAAGCTTTCATAAAAAATATTTCTTTATGTTCAGTAAACGCGCATTGGGTTGATATTGACTGATGTTTGCTAGCCAGAACTGAAATCTCATTAAATCATTTCATAATATATAGTTTTGATAATTCAATTTAAAAAAATAAGAACGTGAACAAAAATCATATTTATATCACTGTGTTCGAAATCGTATATAAGTCATGTTGAAATATTCATCAACAAGGTATCGGATCTCATTTTCGAAATAGACACCCTTCTGTTTTCAAAGCCCTGTCGACTCGTTACAAAATTGAATAAATAACCCTGATCCCTATGGGCCGATTGGATAATGCATGGTTGGGAGAATACATGTTTTTTTGTTTTTTGGTTAATCTTCCTTAGATGTAATCGCAATAAATAATTTTTCTCAGGCCTCTATGGGAGAACAGGATCTACATTACAGTCATAAATTTTTGCACGAACAAGCTCTTGTGGTTAGTGAACTGATATTTAGGGGAACCAGGGTTGGCTGTCACTAGATTTTAGCAACGAAGCTTTAAAATGTTTGGGACTAGCGGAATGAAATATGGCGTCCTCTAAAGAAGTTGATTTATAGCACCTTGTCTCGGTTTTTTTTTTACTATACTGGAAAAATAGTAAAAAAATTGGGAGATGGTTTTGTAAGTTCTGTTTGCATAATGATTTTTTTTTTGCAACAGAAACGATAACAGTAACAAGAACAAACATAGTGGCATATAATTCTTACCTATTAGGGGTTGGTTTCTTTGTTTTATGGGCATATCAGTCTTCATGGGTTATCGAATGCCAAGGCCATTCTCGTAGAAGGAGTATGATGGTACAGGTTTGTCGATAATTATGGGAAAAAGTGAGTCCATATATTTCCCTAGGGCATTAATCGGAAAATAAACTTAGTATTAGATTGATGTTCGAACTTGCTTATTTTGATTTGGTAGTCCAACACGTTATCCACTACGCCAAAAGGACCCCCCCAGCGGGAGAAAAGTGCACATGTGTTATGTTGTATAAATGACATCTGATGCTCCAGTAATGGCTGCTACCATCTGTGAAGAACAATGATTTTGCTTTATAATTTGTTTTCGTCAGAATCTTAATTGTTCGTCGGCAAATGTTAATTATTTTTTGAACAAAGAATTATTTAAAAATAAAATAAATTCAAGAAAAAGAAATGTTTTTTCTTTTTTTTTTCTGTTTATTGATACGTATTGTTTTCTTTGTTTTTTATCTTGTTTTGTTTTGTTTTTCCATATACTATTTTCATAATATTTTTGTTTTTTTTTATTAACCTTTAGGTAAAATTTTTGGTAATTGCAAAATAAAAAATATAGGAAAAAGAACATTCTTTTCTTCGGGGAAATTTTACTGTAGCGTTCATTATTACATGTTCAATTTTACACCATGATTTTGAATAGAAATCAGTTTGAAAATGAAATTCGTGATTGTGCGATCTTTGTTATATAAATAACGAAATTCATGTCATATTAAACATGAGTAGATCATGTTGAAAAACTGTTAGAAAAATGTGATAAATTTTACATTTAATTAAAATTGAGCTCAAGTTAAATCTTTATTTACTGCAAAGGTTATTAGGGTGTTGTTGCTAATGCGCTGGACTGGGACATCATAGTAAGCGAGATCGAACTCCAGTCGCGCTATCGCGTTCATTTTAGAATAAAAAAGTCTAAACCACTTTATGCCCCAGTTGTAATATAAAAAAGTACTTCATTTTTTTCCGAGTTCGGCTTTGGCATTAGATTACACATGAAGCTTGATGTGCTTGTAAAAGTAGCGACGAAGAAAGCCAGTGTTTCTCATAAATGTCAGGTTTCTCTATATATCTAAAATATAAAATCACTTTGGCTTGTCTTATTCTTTAAGATTTGCATCAATCTTTTTCAGGATATTAACAGATTTTATTTTTATGATTTAATTTAGAATCTAATAACTTGCCCAGAATTATTTTTAAAAATCTATCTACATCATTAAACGATAACAAATAGGTAAACGGCTTTTTATATAAAGAGACCTGTCAGAGGAGTTTAGAACATGTTAACGTTCCAGCTATCAATCAAAAAAATAAGATTAAAATTTATCTGTATTCAAAATGACCGAATGAAAAAAAGAAAAAATTTGCAAAAATGAAAACATTAACGTAGAATGAACTCGATTCCCAAATCTGGAGGTTCAAAATAACTCTTGACGGTTTAAAACTCGGTTAGGTTGGTTGTTTGGTTGTTTGGGTTTTATGGCATATCAACCTTTGTTGGTTATTTAACGTCAAATCCACTTTTATGCAAATAGTTCTATTTGAAACAATTCGGTTTAGTTTAATTGTCAAAAACATTTATATTTCAAACTATTCGCTTAATTCAAACAGATCTAATTCAGATAAATCAGTTTAGTATAAGTACAGATTTTTTTTACACACAATTAAATGTCAAAACAGTTCTATATTAAACAATTAAGTTTAGTGTAAGTACAGTTTCAATGACTAAACAGTTCCATTTCAAACAATTCAGTTTAGCATAAGCACGCAAGTTTAAATGTAATTATAATTTAATTGTCAAAAACAATTCTATTTCAAGCTATTCAGTTTAGTCAAACATTTCTATTTCAAGCTATTCAGTTTGGTCAAACATTTCTAATTCAAGCCATTCAGTTTGGTATGTGTATGCAGTTAGTTTTATTTATCCCATAGATAGGGCCTCATCAGGTGCTACCATTCCGTGGCAGAGTGGACCTGTGTGTAAGGGCAATGAAGGGGTGCTCTGGATTCCCCAAAGCTCCAGCATCACTGGAACCTCACCATCAGTTTTTTTTGTGTCATATCCAGGACACTCATTGGGGAGGGTATTACCCCTCAGCAGAAGTGCAGTCGGTATATTCTACCGACCAAGCTGACTGGGCAAGAAACACGGTTAAAAGCAATCAATGAATCAATATGATAATATCAAGTTGGAAAAATGAAGTGTTTGTTTCAGAGTATATGTTATCAATGAGAGAATTTATACCAATAAAAATATTTAATCATTACCATTACCTCCGTCAAAAAGCTTATCGATGGCGAACTGGTAAAATTCTCAAAATTCTTTTGATGTAAAATATGAAATCAAATCTTTCTCAATGTCTCCTTTTGATTTCAACCAAAGACCGACAAAATGAATTCGTAATTTCATAAACATGATATAATCAGAAGGATCAATGTCAGTAAATAAGAAGAATAAAACTATTTTCCCAACCAAGTGCTTTTAAGAGACTTCAGTCAATTGGACTGTGTGAAAACGGGCATTATCGTGTTAATCGATGACTCCATTTCTGTTCACTAAAGATGGACATTTTTTTGTCCAGAGTAGTTTTCAAACTATTTAGTTGATTGAACTAGATATTAGTTTTGAATATTTCATTATAGTCAAATAATATGGTATGTCCAACTCATTGAATCTACCACAATTCACTCAACATTCTCTTCTTTGGACGAAGTTCACCTCTCAGTTGCCGAGCAGGTCTTCTTCGATTTATGCACTGACGACGGCATTAAATCTTATAATTAAAGATCGCTTTCTAATTGATATCTTGCTATTCTAAAAAAAGAAGGTGCTTCACGGTTTTATGGAGGCAATGACTCACAAAAATGACTCACCGTTGCATATTTTGTGGAGACAGTTCGTGTGGAACCCATTTTCGAACCACTGAAACTTTTCCAGGCATTTTCAGTTGGCGTAGAGCATTCATGTAGGTTACATTCCCTTACATCAGTGTCAGGATTTTCTTTGAAAACTACCTCTAAAAATTTAGGAATTATTTTTTTCAGGAAATTCCTTTTGCGGCTGATAGATTAAAACTTAGGTGATATATTCTTTAGCTAAGACGAACATAAGAGGGAATATCTAAAAAAGACTACCAACATTACTCTTATAATTTGAAATAAAATATAAAAATTCATGATTGTATCATATGTAAATGATAAAAAAAGGCACTGCACTAAAAATGTTGGCTGAAAGATCCAGGCAAATCAGACGTTACATTCGTTGCAACCTGATAAATAGCTCCTCATTTCTGGTAAGTGATGGCCTGTTTATGAACTAGCAAATAGTCGACGAACTGCCGTATCTCTTGCACTTTTATATCTATTCAAAACGTTCCATATTTATCGATTATTAATTTGTTGGGTGAGGCCGCGAGAATTTTATTGAAGTCTACATCATATTACATACGTAATCAATACGTTCGAAACTTGGCGCAAACAAAGGCCAAAGGAGATTGTGGAATGAATCGACAATCCTTAGACCTACTTTTCTGGCTTTTGTTCCAAACGGTTCCGCCATTTTTGTGGAGCTTCAAATACGCTGTCAGTATTACTTGCTGAGAGGTAATACCCCAGATGAAAAAGAAGAGTTTCCTACTTTTTATACGAAATATTACCTGGTGCAGAGTCTCTAAGTTTGAAGGTCTTGACAATGTGGTGTCAACTACATTTTTGTCATTGGTCTGGCTAAAAAGGTTCATGTGTTGACATGTCAAAAAGAAATACATTAGGCTTATGATGGATTATCTAATCTTTATTTTAAGTTTACTACAACATACAAAAATCTCACCATCTTCCACGTGAACCACAACGTGGGTCACCGATTCTATTTTATGATAACCATTATACTAAGCTTGTCTCTAGAATCAGAGTTATTGAAATTACTCCAATCCTATATATGGTTCGAACAATTCTGGTTTGGTTTCGTTTCGTTTTATGTCATATCAACCATTGTAGGTTATTAAACGACAAATCCTTTTCACACACACACACACACACACACACACACACACACACACACACACACACACACATATATATATATATATATATATATATATATATATATATGATTAATATTTTTTAAATGATTCTGAACGGATTTTTTAACGCTTGAATGGTTTCACTTATTTACGAGAATCAATAAATAAGTTTAGAGACTTTTTTGTACAGGCACTTTTATTGATAGTATACACATGAAACTCTAATCCCCTTCGAAGTAATCTCTTTCGGCTTCAATGCACTTGTTGTACCGTTCCAACAACTTCTTCAAGGCCCTATCGAAGTCGTCTTGTGTGATGTGTGTCAATGACCTTCGTTACAGTCTCTTTCCTCTCCTCAATTGTCTCATAACAACAACCTCTGAGATTAGGGAATAACCAAAAGATACAGGGAGCAAGGTCTGGACTATAGAGAGGCTGAGGAGCTATCTTGATGCCCGTATTGGTCAAATAGTCTGTGACAAGGATGGAGTTGTGAACTGGTGTATTGTCCTGGTGGAAATGCCACTGACCCGATTTGAAGAGTGCTGGCCTCTTCCGACGGAATTTCTACCTGTACTCCCTTAAAACGTCAACATACTAACCTTAACCCTAACCCTTTGGCTAATCAACTCTGGTATATTCACTTCCTTATTCCTCCCACACCTCTCAGCATCGCTCAAAGACCCCCTGCCTTCCTTGAATCTCTTATGCGACTTAAAAACTGATGTTAGATTCATGCAAGATGGTCTAAAATCAGTCTGAAGCATTCTATACGTTTCTGTGGCATTTTTTCCAAGTTTAAAACATAATTTCATTGTAGATCGTTCTTCCTCACGTCCAGATTGCATTTTTGACAATCATGCTTTAGTAGGGTATATTCCAATTGCTGCTCTATCTGTTCATTTGAACCAGAAATAATAAAAATTGGTCAGTCATCCCATAACATGTTTAGCAATAACATACTGAATTTTCAAGAGTCTACAACAATTTTAAATGCCTGTACAAAAAAAGTCTGGAAACTTATTCAATTCTCTACGTCTATCTAATACGAATACACAGTTAAATAACCAAACAATCCTACTTCAAACCATACATTTTAGAATAATAACACAGTTTCTCTCTTACATACAGTCATTTGCTTAAATTCAGTTTATTTACTTATATTCTGTTAAATATACAAACTTCTATTTTAAACAATTCAGTTTAGTATATCAAAGTTACATAGTCCCAAGTATTGCTATGTATCACTAAGAATTCATTCAAACATCAATCAGTTAAATGTAAAAAAGGTTATATCCAATACAATTCAGTTTCGCATAAGCATATAATTTAAATGTCAAACTGTTATATCTGACCCACAGATCGAACCCTATCAGTTGCTTCCACTATGAAGAGGTACTCAGTGTCCCGCAAATCTCCTGCATTACTGACCAAGAGTGAAAGTAACTGTTAGAGCTGCATCTATGAGTAAAATAAAACACGGCGACACGAGTTCAAATCCTGGACGAGATTGATTGCATTTCACAGAGCACTAATACCCTTGGGAAAGGTATGAATCCAATTATTCTCCCTCCAGCTATGGCTAAATAGTAGGGCAGACTAGGTTCTTTAGCCTTAGTGAGGCGACTAGTCTAGGAGAAGGAAAACTCTGAATTTCAAACCTCTTAAACTTCGCTTTAAAAAAAATTGACCTTGTGTCATATCCTGCCCGAGTGGAGGGGTTGGGTAAATATGATGAGTAAAATAAAACTCTCGAATTATTGGCTATATACGCGAAACCATTGAAGTATGATAACAAACGATTAATATTAAATTGGATTATAAGAATGAGATACTTTTTGAAATCATTTAACTATGTGAACATTAATGAATAAATCGGGGGGGTGTCCTCGTGGTGTAATAGTTAAAGCAATGGACTGTAGAATGAAAGTAAGCGAGTTCAAACTTCAGTCGCGCTATTACGCTTACTTTCTGATAAATACTGTTGGTAAAGGGACGAACCTCCTTATCCTCCCAGCTATGGGTTAAATAGTAACACTCCTGTTCTTTTAGAGGGATGGCTTTGGCATGAGATAAACGACAAAGGTTGATATGACATTAAACAAAAGAAACCAAACCAAACAAAGGAATAATGTTAAATACAATTATTAGTGATAGATAACAATACTTGAAACCATTAAGTGCTCTGAGCATGACATTAAACTACTCCACCTTTGATGGTGAAGATACAGTTTTGGAGAATGTGGGGTACATCTTCATTAATATTAATTTTATTTATCTCTGGCTGGGAGAGGTAGTGCCCGTTAGATTTACATAAATACGTCAAAAGAACTGGTCATTCGTCATTTGAATCTCTTGAGCTGTGTGCATATTAATTGTCCTTAATAGGAATAGTTGTAATATAGGGTTGCTTATATGGAAAAACACAGCTTGAAATTAACTAATAATTACTCTTAAACAGACTTATTACAATTAGATAATACTTAAATTATCATGATTAAAAATTAATTATTCAATCATTTAATTTTGGACCAAAATGATTACTATAACGTATCATTAATTGAAACCATGTAACTGTTTATGCAAATGTTCAAGTGTATTTCTTGAATAATATTTCTATGAGATTATATAATGAGAGTACAACAAATAAACTTCCCACATTGTAAACCGTCACCTGTGAGGTGCAAATAAACGTTAGCAATTGGTAATGGTAGCTCGGTCAATGTAATGCTTTACCATTTTTCACGTATAAAATCAATTAAGGGTATGGCTTAGACAGAAGCTCTCAGTTTTAGCTGAAACGTGTGTTTGGTTTTCAAGACTGGTGAATCAGTAATGGCTATAATGACGTGTTTTCCTGCTTACTAAATATTACGTCGGAATGATGCTGTTTCAGATAGAAAATTGGTACTTCTCTTGTTATAAGATCCTCTCAGCAGCAACACTATCTAGACGAAACAACAAATAAGCAGGAAAAATATTTTTTGCTATTAAAGATTCATCAGTGTTGAAAAAAAAATTTAGAAGAAGAAGACTCTCGGTGAGCACCGGTACACACCATGATAAAAACTGGTTGGGTTGGAAGAAATATGCCCCAAAATGTCCTAGATGTATAAAGAAAATAACTGGGTTCGACACCGGTTACGACACGTGTCAATGCGGTCGTTAGACCCGGGACAACCACCGGTATTGTGTGGTTAAGTATGGTTTATTACCGGACATTGGCATAATGGTTAGAGTGTTCACCAATGGGCCGGGAGACCTGGGTTCAATCCCAGGTCAAGTCATATCAAAAACTCAAAAAATGGTACTTGATGCTACCCTGCTTAACACAGCTTTATAAGATAAGGATAAAGGGTAAAGTGGAGCAATCAGGGAAAGGAGTAGCGCCCTCCCCAACACCTAAGAGTAGTAGCTATCGAAAAGGGAACATACGGGTCACCCTCGACTACGGTCGCCAACTTTACTTTTAGGTGTGGTTCCGCTTGCATCGACAGCGTTAATATTCTTCATTACCATTCAACAATCTGCCCACATTATATTTTGATCACAGAAGGCGAAAAGGTTGCTTGATCAAGTAAACGAAGTGATGAACTAGTAAGTATGTGCGAACAAATGATTAATGTTAAATAAATGATATAGTTTTAATAGCAATATTTAGAACCTTTTAACCGTGAACAAACCAATGATGGATATTAAATAAAATTAGTTTTGGATAACAATACTTGAATCGTTCGCTAACAAATGAAATCGAGCTTTACTCACTGATGTTTATATAATTCTAAACTGGCTTTAAATAACCCACATATGTTCATGTACCATCAGACAAAAAAATCCAACCAAAACTATATTCTAGTTTGTAAAGTATCTTAAAAGGAATAATTAGTTGAAAAGACAAATTCACTTACCTAGGAAGCAGCGTCGCATCAACCGAAAAGGACATCGACACGAGGTTAACGAAAGCATGGACAGCTATCAATAGGCTATCGATTATATGGAAATCAGACCTAACCGATAAAATGAAACGCAGTTTCTTCCAGGTCGCATCAATACTGATATATAGGTACACTATATGGACTCTAACAAAACGGCTGGAGAAGAAGCTAGACCGTAATTACACAAGAATGCTGCGAGCAATCTTGAACAAGTCCTGGCGGCATCACCCCACAAGACACCTGCCTCCTATCACGAAAACTATTCAAGTTAGACGAACCAGACATGCAGGACACTGCTGGAGAAGCAGGGACAAACTCATAAGTGATGTACTCTTATGGACCCCCACACATGGCCGTGCAAAAGCAGGACGACCAGCACGAACAGACATTCAGTAACTATGTGAGGATACAGGATGTTGTCTAGAAGACCTGCCTGAGGCGATGAACGATAGGGAAAATGTTGCATACTCACATAATAAATATGCTTATATACACATCTACATATATATGCTGGATACATACTGACGCAATAAATAAGGACCCCCGCAGTAGTACTTCTTTAACAATATTTTACCTCTCTCTTTATTTGTAAGGTTTCGAAAGGGTTGTTCAAGGTTTGCGTGTGAGAGGGGGCTGGAGATCGAACATAACTGCAATATTTTGACCCCACTGTTATGATCGTCACGTTGTGTCTTTCTTGTTCTCTTGATGCTGGTGTCCACTCCATCCGGGTTCCAAGGGCCCCCTCGGTCGAGTGTGGCTTTCCCTACCACATCTGGTCTCTAGCTGTCAGGAATTCTACTGGCAACTGCTTCTTGGACTCGAACTCAACTGAGTTAAATAATAATTCAACGCCCACACGATTGCCCACTGGATCTTTGAAATCGAATATTTAATCGTCATCAAGCGGAAATAACTGTCATGCAGTTCAGAGGTCACTCTCTTCCGGTACATAAGTGTATTGGCAAAGTGGGACCTTCACCTTGTCCCATGTTATAAGCCTTAATCCGTCCATGCGATCTCTTTCGATTACTGGCCATTGGAATGTGTCACTTCCTTCCGGTGCATCACCTTGGAATAGCATTTTTTTGGGGCCGGGTCGAAACATAACAAAAAGTGGCGAGAGAGGGTCAGGGATATCCGTGCTACCAGCATGACATGATGATTTTTAGTATGAGATACTCGTAATGAGATGATGGTTTTTAGTGTGAGATACTCGTTATGATACAAGCGTGAAAATATTTGGTTGGAACTCTTGAAAGAACATATCCGTATGAAACATGATTTTTTTTCTTTTAACTTTGGTGAATTGAATTAATAATTATCTGTTCTTCAAAGAACACATTTGTATTCAAAGTGGCTTACGATCAATTCTCGCTGAAAGCAGCGATTGCCGCTACATCACTGAAAATACACAGTGATGAACTCTAGTACTTAGATGGGTAACACCTAAAGTAACAGCAGCTACTGTTAGCAACAGATTATTTGTGTCATATCTAAGGAGGGCAAGGTAAATGAAAACTACTTTCTCTGTAATATGAACATTGTTTATCAAGAAACGGATGCCTTATAACTTTTTCTGGCTTACTAAGAAAAAAGATAACTGCTTGTTTCCACATTTACTGGAGATTTTAGATACTGCATTCTATTTTTAATTAGAGTCTTTTTCAAACAGTTTTGTTTCCAAAATAGGTTGCAAATGGCGTCTGAAGATACCTTTTTTGAGAAACACAACCGTAGACTGGATTATCTTAACTTTGAATAACACTGGCGTTTGAATTAGAGCGTTTCTTAAATGAATGACAATACAGATTTTTTTGTATCCTTGTTTAGCGGATAGATATTAAAAAAATATCATGAAATTTATGATTGGTGTAGCATACCAGCTACATTTCGGTTTTGCAATCTATTTTTTAAGTTTACGTTTTAATAAGTAGATGTTGTTGGTAGGTTGATTGTTCTGTTTTACGACGTAACCCCCTTTTTGTATCATTTAACTCCGAATTAAGTGATTTTGATAAAATTTTCAAAAATTCAGTTTAGCATAAGTACACAGTTTAGTTCTATTTGAGCCAGAGGTCCCCGCTCTTTTTTAGGGTGTTTGTGACCTTTCCTTTCCAGTTCTTGGGTTGCATTCGGTAGGCCGTCTTACCTCTGGGCGGTTCTGCCGGGTGTGCCTCGGCACTGGAGATTTCCTCCGGCCTCAGGGGGCCATCCCCCCAGGCTTATACCCCTTCGGGGGGGTTGGGTTTATTGCCTGGCGCCTGAGGCGCCCCAAAAAGGGGAATGCCGACGGGGCCGAAGGTATTTTTGGCCTTGTCGGACACGTGTGGGCTTCGGCCCTGCGACCGGGCCCACCTTAAAAACGGCCTTGTGCCATATTCGTGCGTTGGTGGGACGCAACGATAAATACAGAGGTTGAGCCTTATCCGATGCTACCACTCTGGGTCAGAGTGAACATAGGAGCAATGACAAAGAGGCGAGGTCGTTGAATTCTGAAGCCCCAGTCAAGAGAAGTAGAAGGGGAGGGCCCACATTGCCTAATGTCTAACGTGCTGGAATGTGACATGGTAAACGTAGTTGAAGCCTACTTCACTTTCAGGCTAATAATCTTGAGAAAGATTAAGAACCAATTCATCCCCATATTTTAAATAGTATCACAATTGTTCTACAAGGATAGCTTTGGCATTAGGTAAACCATAAAAAGGATCCAAACAAAAAAGCAGAGGACATGTAAGATTATCCAAGAAACTAGAAGGAAAGACTACAATGAATTGATATGATAACGTAAAAGAAATTAAAAAAAATTTAAAATCTTTATTACAAATAGCCTCGATGAGGCATGCCAGTAAACTAGAGAAATATAATTTAGAGTTTTCAAGCCGATCTATAAAGAGTAAAAAGAAAAATAGGAATTCGTTTCGAATAAAGTTGAGAAAATTTCTAACAAATAAACTAAAATAGTAAACATTCATTGTTCAGCAATTTTTCCGTAGATGAATTGAAGCATCTTTCAATTACCTCAATATACAGATTAGATAACTGATTTGTCATTGTTAATATTCACGTTTGAAATTTAAAATGAATAACACCTTATATTCTTGATTCTAAAAAGTTATTTAACTATTGCATTTATATTACGTTATGGTAGTGTAGCCTAGAAAAAAAAATACTATGAGTCCCTACTTAGAAGTGGAGATGCCTTTTGCTTTTTTTTCAACCGCAGCAAATATATACAGGTATGTATAATTTTAAAGCTATTATTAATAGTATTAATATATTTTTGCGTTGAGGTTTGCTCAAAATGTACATTGTTGTTTACTAGTGTTCAAATTGAGTATTTTCGGTTGATAAAAAGGAACTTGGTAAAATTTGAATTAAACATTTTGACCTATCGGCTTGAGGGTACTTTTGATTAATTTTCTTCAATATCACATCACGAATTTTGGAGCAGGTGATATAACTTAATTGGCAAAGTTCTTGTGAGGGAAAAAAAAAAAAAAAAGAGGATGAAAAATAAAAATCGAGGAAACAAAAAAAAATGTTTTAAGAAAAAAGGATTGGGCAAGAAATTCCATTCATTGCGGTTTCCGAAGGAAAGAAAAAAAAAAAAAGAAAAAAAATGGGTTATATGAAATAAGAGTTCTAAAATCATTTCAACTATAAGATTTTTTAAAAATATGCAACCGAAGAAAGACTACGACAAGAGTATTTTTTCCATTTACCAGTGTAAAAAGAGACATGAGTATATATTTCCTTAATCTATAATTTGATAAGATCATTTCTGTATCGATACAAGTACACCGGCACGGACAGGATGCGACACAGACCAAATTTTAACGGAATGCATTTGGTTTAAAATTCAAAGTTTTCCTTCGTGACATGTTTACTTACTTAATGCTTAGGAGCACAGTCGACTCGTATATTTACTGCCGAACGGAGAAAATATGAATTTCTGAGTCTCCAAAGGACATAAGAGCGAAAGTGAAACCCTAACGGATTTGAACGTAAATTACAGTTTTTATGTCCAAAAAGGAAAGCCATTCCAACATATGCCTTCAATCAGGCTAGAGCATGTACTGTTAGATAAAGTGCTGAAAAAAACTCACTTGAATTTGAGTGAATTTTTTTTTAAGATATTGAAATAGAAAGTGAAATTTCTTGATTTTTACGTAGATGTGATTATTTCGGCTGCTAAGCACTTTAAATGCATTAAAATTCATTCTTTTACGCAGACAAAAAGCAATATGATTTCTTTTTGCGTCCTTGGCAAATTTCCTGAACATAATATCAAGATTTAAGGAAAAAAAATCCTTGCGTAGCATTCGAGTAGTTTTTGAGCGTTACTAATTTGGTTTTCAGTAAAGATATTCAGTATTAATTACTATCACTGGCAAGTTGAAGTTGGATTGTGAGCGTAAAGTGTTCACAAGAAAATTGAAATTCATTTGGGCAGCCAAAGCGAGTTATTCCGATGAGAGACGCTGTGTGTGAGGTGCTTGTATAACAGGGGTGGACCTGTTGGTTACGAATAAGTCTAACAATAAAAATTCAACACAGAATATTAAAAAAGTTATAACTGATACGTGTATATATATGCTGAAGATAGAAATCATTTTAGGCGATTTTTTTTTCTGGGCGAAAATATCAACTCTCGAGCCAGTGATAAATAGACTGATTTGTGAAATTGTCAGATTTTTTTTTTTCTTTATCAAAGTTGGAGGAGTTTTTAAAAGAAATCAAAACCTGTTAGATGAAACCGTGACGTATGATTAAAATTGTTGCTTCGAGTTCTCAACGAGGTCTTGATATTTATTGCCAGTTAAATGAGATATGCCAATTTTCCTTCTACAAAGGGTAAGGACTGCATATATATGGGTAAACGCTTCCAAAGACAAAAGTGATTGACGAGTGGTTATTTACTAAGCATTACATAGAAATAATAGTTTTAATAAACTTTTTACTTCCACTATGCTAAAATAGACAAAAGTTGTTTTTTTTAATGTTGGGTGGAAAGTATGATGTAAGCTTTCTGTTGGGTGGTTCAAAGTAATTGCTAAAATTCCGACGGATTTTCCGTTAAGGGGCACCTCAGGCACTGGGCTTTTTTTTAAATCTTATTTTTAGTTAAAGAGCAGTTGCTACCGAGATTAAACCCCACGTAAGTAAGCTGTTATTAACTTACTGGGCTTCGCAAACCAAAAGGTCGAAAAGCGATAATATTTGTCGCTGCCTCCCACTAGACAGGACTTGACACTTGGTCAAAAGCCCGAAGGCCGATTAAAGTGGGGGTAAAGGGGGGGAACGTCGGGAACGGGCTTGTATGCTGGGTTATGGCTTGAACTAGACAGCAAGGTCTAGTGTCATACATAGGGAACAGAAGATGCAGCTCGCCCACCCGAAGGTGGCCCAGCCGAAGTTGGGGGCCTTTCGGCCTCGAACCTGCCATTGATTTTGATCACCCATCCGGCACGAATGCCAGGCGGCCCAAGCAAAAGGTTGAAAAGCGATTTACATAAACCCAAAAGCATTATACATTAGCGCAAAATAAGAGTTGTTCAAGAGGTAATGAATTTCTCACAAATAGAAATGAAGTGGGCTAATAGCCCAACTGATTTTTGAAAGGGTTTTACAGTTCTGTGGTCATCGTTTTTCCATTTAAGAATTTTGATTTATTTGAATTATTTTCATTCGGTGACCGATGCATACTAACAATAAATACATTCAATAGGTCACCTTACCTCCTGCTTCCATCATGATACGTCCAGCAATTTGTTGGCTACAATACTTATACCCTTTATAGCAGCAGGAGATATTTTTTTCGTTTTTACATATACTTCGTGTAATGAAACGGGAAGATTTTGAAAATAGATATATCCTTAAAAAGAAATTGAAAACTAAACATAATGGCAGGTGATTTGGTACCGTCTTGAATTCGTAATCTTACTGAAGATCGCAACATGTTTTCTGGATTTAGGTACGAAAACAAATTGGTCTTCCTTTTGGTGGGAATAGATTTTATGGAGAAAAAAAATGAAGGGGCCAGGAGGCGTTGAGACACACAGTTATAAATCTGATTCCTTCAAATATGAAAAAAATGATCTAGGCCTTTATGGTTAAAACTGCGTTTCATTCAATCGGTCAGGCCTGACTTCCATATGACCAATAGCGTATGGATAGCTGTCCATGCCTTTGATAGTCATGCGTTGATTTCTGTTATGGTTGACGAGACACTGCTACCTTGGTAGACGAACTTGTCTACTAGTTTCAGAGAGCTACATGTGGAAATCCTGGTGGGGGTCTAACAGAATAATGTTTTGGGTATAGAGCTCAATCATACTACTGCATTAAGCGACTCAAGTCCATTATATCTCAGGTGGAGTCCCGGTAAAGGGCGTGGACTGCGTGCACCATGAATAAAGAATGAAAATCGACACCAAACTAGACTCCGTTCTAACGAAAAAACGTACTGAATACACCCAACTTTTTTAATATTATGAGATCCTACTTTTTTCCAATCGATTCTAGTTTCCAGCTAAGTCTAATGATAGAAGAATCAAATCAGAACGTGCTGATAAAAGTACTTATCATGAAAAAACTCATTTGATCGCGTTGTCCAGATACCTATTCAAGCTACGACAAAGATCACAAAAAAAAAAACTGTTCCTTTCACACCCATCTAAGAGGGAGTGATATTGTCAAAAATATACTCCACATCAAGCTCCAGGAACTGCTAGGTATAGACGCAGGCCGTCACATCATCGATGTATTCACTGTCATTGTAGGTGCAATCGGGCATATCTACGAGACTCACTATAAGTCTAAAGCCTGCAAGGGCTGAAACAACAAGGTGGGAGATACGGTTATTGAGATAAACAGCACCAGGTGTCCACCTCCATCAGCAAGAAGCCATCATTTCTCAAACGGGTAAATTTCCCGTTGGAGAACTGTGGAAGCTTCATCATCATCATGTCATGCTGCAGATATCCCTGAAACTCTCTTGTCACCAGTTTCTATAGTCCATTGCTCCTGGGAGGTCTTCAAAGCTACTTCCTGTTTCGGCACAGAGCTGTTGTATATAGGTTCTATCCGGTCGTCCTGCCTTAGTTCTTCCACGTAAAGGGGTCAACAGGAGTGTGTCGCTTATAATTCTGTCCTTACTACTCCAGCAGTGTCCTGCATGTCTGGCTCGTCTAACTTGGATAATTTTCGTGATAGTTGCTGTTTTGTGGGCAGTTGCCTCCACAACTTGTTCAATATTGCTTGCATCATTCTTGAGTAATTGCCGTCAAGGTTTTTCTTCATACGTCTTCTTAGCGTCCATGTAGTGCATCCATATATCAGTATCGACACGACCGCCGCTTCGAAAAAACTGCGTTTTATTTTATCGGTTTGGTAGGACTTCCATATGACCGATAGTCTATCGAAAGCTGTCCATGCCTTTGCTAGTCGTGTGTTGACGTCTGTCTCGGTTGATGAGACAGTGCTTCCTTGGTAGATGAACTTGTCTATTAGTTTCAGAGAGCTACCATGTGGTGTGGTGATGTCGCCTCTTTGATTAAAGCCCTTGCATTTTCTTTCCAAAAACATGGAAAGTAGCATGGTGGACGTAAAGACGGGCAGATAAACCCCTGACGGGTCAACGCCATGCCTAACCAAGTTCTGGACACACGAATCGTACGGGACAATGACCAGGATCAAATAGTTCGATCAGGGAACTACTGCTACTCAGATATATGGGTGGCTTCTATAGATGAGAATAAAAACAGCCATCGAAATATTACCATGACTGAGGATGTTTACTAAGTCCAATTTCTGCAGTTCCTGAGGAACAGTGCTTCTTCCTTTAGCCTGCGATGGTTTTCCGACTTCGAGTTGAGTCTTTGGTAACGTGACCCTACCCTTTGGTCTCTACGTAGAATCCTATTCTATTGATCGGTCCAAGTATGTCAGCCTTTCAGTAAATCAGTGGCTTGCAAAGTCAGGCATTCCTTGGTCTCAATAACATGCAAGCTGGATAAAGATCTGCCTTAGAAATAATGATATAGCCTTCCTTCACCAGGTTGAAGGATGATTAGGAAAATGTAGTTAGCCCACGCCAAGCTTTGCCTTTTAAGGACAACTACCTTCCTCGCCATGATCAAGCCAGCCAGTTTAATCTCTAGATGGAAGTCAGGCTATACCTGAGGAAAAGCTTCAGTCCAGGCCTACAACCGCAAAATTTTGTATATTCATACGCAACATTGTCTCCATGACCATATCGTTGTCTAGAGTTATATGTTGCCCGGTAGTAATGCCCGAGTGACAGGACATAAACGTCATCGGCGTACACAGAACCCCTGGCTTGCATATGACCAGATTTCATAAACCTGTGCCGGACCGTTTTCTTTTTAATACCTTTGAAACCGTGTCTCAAGAGCGAGAAGATAGAATAGAAGATACAGGCGTCAACCGAGTCACACCGATCCCTCAGTCGCGAAGTATTTCGAATGTATCTTATTTATCTGTCCCACTGCCGCTAGGAATTGTACTCATTGTAAATCTGTTTGCAGAACTTTGGCTCGAATGTAGCAGACTTCAAAAGAGCCACCACGCATCAATGATCCACCGAATAGAAGGCTTTGGACTCCATATATTAATAGATTATTATATCTTTTATATCTCCTACTAGACCCACTAGAATCTTCGGTACCAAGTGCAGATTGTTTTAGATCGATCTTTCTTTTACGATACTGATCAAATCCCTGATAACTATGTATCCATTCCTCTTTTACCAAATATATATTACGTCACATCTTTCTGCTAATAAGAGTGCTCCACAAAAAAAAAAAAAGCATCTAGCATCCAAATTACGCTTCGAGTAATATTCATCATAGGAACTGACACCAGTTACACTAATTCAAATACGGCAAGAGATTGTTTAAATGCATATGTTAATGCCTTTGGAAAAGGCATGGTTGTATCTATATCACTTATGGCTAATTATTCGACTGACTGGATTGTATTTTTTTAAATTTGATTTTGCATCCGGATTAGGATTAGGAAAACTTTGACTATAACAAATGTGAACTTCACTTAAAAATTTACATTGTGTCAAAGCCTTTCAGAAACGGAATATAGGCTTTTTTGTTATTTTATCACCGATATCAAATGACAATCTCTTGGTGTCCCGGTTATTCTTCAACTTTTATGAAAGAATCTCTGTGTAACACTACGTTCATGAAAAATGTCACCTTCAATTCAAGTATATAACCAACAGTCTACCACAAGCAGGATAGGAGAAAATTTCGATATTTTAATAGGAGTGAAGCTGATTTAAATTCACTGTTTTCCTTCTAGTTCGGTTGCTATTAAAGAGGAAGATTTCCCTATTCTAACTAATAGCCACTTGGTGTAGAAAAAAATTGAGTCATAGCTTTGCCAAGGGCATAATAGCGAAGTTAAACACTAACTGCCACGTCCAGGGTTTGAACTTAGGTCACTGATTCCATTCACTATACGATATCAGATTCATCGTTCACTCTTCCCTCGAATCCCTGTATGGTCACTACATGTTATTTGTATTTACCAAACTACTGTGATCCAAGTAGGATTTATATCACGCAGTTTAACAGTTATTAGATTTCATTCTCTTAGACGGGTTCCTACACAAAGCTTAAAATATCCACTTTTCTATTTATTCATAGATGGAAGAAGAATACGTATATGAATACTTTTCTCTATGAGGTATTAGCGCTATGAGGAATGCAAATAACCACGTCACGGACTTGAACCCGGATTGCCGTATCAATTTCCCGCGACAATATCCATTGCACCACGAGTAGCTTCACGTGTCACCGCATGGCGTTAATTTTAAACAATTTCACAATATAAACAACAGCAGTTACTTCAGCTTTTATAGTGAGAAAAGATGGAAATATATAGCAATATATAGAGCTATTTTCTCCTCTTAGTTCTAGAATTGTCATTAAAAACGTATAGTTACTCCACTTGGACTTTAACAAAACTTCCGAAATAAAAGCTAGATGCAGAAAAACACAATTGATGCATACTCCCTTGAACAAAGCCGGGAAGCAACAACCAAAACAATTGTACACGTACGTCCACTCGTTTCCCATCCAAGTAAGATGTACAAGACATACTGGACGCTGTTGGCGTATCATGGACGAACTTCTATGGTTGCGTTCTTCTCTGGCCTTCTACACAAGGATTCAACAGTGTGGTTTGATCAGAAAAAAAAAAAAAAAGAAATTTCATTCATCACCATTACATTAAAAATTGATGCTGACAAGTGGAGGTGCCGATGGTGTAATGGTTATCGTCATAGGAAATGGACACGGCGACACGCGTTCAAATTCTGGACGAGACTGATTGCATTTCACATAGCACTAATACCCTTAGGAAACGTATGAATCCAGTTATTCTCCCTCCAGCTATAGTTAAATAGGACTGACTGGGTTCTTGAGGCTTGGTGAAGCAACTAGTCTAGGAGAAGGAAAACTCTGAATTCAAACCTGTTAAATTTCGCTTAAAAATTGACCTTGTGTCATATACTGTCCGAGCAGAGTGGTTGGTAAATATGGATATTGTCAAGTGGGCTTTCCAAGAATGATACATTATTAGATAAATGAGATAGATAGATAGATAGAGAGAGAGAGAGAGAGAGCGACAGAGACAGAGAGAGTGACAGAGTGAGAAGCTAGGAAATATGTACTTTCGGGAGGTTTTAACGATCAAGGGTTGTCCTCGTGGTGTAATGGTTGAAGCGCTTAACTGTAGAATCGTTGTAAGCGAGTTCGAACTTAAGTGGCACTATTACGTTCTCTTACGCAGAAATAGACTTGGGAAAGGTAAAAATAGGTATCCGCCCAGCTATGGGTTAAATAGTACACTTACAGTTCTTCAAGAAGGATGGATTTGGCATTAAATAACCTACAAATACTGATAATCCATTATACAAAGAAACCAAACTAAACACAGGCATCAACGGTGATGGTGATTGTTCGGTTTGTTGGTCGGTCGGTTGGTTGGTTGGATTTTATTGGATTTCAATAGTCGGAATACCTAAATCCGTGGGTTATTTTATTATATTCGTTCTTTGTGGGGTATTAGTTTTAATTGAGAACTTATTTGTATATTATATAAAATAATCCTTCTTTTGTATGTACAGTATAGTTGCACGTGTTTGGTTCGTAATGATGATGATGATGATGATATGTTTAATATATAATGAAGTCTATCTTGGCAATTGTCACGATTATTCTCGATTCCGGGAATCAATTCATAATTGGTATTTTAAAATCTTTGGTTCGTCTGGTTCACAGACCAATTCATTATTCATTTATTCGTGATTCTATAGATCAAAAGTTACACTTTTTAAAGTGTTACAAGGAAAGAGAATTGTCAAATATTCAGTTAGGTTCTTGTCCGGAAATTCTTGTATAACCCACTTTTTCTTTTAATTTGACTTTTGAGAAACTTCCGGGTGATATAATTTCATAGTTGAGTTGGTAACAGGTAAGACGATTCGAAAGTATTAATAGCAGTTTCGTGATCAATGAATTTTTGTCAACAAAATTTACGATTCATCAAGTTAAACTTGTCTGTCGATTAAGAATACAAAACTAAATCTTATTGAAAGAAATCCTCTTACACAATTTTATTGAATATTCACTAAATATTTGTACCCCTCCAAAAACATTATGTAGGAATGTTTGAATACACATTTAACTTGAAACTGTTAAGGATCCCCATCTATGGCTAGCAGCAAACTAATACTTGTTGAAGATCTCCGTTCAAACGGTTACCTCCAAAAACATTACGTAGGAAAGTTTGAATACACATTTAACTTTAAACTGTTAAGGATCCCCATCTATGGCTAGCAGCAAACTAATACTTGTTGAAGATCTCCGTTCAAACGGTTACCATTTTTACAGAAATGTAAAATTCACCTTCATAAAAAAATTGAAAACATATAGAAATAACAGAGATGCAAAGTTCTCTCTAAAGAAATAGTAGATATAGGTAAATCTGATAAAATGATAAAAATAAGTGGAAAAGTCAATAAATTGAACACTTACAACAAGTTTAGTAGTGATATTTCATTATTTATTCAAGTTAGAACTTCTTCAGATATATATATATTTTTTTTTTTTTGCTAAACAATTGAAAAGTATAGAAAAAATGCCATTAATTAAAAGAAAGTGTTAAATAGATAAATCACAAAAAAACAAAAACAAAAAACAGTGCCATTCGAATTTAAAAAGAAACATGATTTCGTATTACTTGACATAGAGTGGGTAGGTTTTATAAAATATTTGAACAAATTAAAAACAAAACAATTGGTCACTGATACTTTAAAACACTGCTTCCAAATATTAGTTTGATCTCCCAAACTAAAAGAAATCATTACTCAGGTGTTGTCTTTCACGAAATAATTAAAGTCAGTGGAAATAATCTGGATGCCATAAAATAATTGTGAACAAAAAACACATTAGTAAGATAGAAGCATTCTATCTTTATAATTATTTTTGTTCAACTTTACAGACAAAAACACACACATACTCTCTATCTCTCTCTCTCTCTCTCTCTCTCTCTCACACACATACACAGATATATATATATATATATATATATATATATATATATATATATATATATATATATATATATATATATATATATATATATATATATATATATATATATATATATATATATATATATATATATATATATATATATATATATATATATATATATATATATATATATATATATATATATATATATATATATATATATATATATATATATATATATATATATATATATATATATATATACCTTAAATTTCCCTTAGCCAACGTGGTCCGCTTGGTGGACCAGTGGTCTGAAACATAATCTAACGTAAAGTTGGACGGGTTTCGATCCTGGCTACGAGCGTCCTGCATGTCTAGCCACACTGAAGAGTTCTGATAGAACGAAACAGTCAGTGTGTGGATGACTATATATATATATATTGGAATCATTTCTTCATTAATACATATTTCGTTGAACATAATAGATATTTCATGTCTACATATTTTCTGTTAATCCTTTCATATTGCCGTATTGATTTTATAATATTCGGCAGGGTTTGGTTGATAAATCTTCCATAATTATTTATTTCCCAAGTACTTTCAGCCCGACTGTGCGCCATCATCTGGGGAGGATATGTTACAAAAGTGTTGTAACTTTTGTACGTATATTACTACTTAGTAAGGAGATTGTAAGTAGCATTTACTTTTAAATTTGTTTCTATAAATAGTGTCAATAGCTAAGTCAACAAACATATATCAAACAAGCGATGGACTACGGGATCGTAGTACGCGAGTTCGTACTCCAGTCGCGCTATTACGTTCACTTTCGGACAAATAACCTTGGAAAAGGTATGAACCCCCTTATCCTCCCAGTTATGGGTTAAATAGTACCACTACTGTTCTTCTAGGAGGATGGCTTTGGCATTAAATAACCTACAAAGTTTGATATGCCATTATACAAAGAAACCAAACCAAACTTTACTTGATACGATCCTGATCTAAACTCATTTGTTCATAAATTATGAGGGAATTATTGATTTATTTAAAGGATACTTGGAAGATTTGAAAATGAGAAAACAAAAAGAAACGTTTTTTATAATTTAAAATAGATCATTAAGTTAACTACAGATAGAGGAACAAGAAACAATGAAATTTATACACACTTCTATGGTTTGTCTTCCTATCTAATACTGTAAAATTATATGCAACTATAATCTTTCTTTGTCAGATTCAGTTTATTTGATTAAAGGCATATAAACTCTTTATTCTCAAATTTTATTTGTTTGTCAATGACTGTAATAACTATATTTTCAATGCTCCACCGAATTTTCTTAAAGTCAAAATTTGATTTTTCAAGAATCGTCTTTGACACTGTAATTATATCAAGTATTTCCATATAATACAAATTATGTGCAGAGAGTTAATTGGTTTCAAGCATACGAACCTAGTTTTAATGATATGCTTTTAACTTATTCCTATTATTTATTAATAATTTTCAAACGGGTCTTCTGAACCCACACTGGGTCAGTGGTTTTTTTCGTTTGGTATCATGGCATATCAACTATTGTATGTTATTTAATGCCAAACCTTTAAACAGTTCTATTTCAAACAATTTATTTTAGCATAGGTACACGATTTAAATGTCAAAAACATTTCTATTTCAAACAATTAAGTCTAGATTAAGTACATTTTTTTGCTAACACACAGTTAAATGATCACAATTTTCATTTTCGAGCAATTCAGTTTAGCATAAGTACACTATCTACTTCTATTTAACCCATACATTGAACCCTATCAGATGTTACCACTCCATGCAAGAGTGGACCTGGGAACGATGGCAATAAAGAGATACTCCATATTTCATCAGACTCCAGTATTACTGGAGCCTCATCATCAAACTGTTTAGTGTCATACACAGGAGATTCTTTGAGGAAGTCTTAACCATGTGTAAAAATGCGGGTGTATATTGCAGCCGCAACCAACTAAGCCAGGGTCAGAATGGATTCGGGAGTAATAGCAATGAATAAAGAAACAACACTTCCACGGGAACCCTGGACGGGAGTGTTACTACCTGTAACATAGGGCCAACGTGTTGTGTTTTAAAGAAAGGAGTCCGCAGAAAAAGAAAAACTCAAACTCTAAGGTTAGGGAAGAAAATATAGTAGTCGTTTATTATTCACTTAGCGCTACGATCGTTGCAACTCGAAAAGTTCGTTTTGTTACCTTCTTCTTCTTCCTTCCTGTTGGTGGCGACAGCGGGTGTCGGTGAGAGCTGGCTGTTGAGACACACCTGACAGATGGGACGTAGCAGACTGGGTAGAACGGGTCATAGCCTCGGAATCTTTGACGCGCCTGTTTTGAAAGCTGCCTTCCACTCTCCCAAAATCTCGTAACTTGTTTTCTTATATAGAGATTTTGGGGAACAAATCGAAGATCCCCGAATGTTCGATGTCACCAGTGAAACTGTCGTGAAACACGTGATGATTCATCTGTGATTATTTTAAAATCACGTATAACTTTGCACGTCATTCTGCCCGCACGCGCAAGTCTCGTGATACCTTCACTGATTGACTACAGCCGATGCGCTCGCGCGCTTCAACGACAGCGCTCGTCCGTAATATTACATACCCACTTCAGTGTAAGTAAGAAAATTTGGCAACCTTACTTGAGCGCCACCCGAAAACTCCATTTTGAATAGCCTCTACACTGGATTTTAGGGGAGGGTGTTACTTTATTTCCTGGTTTGCTCCACATTACCCTTGATCTCTACCTTATAATGCTGAGTGTTAAGCAAGGCAGCATCAAGTACCATTTTTTTGAATTTTTGGTAACACTTGACCTGGGATTGTACACCGGTCTTCCGGACCATTGGCGAAGACAAATTATTTTTTTTTATTGGTATATACATTTTTATTTAATTTCAATAATTATGGGGGTGCTACATTCAATATTGTTTTCAGTATTGCTGCCTTTATGATATTTGATAAAAAATCTTTTTTTGCAAATCACAATATTTACACAAAATAATCCACTTCTGCGGGAAGATCGAATTAATTCTGAACATTGGCAACTTGGCCTAGCAGTTAGAGTGTTCGCCAATGGCCCGGGAGACCTGGGTTCAATCCCACGTCGAGTCATACCAAAGACTCAAAAAATGGTACTTGATGCCCCCTTGCTTAACACTCAGAATTATAAGGTACGGATCAAGGGTAAAGTAGAGCAATCCTGGGAAGGAGTAGCGCCCCCCTACACCTTGGTGTAGTAGCTATCGAAAAGGGAGCCTTCGGGTCACCCTCGACTATGGTCGCCAACTTTACTTTACTTACTTTAAAAAGACTTACTCTCTAATATTACATTTATTTTGTTATGAACAGTTTTCGTGTTTTAAGCATTCTTTAAGAATCAAATTCGGAGGTTGAGATCACGGGGCATAATGGCTAAGGGTTACTGGAGGTCGAAGTACGGGAGTCCAAACTACAACCACAAAAGTATGTCCATGTTTGGACTTATGAACTTGGAATGAAAGTATTGACACATATCCCCTGCAGTGATTGGCTAAATAGTGCAATTACTAGATTTCTGCTAGGACAGGTATTGCATTAGATAACCCGAAAAGTTTCATATGTCATTAAAAAAATCCAAAGAAAGGACTAGTCAAATACAGGGGCCAGTGTGAAAAGTATGTAATCAGTATGGATGCATTGATGAGGTTCCTAAAATTCATGTTTAATGTCCATGAATATCCACACTATTTCCACATTTAAAGTACCGTTTTGTACAAAATGTTTAGATTTTGTGAGCAATTTCTTTCAGTAAAGGTCACTTGCCAAAGCCAAAATGCGACAGCTTTATTAGCCTTGAATTGTCTTAACTCATAACTCTGAGCTTGTGTTTTTAAAAAGACTCTATGATAGATCCAGACAACTAACTTTGGCATATTAGTTTGCCCTTTCTGGACACTCTTAGTGGTACTTTAATCTCTCAGGAAATAAAGAAATGTTCTACAAAGAGATGTGACAGTTCAACTGAAGGAAAGCATAGTGTATATATATATATATATATATATATATATATATATGTGTGTGTGTGTGTGTGTGTGTGTGTGTGTGTGTGTGTGTGTGTGTGTGTGTGTGAACAAATTATATATATATATATATATATATATATATATATATATATATATATATAATATGTTTACATACAGACACTCACACACATAAACACACATATATATATATATTACATTTTATTCTTTTAATTCTATTTGATTAAAAATGACATATATTTCATGTTTTTCTAATTTATCTTTAATCCATTCAAATCTTCTTTTACCCTCTAGAAAATTCTTTAAATCCGTAAATTCTCCTTCCACTTGTGATTTTTCGTGCCTTTTCTATAAATCTATATCTCCCGTATTGTTTTTGTCATTTAATCATTCGCTTCCCCGAAATATTTAAGAAGCATACAATGTCTTCCTAAATCAATTTCATCAAAATATCGAATGACTCACACGAAGACTTTAAGGAATCAACGATAGAATTAACAAGAAAGGAAATGTCAGCCTTTTTATAAGCATTCATGTCTAATATATATATATATATATATACTCATGTAATGAACGATGTTTTAAGAACAATTTTCATCCCTAAAATATGGTTATTAATCACACGATTTTATTGAGACCAAGAAGATTTCATTGTTTTAAGGTCTAAACTCTGAGTAAGTTTGATATGAAGTGTAGCTGTATAGTCTCTGCCTAAATGAAGAAGGTGCCCGTAGTGTAATATTCATCGTCGTAGGAAACATACACGGCGACACGGTTGCAAGTCCTGGACGAGGTTGATTGCATTTAACATGGCATTAATACCATTGCGAAAGGTATAAATCCAGTCCTTCTCCCTCCAGCTATAGGCAAATAGTAGGGCTGACCAGGATTTTAACTTTTGTTAGACAACCAGTCTAGCAGAAGGAAAACTCTGAATAAAAGCCTGTTGATCTCTGCTTAAAAAAATTGACCTTGTGTCACATTCTGGGTTGGTCAATAAATATCTAACAAAGATTATTAGTCAAAATAGTATTTTTTTTTTTGCTAAATATTGATTACTATTTATGACACATATGCATGTAACGTATGCACAAATTATAATCTGTTAAGAATGTTGCATAAAAACATCCTTATCTCAACCAAGTTTTCCGTTTAGATATTACCAATCAGAGCAGTTATGTTCGACTAAATTTACTTTTGAAAAGGTAACATAGGATTGTGAACTTAAAATGTTATATAGAGTACTGACAATATATTTTTTCCAATAATCAACAGGGATTTCTTTTTTTCAATTTCAAGACTATAGTCGAGTGATGTCAATTAAAAAAATAAGTAATGCCACTTAATCATATTTCTCAATTATATTCATAACTATAAAAGTATCAATGTGTACCAGCGTTGGATTTTTTATATGTTTGGAATATCTAAGTATACACGGTTGATTACACCAAGATGTAGATTTCACTGTCAATATTTCGTACTTATGTTGATTGCATTAAAGTAGGTATGAAGGTAAATGTAAGCGTTTGAATGCTTTCTCTTTGTGTCATTGGATCGTAAATATTTTATATTTTTATAGGCTACGATAGCCATATATTAGGGACTATTGATTACATACAATATATGAAAAACACCTTTTGTGATAAGAATTAGGGGTCATTCATTACATGAATTCGTTCATTACTTGAATATTTATAGTATTTAGTAGAGTCAGTCAAACGTTTTGCAATATTTGGTAACGTGGGGCTCAATTTGATATCTCAGGATGCATTTGACGAGGTTGTGAGGGTGAAAAACACATTGGCGTATAAAATGGCGAGCTCACCTCATACTCTCCGAGTACCACTTGCCAGATTTGCCTTTGTGGCTTGGAAACCCTGACCTTGTCTTATTTTCAGTGTTCCTGGAACCCGGGCAAAATGTCTTGAACTGACAGGTTACGACACTGTGATTTATGACGCCTTCGTCTTTCGGATAACAAATGTTTTTCGTTGCTTCTGCGGCGTATGGTCAGTGTTCAAAATCGTAAAACACAACTTCACGTTATAGATTGTTGCACGTTCAACTGTGGACTTTTCAATTTACAGAAAAAGGCTTAAGCAAGCAATGCACGAGGTGTCAGCGCACCGACTTCCACGAATCTACCGACCACTGTAAGTCATTACTGTGGGTTAAACTATTTTGATCACGTTATGCACGCACCCAAATTAGCACGTACGAAATTATTGGATTATTATAGATAATATATATATCCCCCATGGGGGTTGAGCACTCTGGTGAAGGAATTGTTTGCCGCCGATCGCATAATGCAAAGCTCTTCGAAAGAATCGAGCACTATGGTAGCCGATAGGGTATAAAAATATAAACAAAAGGCTGCTGCTGTTACAACATAATACCTTAAAAATTCCCTCAACCAAACGTGGTAGGCTTGTTGACCGAGCGGTCCGAGACTTCGTCTAACGTAAAGTTCGATGGGTTTCGATCCCGGCTTCGAGCGTCCTACGTGTCTAGCTACACTGAAGAGTTCTGATAGAACGAAACAGTCTATCTGTGGATGACTACATATATATATACGTAGTGAGGTTCGTCTCACAGCGTAATACAGTTAAGCCTGCTGCATATTTAATGTTATTATTTTCCTGCCGAAAGTTTTTTTTTTTATTTGTAAACAATATATGTTCACCCAAACCTTTCGCTGTAGACAAAATATGACTCAAGGTCAGTTGTTAAGCAGATTGAAAGGTATAAGAAACCTTTTATTTCCTTGTAGCAGGAAAGAGAATAGATGGATTAATACCTTTCTTAAGGAAATTGGCATGAAGTTACTTAAAAATTTTCGTCCAGGATTTGATCTCAGGTCACCGATTCCATTTACTACTGCGAAAACTACTGTGTTAATATATATGGTTGCGTGTGTGTATAAGTGTGTGCATATGATCATGTACGTTAGGCCAAATGTATCGAGCACTTAGTCGGAATTGAAATCACTATTTACATTCTCAGAAATCTTACATAATTGATTGAATCATATAAATGAAATAAATATCTAAGGTTTATTTTACACTTAAAGAGAAGAAAATTCTTTACATTGTAAATTTACAGTTTTGTGCAGCTCTTTATAAAGAACAAATAAAATTGGTTCATTCTAATTTTATGTCGACCCATCAAAGAGAACTTTAAGTTAAGAAGTTTAGAAATTGTGTTGTAAATGTATATAAACATTTTGGTTTTGTGGGTTCTTACGTTCGGTTTTACCATATTTGTATCGAATACAAATAATATCTTGGCAAATCTATTTTATTCATAGATGAGAATCTGTCAGGTATTTCTATTCGACGTCAGATTATACCTGGGAATAGTGATAATGAATAGGTTCTGATCACACTCTTTATCTCTAGAAGCGGAGCCTTGCCATCACATATATTTTAGTGTCATAAGGATGACACTTTTTTGAGACTTCTGCAGGGGATACCGTTAGCATATACTGCACCCCAAAGATACGCCGAACGCTCTAATGTCTATAATTCTAATATATCTGTGTATACACATGTAAAATGCAAATCAGATTTATGTCTCAATATGAAATCTCACCGAAAAAAACTGAGTTTTTATTGTCTTTTTCTCAGTCGCATTCGCTTTAGATAATACCTTCCTCCAAATATTTTAAAACTATGAATTTTATAGTCACTATTGATTTTTTAATGAAATATATGGCAGTAATTTTGAATACCGTTATTATAATAATGATAGCCTTGAAGAGGCAAAGAGAAAAATAATGTAGGAAAATATTTGAAAAAAGAAACTAGACGTAAATAAAAGCTAAAAATATTTCGAGGAAAAAATAAACGAAAATGAGAAAAAAACGTAAACAAAACTGGTAAGAGTGAAAATATTATAAAAGACAGATGAAGTTGGAAATACGAATGAAATCAGAAAAAAAGATTTGAATAGCTTAAAAATGTAAAGCCGAAAGAAACAAGAGAAAAGTAGTGAAAAATTTAGAGAGACAATAAAAAGAACCAGTAATTTCTAAAATTACGATTTAAAATATTAAATTACTTGCTGATGTCTCCATCGAGTAAGTAGACAAGACTTGGATTGTTGCTGGTTATTTTCGCCACAATAGAGAACACTGACATTTAAAGAACTTAGCTAAGTGTAGTACAAGAATTTAAATGAACAAATGTTGGCTAGGGGTGAACTCAATGTAAAATACTAGCTATTTCTCTATGATGGAACAATTTACAGACACACACAAATACCAACGATGCAGCAATCAATAGAGATACATCCATGACAGAGTAAGTATAATACAGAACTTAAAAGCAGCTAATTGTCTCACAGTTTCATAGTCGTCTGACAATATAAAATTCGGAAGAATTACAACTATTACGGAAAATAGTACATAGAAAACATGGGATTTAAAGTCAATTCGGATTTGCATTTCAGTCGTTCAAGGAAATTATATATATATATATATATATATATATATATATATATATATATATGCCAATACGCATATATACACATACCGATACTTAGACACACACAGACCCACGCACACATCCACACACACACACACACACACACACACACACACACACACACACACACACCGAAACAGTCGGGCTGACAATATATAAGCCTGCTCCACTCCAGTGGGTAAAATATATATGTAAATGCCAAGCTTCTCTCATGAAGTGAGTAGTCAGGTAGCCGATAGCGTATAAGTAGAAATATATATATAAAGAAATCCCTCGCTTTCGCTGAGAATGAAAATAGCTCTAGGGTAAGATATCCGACTGACGTAATATCAGCTGGGTTTCGATCCCCCATTGAAGCTTCTCGCATGACCAACACAGAACCGTTGTGTTACAACGAAACAGTTTTTCCGTAGATAAAAATATAGTAGGTACAACAGCATTACTTCCAAAAACCCTTCATCAGATGATGACTCGGGGTTTAGCCATGGTTTCGGACCCGAAGCATCATTGCCAGTAGCCCAGAATTCCTCAGCAGTATCTCACGACACCACCATGCTTTGTCAGATTGTTGTCACTCTATGGGATTACCATATCCACGCTGATGCAGTGAGAGTCTTATCATGGATCTTTTCCATGTATTTCCTCTTGTATATATGTAATATGCACGTATTCACGCAAATGACTACATATATATATATATATAGATAGATAGATTTGTGTATGTACATATTCACACAGAAACACAAATATATGTTTATATATTTTGGATGCTAAGTGTAAATTTTCGCCATTTTAAATCAATGATTTCTTGCATACACTTTCTTTGTCTTAGGTTTTGTCTTTTGAGCAGCAAACATTTTTCTTGATTTTGTAAATGTTTGAGTGTCTAAATCTCCTCCAAGAAAATGCGCTTGATAACTCAGCACATCACCCGATAAATAGTAAACACACATTATTGTATTGAACATATCTGTAAACAACTCCGTTCATAACTTAGAATTTTATATCTTTAAACAGGAAAGAAGTTCCGAAATCATCATTTTTGAAGAAAATTTTTGGATTCTATATCATAGAATAAATTTTAATTTTTCTTCTATATTCATGTGAATGCCCAGTGCGATTTTAAACGTAATATTCATTCAAATGTTTATTGAAAATTTGTATTAGATGAATTCATCCATGGAAAATCTCTCCTGACATGAAGACTCAACGACTATAACTAGAAAAAAACAACAAATTGAATAGTCAACTAAGGCTACTTTACTTCAATTTGGTGGGCTTTCTCTTGGCGTAACAGCTTGACTGCAGACTCAAACAATGTGAGGAAGAACCCTAAACGTGCTATTAGATGAAATGAAATACTCTTAATTATCAACATTTGGCTATTCCTTAGAATCTTAATCCTCTGTACAAGTTATGCCAAAAACGTCAAAACAGTTCCACGCTAAAATGGCGTGGTCGATTCCTGGTTACCAAAACATTTTGGAACCTCTGGGGAACATGGATTGAGAACCACTCTTCTATGGGATCGTAAAGAAATATCTTAAACTGTAGGTGGAGAGATAACGATTGATCTTTTCTTTTTAAAATGGGAAATTTTAAGTAAAGTGATTTCAATTAAAATAAAACTAAACAGGAAATCACTGTAATATCACTTAAGCTCCATACTGTATAATATGGATATGAAAGTAAATATAGATCTAAATCGGACAGAATGAAGAAGGCAGAAAAACAGAATGGTCCAAATAGGTGAATTTATTGTGATGTCAAGTCGACGTTAGACGTTTCGGTTTGAATAACCATCATCAGGACTTTGCTATTAAGGAAATTTTTCATACAGTGACGGATGTTTTACATCTCAATAAATTCACCTATTTGCATTATTCTGTTTTCTCCTTTTTTTCCTATTATGCATATAGCGAGTAGTAATTTACAAATCTTTTTTTTCAGATGTGGCAAAAGGCCGAATGAATGCCCAATTAGACATGAATATAGCGAGTATATAAATATTTTCTGTCTATTTATTCCATCATTTCAAACTTACTCAAGCCCATAGAGAAAAAAATGTGTATTTCACGCTAGATAAGAAAAGCCTGTGTAGAGGTTAAATGATGCATCGTTGTTATAGAAACGGAATCTGCTTCCAAGCTGAAACTACAACAGTTACAAGTAGCAGGTGATACTGAAACGAACTCTACTTAGTCAAGAAAGGAATAGACTTTTGTGAAGGATGATTAAAGTAACTGGAGATAACGTGTCACTATGTTGAAGTAGAATATCTAAGCGTTCAAAATGTTGTGAAACTAAGGCTGTATTTACCAAGATGCGACGATATGTACGCGAAAATGATTTCGCTTTGCATTGAAAAGTATTAAATGAAGAAAAACAAAAGGATTAGACAAAGAAAAAACAGTCTTAATATACAGGTTATTTCTGTAATATCACGGACGGGCGCTGTCGTCAATCAGTGACGGTGTCACGAGACTATCGTGTGCGGTCAGAATGACCTGCAAAGTTTGACGTGATTTTAAAATAATCACAGATAAATAACCCCGTGTTTCACGACAGCGTCACTAGTGACAATAGAACATTCGTGGATCTTCGATTAGTTCTCCAAAATCTCTATATAAGAAAACAAGTAATGAGATTCTGGCAGAGTTGAAGGCAGTTGTCAAATCGGGTGCGTTAAAGGTTCTGGAAGCCGACCCGTCATACCCCAGTCTGCTGCGGCCGATCTGCAGTGACAAACGTGTGTCAAATAACCAGCTCTCACACACACACCTCTTCACCACCGAGAGGAAGAAAGAGGAAGGACGCGACAAAAATGAACTGTTTGAATTCGAGCGATCATAGATGAATAAAAACGACTGCTATATTTTTCCTTACCTTCGAGTTTGAGTATTTCTTTTTTTTGCAAACTTCTTTCTTTAGAGCACAAAATGTTGGTCCTATGTTACATTTCCAAATAGATTCAACTATTAATTCATATTGGAGTTCACCCCGAGCTCATAGTTGGGCGATTAAGAGGATTCTTCCCCCTAAAAGTTGATACAACGTGATTCAACGAGAGTTTACGTGTCTCGAAATAAATGCAAACCATTAAGATGATAAATCATATGACATAACATCATCTTTCATTGGCCTAGTGGGTAGAGTGTTCGCCAATAGTCCGGGAGACCGGGGTTCAATCCCAGGTTGCGTCATACCAAAGACTTTAAAAATAATATTTGATACCTCACTGCTTAACACTCAGCAATATAAGGTACGTATCAAGGGTAAAATGGAGCAATCCAAGGAAAGGAGTAGCGCCCTCCCCAAGACCTCGGTGAAGTAGCTATTGAAAAGGGAGCCTCTTGGTCGCCCTCGACTACGGTCGCCAAATTTACTTTTTTCATCTGAGCCTTGAAAAGTATTCATATCACTTTAGACAAGTCAAACCAGATGACAAGGGCAGAATGTTCTTGACTTTATCCAACAGTGAACGTGAAAGACCAGGGTTATGGGGACGTCTTCGGAGCGACATATTTTAACTCCTTATTTTTTCCTTTTTTTATTTTATTCTATTTTTTTTATTTTTTTCATTTTAGTTCTAATATACACTCCCCTCCTTGGGGGCCTCAGGTGGTGTAATGATTAGGTAGCTAGACCAGCAGGCTTTCACGAGTGATTTCGAATCTCATTGGGTATCCCATTCATTCAGCTTTGTGCTATATCTAAACAAAAAACTCTTAGTAAATTGTTATGCCCTCCCATACCTGGGCGCCTCCGGTGGTGTAAGGGTTAGGAAAGCTTCACGAGTGAATTTGAGTCTTAGTGGATGGTCGATTCATACGGACTTGTGTTACATCTAAGCAAAAAGCTTTGTAAACTCCTATTCTCTCTCTTTCTAACTTAGATGACAGAGGTACAAATTCACCGAAGATGTGAGAATTATTTCGATAAAAACATATTTTCCATATCTTTTATTTTACCTGGTTGACTTGTTTTTGAGCCATTTTCGATTGTGAGGTGATATGGTGAAGAGAAATTATTTTTGTTTTTTCTTGGTAAAAACTTTTAAAAACCTTACCTAGAGTAAATATATGTATAGACATTGATTTCTTTTTTTTTTGTTTCAAGGCTTTTGATTTCATTTCTTCTTAATCCCAAATTAGATAATAGGGAACTTTGCGCTCCAGAGATATCATCATTTTCGACCTGTTAGCTAGCTTAAATGCTACAATGTGAAGGGGTCAGTAAATCATCTTTTTATCTGTAAATATTTCTTATCTCATTTTTTACTCACTGGGGACATGTTTTTATAAATAATATATGCATTCATTTCCGTTGTCTTCCATTCACAAAATTACACGAAGGTTCTCTAAGATCCGGATCTGTTGTAACTCTTCGTGTTCTATTTTTGTGTTGATTAAATCTGTTAAAAAATAATCTCATTTGTTCGGAATCATCATAATCATCAAGTCGATTTTATCTAACATCATTCATTTGTTTGCACATAATTAAATGGTTTAAATTTAAATTCAATGACATTGACACAAAAAGCAAAAGTATTTAAGTAAATGTTGTTCAATTTCATTTTTAGGTGTATATATATATATATATATATATATATATATATATATATATATATATATATAAAATCTACTTGTTTTAAATTCAAGTAAACTAAATTGCTAAATCATATCTTGAAAAGAATAAAACGTATGGACGTTAGACGAATGACCTCAATCATTAAACAACCTTCAGGAAAACAAAAACAAATAATTTAATAAGTATATTGCTTTAAAACAAACCGACGACTATCTATCATATTTTTGCATTAATATTGGTCGAAGTTTCCTTTCGAAGATTGAATAACAATTAATTATATGAACGGCTGCGTGCTTCTCGAATGGTTTTTGTCTGCACTTGGCGTATTATAATTCTAACTGAAAGATAATTTATACAATAATGTTTTCTAGTAATTAGTCATATTCCTTTCTTAACGATTCTACTTTCAAGTAACAATTCTCAGCACAATTAATTTGCATTAATGGATTAAATGGATTAAAGTATCTCTCAAACATCAATAATTATATCTAATAATAATCTTTTATTTACCCGCAGTTGCTTGATTTCACATATTCCTATTCCAATAATTTTTAGAAATACATATATGACCCAGAGATTGTATTTTCTTCGGGTTCGGGGTTAATGGCAATGGAATTCAAATCCACAGGACTGAAAAATCAACGTCAAATGTCGTTTAGCATAGTAGCAAGACATCCTTAGGTGGGAGTGGGGGCGGGGGGCTTAAACAACTGGCGAAAATAAATTGGGCTGAAGAACTGGTGGAATATATTGTTAAAAGCAGGTTTTCAAAACGTGTCCTTTTCAACTTCCAACTTTAAAGACAATTACTTTATTTATTAATTTATTAAGATAAATAAATAATGTCTTTTCTTTCGAATATATTTTTTTCAATTCTACACTATTATCTACGTCACACTGCCGCGTGGCTGCTACTGTTTATTTATTTGTAAGATGCCCCCTCGTCCATCGCGAGTCTACTTGCCTACGAGGAAAGTTTGTTTTTTTTTTGGAAAAGTATCCCTTTTGGGACCAGTAAATTTATTTACTAAATTTTGTATGTCCTCATAAAACATTTTGGTGGTCTCCCGAGGATAGAAAAATTGGTCCCAATTATGATTAAATTATTAGAAATGACCTCTCGACCAAAGTCCTACTTTTTCATGAGGTTTTATTTTTACTTCCAATATTCCTAAGTGTAAACATAAGGGGGTCTCAATTGCACCGTGGCTAACGTGCTGCTCTGCCACATCATCGTAACTCTGCAGAAATATATTCACTTTTCCGTAGGAATTTCTATTCTTTTCTATAGAACCTAGACAAATAAAGTGATTATAAATATCAATTAAAATGTATCATCATCGGCGGTTAAGTAAAAATGGCGCCGTAGTCGAGAGTAAACCGAAGGTTCCTTTTTCAATAGCTACTACATCAAGGTGTAGGGGAGGACAGTACACCTTTTCCTGGGTTGCTCAACTTTACTCTTGATTCGTACCTTTGTAGCGAGCTGTTTTTCTCTAAACTAGAATTACTTCTATAATAATCAAGGTTAGAGATATAGTCGTCGCTAAGTTGTCCTAATACAACAAAAATAACTATTTACGAAAGTAGAAAAGAATATAAAAAAATAATACAACTTATTAGGCTTTTGACTGACATGCAAAATAACAAAATTTAAACACATAAAAAAAGGAACAAACAACAATAACAAGAATTGGTAGGTCTATATACATATATAAGTTTTATGTGAAGCAAGGAATATATGGTTAGTACATTTACAATGAGGATATTTTACGGACAGAGATAAATGGTTTTCTTTTTGGTCTTTTGTTGTAAGACATTTTATATCTAAAAGAATATTTCAAAAAAAGTTTTTCATCTAGTAAATATAGTTACTTACAAAGTCTTGCAATGAGTTTATAATCTTGTGGATATATCTTTAATCGTCAATGTTATTTTCATCAAAGGTCCTTCGTATATTTGTTTTATAGTCCGTTAACCATATTACTTGTCCGGGAGTCCAAGTCCAACTGAACTTTTTTGGGAAAGGGGGAATCTCTCAACTCGAAATAGGAAGTAACAAGGGGTCATAAATCAAATCCTTCTTCAGACAACTGGTCTGGCACTAAGGGTGTTCTCTGGACTTACTGGTGCCAATTTTGTTACATTTACTATCATCCATTTAACGCGGTTAAAAAAATTATTGTCTTTCTTCTCTTGAGAACAAGTGACAGCAATTCCCTCGTTCAAACATTATTATTATTATTATTATTATTATTATTATTATTATTATTATTCAACATATATCCATATCTATTTAAAAAGGTTTTGCATTTGGGGTCCCATACCTTATAATGATGTGTTAAACGAGGACGTATCATGTACCATTTTTGAGTCTTTGGTATGACTCGACCTGGAATTAAGCCATTGACGGATACTCTACTGACTAGGTCAATGGACAAGTAGGACATCTTTGTGGTCGAGCTAGTTGCTATTTAACATTCATTTTATACAATCTATTTTTTCATGTAAATGTCCAACAGTCTGAACTTGGTTCTTGTTTAGAATCTCAAAGTAAAATGATGACTGATATCATGTTCGAAGATGTAGTAATTTACATTAGGATAGTTATTTTCTAAGCTTAGAAGTAGCACCTGTTTGAAGCATCAAGTGTGTGTTAAACAACCACTCTAGTTTGCCAACAATTACACCAAGTGAGGTATCTATAATTGGTTGGGTAATAACAAAGTCTGAACAGGGATGAACTCAATTTGTCTCTTGAGAGCTGCCAACAAAACAGGCTGAGTTGAATATCTCCAAGAAGACATTAAAGATTCGGACAAAAAAAGGACTCCATTAGTTTTTTCCAGTGTATTGCTCATTTATCGGTTTGGTTTGATTGACTTTGGTTACGTTGTTTAAGGGCATGTCAACCTTTATCAGTAATCTAACAACAAAGTCATCCGGAGGGTGTTGAATTCACCGACTGCATCTCTGCAGAGAGGTAAAACTCCCTCAGTGAGTGTCTTGGATATGACACTAAACAATCTGATCCATGAGGTTCCAGAGCTTTGGAGAATGCAGAGTACCCCGTTATTGCCATCGCTCCCAGATTCTCTCAGATCCGGAGTGTTAGCACCTCATAGGGTCCTATGTATGGGTCAAATAAAACTAATCTGCATACTTATGCTAAACTGAATTGTTTGAAACGGAACTGTTGATATGTATAAAATGGATTTGGCATTAAATACTCTACAATGGTTGATATGCCATAAAACGAAACTGAACTTCTACAAGAACAGCTGGTGGGATAAATCTCTTCATATCTATCCCAAGGCATTAGTCGAAAGGAGAACGTGACTTACTTACATTGAGGCCACAATTCTGCATTTTAGTCATTACACCACGGGAAATTCCCCTGCCCAAAGACAGTTCATATATTAGGTCATATTGCAGACCCAATGTTATATTTAAAAAGTCCCCTTATACCTACTATGTTTCATTTTATTGTGTGTGTGTGTGTGTGTGTGTGTGTGTGTGTGTGTGTGTGTGTGTGTGTGTGTGTGTGTGTGTGTGTGTGTAAAATGTTTTCAAAGGACAATTTTAAGAATAGACATGCTTTCCCACGTTTTGGATTTTTGACCTTCATCAAGACGTGTTTTTCCCTTACATGTACATTAGTGTGACAGAGTGGATTTCTATTATTATGGGCCCTTGAAGATTTAAAAGGGTGATAAATTTATATTTGCCTTGATAATGGATAGATTTTTCAGAAAACATTTAATTTAAACACGAATTTCAAATAAAGAAAAACATAATGAACAAACAAAATAACATTTTATTAAACGTTCAGTGTAATCAGGCTTATTTTGAAAATTTTAGAATTTTTAAATTTAGAATCATGTTCTGATATTTTCATATATTGTTGCTGAAAGCTAATCTTTGGCAATAATCTTGCAAATACATAAAAACTTATAAAAATAAAATTCCAATCTCAAAAGATAGCCATATTTATTCCCCCAATGACTCTCTACGTAACTGATTAAATATCAGCTGGAAGGGACGTGTCTTTTTTTCTTTTGATGGAATTATATCGCTCAGAATTTGAGGAGACGTTCATTTCAGAATACACAATGTAAACATTAAACCGATCTTCTTATCCTACCTACCACAGTAAATCTAATTAAATCTCTGTTTAAAGATATAATTCATTTTCCCCTTATACTATGTACTTATTATGTACTAACCCCCAAATCTAATCTCCTTAATTCGTTTTCAACAAAATCCGAACTGTAACTGCTATCCCTAAGGCGAATTAATTCCTCTTCACCATAATCTTAGCACTAACTCCTAACCTTTAGTCAAATTAATTCGCCTTCACCCTAATCCAAGCATTATCAACTAAATCTAATCATACATTAATTTACCTTCACTCTAATCCAGATCATCCCGAAATCTAACTCTCATTAATTTACGTTCAACATAATCCTACATTATCCTCAAGACCTAAATAGAATTAAATCTCCCTAACTCTAATTCTATCATTATCCGTTAAAAATAACTTTCATTAATTCTCATTCAACTTAATTATCATTATCCTCTTAATCTCTCATCAATCTTCCTTCAAGCTTATCTTAACATTATCCCCTCGAACATGGAACTAACCTCTAACCTTAATTTGAATTAATTCACCTTGACCAATCATTACATGTTAGTTCTGAACTTTCTTATTGATCACACAGATGAGCAACAAGTTATCTTGTGGTGGGAGGCTGTCACATTACCCGACTATTAAATTCTATTTGTGTTCTATAATGTAACAAAGGAACAAAAATTGAGTAAGTATTTAAAAACATCGTGGTTACATTTGACTTTGTTTGGAGTATGGGAATCATTCAAAACAAAAATGATTCCTTCTTTTAAGCAAATGAGGCAAGATTTAAGAGTTTCGTTCGTAGTGCATCAAATACTGGAGAAGAAGCTAGACGGCAATTACACAAGAATGCTTCGTGCAATCTTGAACAAGTCCTGGCGGCAACACCCCACAAAACACCAACTGTACGGCCACCTGCCTCCTATCACGAAAACTATTCAAGTTAGACGAACCAGGCATGCAGGACATTGCTGGAGAAGCAGGGACGAACTCATAAGAGATGTACTCTTATGGTACCCCACACATGGCCGTGCAAAAGCAGGACGACCAGCTCGAACATATATTCAGCAGCTATGTGAGGATACGGGATGTTGTCCTGAAGACCTGCCAAGGGCGATGAACGATAGAGAGGAGTGGCGAGAGAGGGTCAGGGAAATCCGTGCTACCAGCGCGACATGATGATGATGAAGAAAATATACCCTACTTGGATGGATAAAGATACAGGCTAATTTATGATAATTTGGTTCTGATAATTTATTTTGCATAGTTATGCAAATGATGTTTAATATATGAAACAGCAATTATTTCTTACATTCACCATCAAAGTACGAAGTCTCTTCTCTCTTATTGATGAACTGATAGGCACTCAAAAAATAAATATTGTTGTCTCTTAAATGTTGACCTAATTGATATTTTGCAATAAACAAAACAATGTTTGCCCAAACTTTGCATTGTTTATGGTGGAATAGTAAAAAATATATATGATGAGTAAAAGAGGCACGTGTATCAATATTTGTCTACTGCTCAGGACATAACAGTTGTATCTGATTAATTATATGTACTTATAGTGTTTTAATTCTAGTTAGAGTGAGGGGGATAGATTTCGTATAATGTTGAAGTGAATTAATTTGACAAAGATTTGGAATTTAATGGTCAGATTAGAGTAGGAGTGAATTATTTTTAAATGCTTAATCATACTAAGAGTTAGGAATTAGTTCTAGAATTATTGTAAAAGTTTATTAAATCGAGTTAGGATTAGATGTTAGATCAAGATTTGAGAAAATGTGAAATAGAATTAGTAGGGATTATGAGGTTATGCTAGGTTTAGAGTGAAATTTAATCAATTCCAGTTAGGGCTTAAGGTTAGAACTCGGATTATTGGGATGGCTTAGTTGCAAAAGACAGAAAAACACCAGATGTGTGAGCCTTATAAAAAGGGAGTGTTACCGAGAGAGCAATAAAAAATGAACTATATAAATTCGCTAATCAGATGTGTCCTCTCCATTGGGAGTGGAATAATATTTGAGAAATTCCATATGTTTCTTGATCGACTGGAAAATAAGAATTCTTGAGTTCCTGTTGTAGAAACCAGTTCGGAAGGTTGTTGTATCATCGAAAATAAAGTAGAATTTTTCTTATCAGGTGTCTGATTTGCTGGGGTTTTTTTTTCTTGATACGAACAAACATATCTCGTCTTTTTCTCTTAGTCCCTATGAAGTTCATTTATGTTGCTCTCTTTCAACACTGCACTCAATTATAAAGCTTCTACCAAATTGTTCCTCTTGATTGCAGGTAAACAAATAGATGAATATATCTTTCCATATATTTGCATACTAAAATTACTAAAGTGATGAATATATTTATGGCTAAGAATACAAATATAGGTATAGATATTTAAATAAGTGGAATGTTTTGACATCTAGATAAACTGAGTGATTGAGGAGTGGCCGCTTCATAAGGATGGGCAGTATTCTGGAAACTAATCTCTGAAAAGCTGATATTTTTGTCTCAAACGAAGAATTTTACCAGATAATGAAACGCCATCAAAATAGTGAAAACATAACAAAGATGACACTTTTCTTTTATTAGTTAAAACCCAAAACGAGCCACTGATTTTTCTTTTAACTCTTGTACATAAGAATATCAATTAGACGAGAGAGTCCCCGTGGCCTAGTGGCAACCGTAAATTACTGCATATATCAGGCTCTTATGTTCCTTTTCGGACTAATACCTTTGGAGAAAACATGAACAACTGAATATCCCCCACCTCACCCTGCGATAGGTTTAATAGTACCGCTACTGTTCTTCTACTATGATAACTATTGCATTAAATAACCCACTAAAGTTGATAAGCCATTAAAGCAAAAAGATTGAAAACAAATCAAGCCAATTATGCGCGGCGTGTTAAAAATTATCTATTCTCCGACATTTTTCCGTGTGCAATCTCCTCTTACATAACCCCCTTTTTGCCGTTCCAACTTTCCACGGCTGTTTTTGATATTATTGCTTTTGCTGCTTGTATTAGCTTCTATGAATTGTAGTTTAAATTCTATCAAAAATCTCCCCAGTAAAATATATATATATATATATATATATATATATATATATATATATATATATATATATATATTATAGTGGCAAATGGCAGCTGATTCTGGGAGGAGAAACACGAAAACAGAAATATTCGTTGTTTTATTTTCTTAGTTGTGTTTCTGAAGCTGCCGAAGTAAGTGGAAAGGAATAATCCACATAACGTGAGTGTAGATTCTTCTTTCAAGTAGAATCCATATCTTCCCGTTACTCTGAAAGGGTTTCTATCTCTCTTGTCAAATACCTGAACTCTTGTCCCACTTTCCTCGCCACCAACATAACAAAAAAAAAAAAAATTTGCGTGTGTAGGAATCCCTTCGTATTTTTACTCCACAGAACAACTTTGATAGTCATAGTCCGGCCAGTGACTGGCAATATTCGAATAACCGATCAAGTTAACAGTTTTTTTTTCTTTTTTCTTTTTTTTTTTATCCGGGGTTCTGGATTTATCATATGTTATTATACCGGACAAGATCTCAACTCTTCTTCCAGCAGTTGTTGTTTTTTTTATAATAACATATCTATTGGTCATTTGTGGTCACTTGCTAACAATGTTATACATATAGAGACAACTGCTTAAAAATCAGTATTGCTTACAGTCAAAGTTTCCAACAATGATTTTGCGTAAATCCTTATTTGATTCGGTAAAATTTACTTTATCGTGATATTTTGTTATGAATATGAGTGTGATAAAAGTGGATGCTATAAATGGATTGGCGAAAAAATTCTATAAACATAATGCGTCTATTCATGTCAAGTTAAATAGGGGTTGGCTTCAATCGAATTAAATTCTATGTTTATATAAATAGTAGATCAGTCAGTGCACTTAACCTCGTAACAAACCTATATGAGTGAGTTCGTATCTCATTGGCAGCACCATTCATACGGCCTTGTGCCACATATGTTCTCTGCCGAAAGCAACCTGGAAAGATACACGTATGTAAGAAAGAAAGAAATATTTCTTAAGAAATACAAATCTCTTAATGGACCAATTGATTTTGAAATATATATATATATATATATATATATATATATATATATATATATATGATCTATTATCATCATCATTCACGCTGCCAGCAGGGATCTTCCTGGCCATCTCTCACCACCCGTCTCTCTCGTCCATCACTCCCGAGAGGTCTTCCAGGATACACCCTGTACCGACACAGACTGTTGTATGTAGGTTCTAGCTTGTCTTCCTACTTATTCTCGTCCATGTGAAGGGGTCCAAAGAAGTATATAACTTATGAGTTTGTCCATACTTCTCCAGCAGTCTCCCGCATTTGTAGCTTGTCTAACTTGGACAGTTTTCGTGAGAGGCGGTAGGTGGCAGAACAGTTGCTGTTTTTTGGGGATGCTGCCTCCAGGACTTATTCAATACAGCTCGCTGCATTCTTGTGTAATTGCCGTCAAACGTTTTCTCTGTGTTTTGTTTGTGTTCATGAGCTGCATGCATATAGCATTGTCGACACAACCGCCGCTTGGAAAAAAAACTGCGTTTATCGCTCATGTCTGACTTCCATATGACCTCTTGCGTTTATATCGTTCTAGGTTGATGAGATGCTGCTTCTAAGGTAGATGAACTTGTCCACTAGTTTCAAAGGCCTACACTTTAGAGTGGACATGACTCCTCTTTGATTTAAACACACACACACACACACACACACACACAAATATATATAATATAACTAGAAGAAAATTCAACCACAGTTAAATTTGGTTTTATAGATTTATTTGGCCGAATGATATAATCTTCATCCTTTCAGATGATATATCCCCCATTCTCATAGATTTATATGAAATCCCTCAGATAATCTATACTCGAATAATCCACATCTTTGAAATCGGACGGTGACTAATATATATATATATATATATATAAGTAAGTAAAGTTGGCGACCATAGTCGAGGGTAAAACGAAGGCTCCCTTTTCGATAGCTACTACACCCATGTGTAGGGGAGGGCGCTAATCCTTTCCCTAGATTGCTCTACTTTACCCTTGATCCGTACCTTATAATGCTGAGTGTTAAGCAAGGAGGCATCCAGTACCATTTTTTGAGTCTTTGGTATGACTCGACCTGGGATTGATCCCAGGTCTCCCGGGCCATTGGCGAACACTCTAACCCCTAGGTTGTATATATATATATATATATATATATATATATATATATATATATATATATATATATATATATATATATATATATATATATATATATATATATATATATATATATATATATATATATATATATATATATATATATATATATATATATATATATATATATATATTCTTCACTGTATGTTATGTCACCGTAGCGTAGAAGCTAATGTGCATTAGTATGACACTTGAGTAAGCGAGTTCGAATTTCAGTCACGCAACTCCACTCACTTTCGGACTAATTCCCTTGGGAAGGGTATGAAACGCCTCATCTTCCAGCTATTAGCTAAATATTACCACTGTTATTCTTCTAATGATGACGTTATCATGAAATAACACATGAAGGTTGTTATAACATTAAACACAGAAACAACTAGTATCATACACACATACTCATATATATAGTGAGTATGATTTTCACTAGGTGCCTGATAATGTGGGCCTGTACCAAATCTAAGCTACCCTTACTAAATTGAAGGATATATTTTTTGGTGTAATGGCTAGTAAGCAAGAAGATCAAGTAATTTTTTGTGATTTTCATTCTCATTGCGCGTCTCAAATTTTTGCTTTTGTGTTAAAGTAAAATCTGTTACAAAATAGCGTTTTTTGTTGTGACTTCATATTATTTGCTTACGTTATAAATAAAGGTTTATCTTAGGAAAACTGGAAATAAATTTGACAGTGTGAAAATATACAGATATAAAAAAAACATGTTTTCAAGGTATAATATTATTTATAGAAATATTTGCCTAAACTTTTGTTTATTAGACTTTCATTAGGGAGTGTAAGTTACTAAGTGAAACGAAAAAAGATGAGAAAGCTTTAAAAAACATCCACTTCCGCCATTATCACTCTGTTTGGAATTTGTACGATACAACTAGCATTCTAAATTACCTTTAAACAATCCATATCTATATTTACCACCCCTCCGCTCGGGTAGGATATGACACAAGGTTAATTTTTTATGCAGAGTTTAACAGGTTTGAATTCAGCGTATTCCTTCTCCAAGACTAATCCTTACCAAGGCTGAAGAACCCATTTTGCCCTGCTATTTACCAATAGCTGTAGGTATAAATAAGTGGATCCATACTTTTCCACAAGGCTATTAGTGCTATGTGAAATGCAATCAGCCCCGTCCAGTATTTGAACTCGTGTCGTCGTGTCCATTTACTTCGACGATAACTATTACAACATGGGCACCTCCTTTAAACAATCCATATCAAATCTATCTATCTATTTATCTATCTCTCTATCTATCTATCTATCTCTCTCTCTCTCTATATATATATATATATATATATATATATGTGTGTGTGTGTGTGTGTGTGTGTGTGTGTGTGTGTGAGTGTGTGTGTGCGATGATATTTATACTAATTCGTTCATATCTATTATTAACCTTGCATATTATTTTTATCCGTCTTTAATTCTTCTTCTTTCTATCTCTCAGTTTAATTCGACAATGCGTTTACCTATGTTTCTGACTATATATAAACGATGAAGCCAAATTATTTTAGGTCTCGGATTTTGCAACTTTGCAGTTTCAATCTGACCAAATAAGGAGTTAAATAAAGGTTTATAAATGGGTACAGAAATATATGTATACATTATATATCTGCAAAGTATTTTAAGTCAACATCATTAAATCGTACGATCAATCATTCACAATGTTATTAATTATCTTTCTTCGAGATGATTAAATTGGACAAGAAAATTACATTAAGTAATTGCGCACAAAACAGTAGCATCCAAATTAACGGAAATGTATTTACGTGGATGATTGGAAGATGACTTTGTCTGTCTCTCTTTTCCCCCATTCGTCGGGGCATAAAAGACCCCATCTATATCTCAGGCAGAGGGGTAGGACTGCTCGTTTGAACGGTTCTGAGTATAAAACTTGACTGCATCTCATTGTGAGGCTCCTGTTCCTTTGATCTGTGGAGTGTGGAGTACTCTTTCAGTGATATTACTCCCAGGTTCAATTTGATTTTGAGCGGTAATACGTGGTAGTGTCTAATTTATGGGTCAAGTAGATCTTTTTGAACATTATTCATATTCAGTGCAGATACTTGATGCCATATTACTATACATTAATTGTCTTTGGCATGATGGTTAGAGTGTTCGCCAATGGCCTGGTGTTGTATTTAGCTCATGCCAAACAAACGACAACACAATGAAAAAGACGACACAATAATAGACGATGAGTGACACAGTCTTTTAGAAAAATATACCTCTCACTTTATTTGAAAGAGTTGTGTGTGAGAGGGAGTTTGAGACCGAACAGAACTGCAACATATTGACCCCCACTCTTATGGCCATCAGCGTTGAGTCTTTCTCGTTCTCCAGGGTGGCTCAACTGGGTGCTGTTTTCTCTACAGCAGCATTTCTCCACCTCTTCTGATCCCCAAACACAATCGGCGGTCCCGAGGACCCCTTCTGCTGGGTGCTGGTTTTCTCTACCACATTTTGTCTCTTACTAGTCTGGTCTTCAAACTAACTTACTTCCTGTCTCCACCGAGTTATATAATAGTTCACGCCAACTCCACCGTCTTTGGAATGGCATGTTTGATCGTCATCGAGCGGTTATAACTGTCATGCAGTTCACAGGTCACTCTATTCCGGTGCATCAGTTTGTGACTGTACCGTGGGATTTTAACCCTGTCCCTTATTGTCAGCCAAGCTCGCCCACGCTAATAGAATATGCACTTCTGCCGTCTTTGGATTGACATGTTTGGCCGGGTTGGAGGTCAATATACTACACTGGGAGACCTGAGTAAAATCCTAGGTCTAGTCATACCAAAGACTCAAAAAGGGTACTTGATGGCTACTTGCTTAACACTCAGAATTATAAGGTACGGATCAAGGGTAAAGTGGAGCAATCCAGGGAAAGGTGTTACGCCCTCCCTTACACTTTGGTGTAGTAGCTACCGAAAAGAAAGCCTTCGGGTCACCCTTGACTACTATAACCTACTTTACTACTTTATACTTACTTGTAGCTGTCATTATTTATTAATGATTATTATTAGTTGCTTAAATCCTATAAACCTGTGCTATCAAGGGATTATTATTGTTACATAGAAAGAATTACTTGAAAATGTAATATTTCAGAAATTTGTAGCAATTCCTGAAACCATACAGGAATGTGCAAATTATTTGTATTCAATAGGAATACTTCATATTATATTACTGTAGCTAATTCTTTAGATGGCAAATAGACTACATTAATCTTGATAAGACTTGAGTCTAATTGCAGTCTAAAAATATATAAACTAAAACTCAAATTATAATTATGTTATCCTGGTGATGTATAAAATTCACGAGATTGAAACAATTCTTATCAAAACGGCAATGAATAAAGAATAAAAGCGTTTACTTTGAAATACTTTCTTGGTATAAAAACGTAAAATTTTAGAATTTAAAATTAAACGTTTTTTTACAGCTGATAAACGTTATGATAAAGCAAAAAAATACATTTCATTAAACTGCTGAGTAGTAATGGAATTTATTGGAAGCACATGGAATGGCTAAAATTTGCAATCAAAGCATTTCCAAATAGAATTTGAAGTAAATGTGGCACCTCTTATTCAAGCAGCCAGATTTCTCGATTCCACACTTTTTGCCTCCAAATGTCCAGCGTCAAGAATATGACAGCTATCTTGAGATTGGCCCAACATGGACAGGCCAGTCAGCTTGAACTGTAGAATACACTGACTTCATGTCTGATGAGAGGTAAGACTTTCCAACGAGTGTTCAGAATATTACAATTAACAATATGAGGGTGAGGCTCCTGTCCTAGAGATTAGGGGAATGTAGAATAATCCTTCATATACATTGGTCTCTAGTTGTGATAGGGTCCTATCTATAGGTCAAAGAATACTGTTTAACATTTAAATTGAGGGGAAACAAATGGCTCGCATTAAATTAAATTGTTAGAAATAGAACTGTTTGACATTTAACTGTGTGTAAATATATCATATCTAATTGGATTAGTTAACCATATTTAGAACTATTTAACTGTACAAATGAATGAATATAGTAGAATAGAATTATTAGTTAAAAAGGAATATTCGAAACTCTTTTACTGTTGGCCAAAGTTGAATTTTTGGTATCACATTGCAATACATGGAACCAATAATTGTGTGCAAATGAATGAATGAAGTTGAAGAGAACAATTACTGTCAGATTATATATATATATATATATATATATATATATATGTGTGTGTGTGTGTGTGTGTGTAAACAGGATTTAACATTAAATTTCCTACAATGGTTTATATATGACCAAACCAATCCAAGCTACCTACATCGAAAACTGTTCCATTTACCAGTTTCACCACGTCGGGAAACAGGAAACCTTAAGGTGTACAGAAGGAAAAACTTAGGAACTAAACTACTGACTATTACTGAATTCTACCATGCCTCACTCCCTTAACGAGGACATATTTTCAACTCCCCAACTTAGTCCATAGCAGCACGTTATCTGTAAACAATTTCCTTTTAACCCAAATAAGAGGCATCCTCGAGGAGAATCAGTTCAAATTTGAAAAGACATCATAAAGCCAGTTTAAAACATTTGAGTATTTGAGTGTAATACCTTTTCATAGTTGCACTGTCTTGGGGTTTTTTGTTTGCTAAACTAACAATATATCGCAACGGTAAGATTTGAGTAAGTAGAAAAAAACAGTACTCCTCTGACATTTAAATGAACTAACAAGAATACTTGCGTTCGTAACTTTTATCATTTATTTAAAAAAAAAAGGCTCCTATCCCGATAGCTTTCGAAACAAATGATTTTCTGATATCATGGAAAATATTCCCTTGATAATATTTGTATAAAATAAAGAAAAGAAGAACGCAAGAAAAAAGTAATGCGAGTGTTCTTGGTAATCAAAATTTTAACAAGTTCCAATGACTGAAACAATCACTAAGTCAATGTTTCAGTAACATAACGTTTGGTTTATTATAAACAATTCAAAGGGACAACCACCAAATTACATCGGTTACTCGATGATTATTCCCATTAAAAAACTCTCTCTCTCTCTCTCTTATATATATATATATATATATATATATATATGTGTGTGTGTGTGTGTGTGTGTGCTTTTGTGTGAGTGATAGAATATTTATATATATATATATATATATATATATATATAGTATTCATGGTCCAGTAAAACAGGAGTTGGGAGTAATTCCATCAGGACAAGAAATTATTCATGTGTCTATTCTAGTTTTTTTATCAAAAAGATCTGAAGAAGTCCTGTTAATTTTTTTCGTGTTTTTGGAAATTTCAAAAATGCGTAACAGGATGGAAATAAATTTATAATCCTATGTGACCGGTTTCGTTGTTTTTTCTTAAAGTATATATATATATATATATAAATCATGTTTACTGCTATATTTACATATTCTTGATTTAGCATTTCAAGGTTTAAAAAAAGTATCTAGGAACACGAAAAAAAAAAAGAAAAAAAAGGCATCTGTTGAAATAATTACAGAACATTTAAATAAATACATGAATAAGAGGCACGTATCTTATCAGAATAATGCAATTCTAAAAAGATATATGAATGAAATAAAAATAGGTTGT